>JAODHX010001137.1:2488934-2518667 GCA_027576295.1 Cossypha polioptera | reverse complement strand
GGGATATCGGGGCTGTTCTGGGGATAACAGGGTGTCACTATAAAGCTAGGAAGCAGCAAAAGAACACAGCAACACGACTCCTCTTCCAAGCAGCAAGAAGGAGTGATTTATTTGAAAAGCCACGGCGTTTATATAAGGGAGATCACAAAAAACAAAGTAGGAAAGACTCATTGGTCAAAGAAGGCAACACCTCTTTGAAAACATGAAAACATATTCTGCAAAATATCACAAGACACATGGCTCGGTGGTCAACACCAGGTGTCTGTCTGTGTTTTCTTTCTACCTTCCCCTGTTTTGTCTCTGAGAAAGATTCCCAGCCTGGGAAAGATCCAGGCTGGAGCTGAGAGAAGTCAACAACCTGGGAAAAAACCAGATTAGGTTCCCCACAAGCCTTCAGCAGTGTCCACAGCAGGGCTGTTCCAAGGATATTGCTGTTCTGGGGACAGCAGGGGTTCCCCTCCTCGGCCAGGGCTGTGCAAGCCCTTTGTTCACCTGGGACACAGAGACCCAGCTGGGTGGTGCTGGGGTTTCCTTCAGAGGAGGTGCTCGGGTGTGTCCCAGCCCTCTGCTCCACTCCCAGTGGGACAGTCCCCTCTGGGGTGTCTGTGTCCTCTCCAGGCTGCTCTGTCTGCCAGGTGACAGCTCTGGGACCTGAGAAGTGCCCAAAACCTTCCTCCTTGTCCTCCAACCCTGGCATGCTGAGCTCACTCTGCCCTTTCCCTCACCACAAGGCACCTGAGCAAGCTGGCTTTGTCCTCTTCTCAGCTTTCCTTTGCCATGGACCACATTTATCTTCAACATCTCAGTTAAGCAGGCTGGATTTAAGCAGCAAAGTGAAGTTTGGCCGTGCTCCATTCCAGCCATGGTCCTAAATTCACCCTGGGGTTGGACCTGACCCCGCCAGGAATCCTGGTCACAGGAAAGAGGCTGTGGGAACAAGAGAGGAGGAAACCCAGCTTGGATTTGGCTTTGTGCTGCAGATTCTGCTGCACTTGTGTGTGTGTGGGACCTGCCAGAGTCCAAGTCCCTTAACCCCCAAAACTGTTCTCAAAGCCTATGACTCAAAGCTTACAGCCACAAGTAAAGTTTAGAGGTGACAACACATGCATGCCTTCATCTTGAAATCATTGAACTGAACTGAAATCCTCAGGCAGTTGAACAGATATTTTTTTCCATGAGTAAAATGTGACCTAATGGAAAACCAAGACCTGGTACAGAAATACTGTCCCTAAGGACAGATTTTCATGAAGATGATGATGGGTCCTGGGTTCCTCTTAGGCTGCAGCATTATTAAGTGTTGTGGTGGTGCCCAGAGGCAATCCTGTTAATAAGCACCTAATTTTAGCAGTAATTTAGCTTCTGTTATAATTACCAGGGCATTGTGCTAGGTGCTCTACAGACACATGTGAAAAGACAGATTTAGCCCCAAAGGGCATGTGCTTGGGACAGGACAGTCACAGCAATTCCTGTGGGTGGGGGAGGACAGGTCAGGTTGGGTCTGAGACAGGGGAGGTCTGGGAGCAGCAACAGGAGCCAAACCTGGGGCAGATTCCTTGTAGGGAACTGCCCTGAGAGGAGCTGGCCCAGAAATGCTGGATGCAGTGTGAAGAACTGGATTAAAGAGCAAAGGAAAGGATCTCTACAAGTCTCCTTCAAGAAAGCAATAACCCTTTTTTTTTCCCCCCAAAGCTTGGGAAGTCTTTCTCCATAAAGTCAGTTCCAGATTTAAATAGATTCTTTTCGCATACCATGAGAGTTCTGAGGATATTAACTGTGATTTTTGTACCAGTCTGGTTCAGTCTGCACTGGAACAGGATGGATTCATAAGGATAAACCTTTTTATGTGCTGAGCCTTTGCCTTGTTACCTTTGGGGAGTGCTTGAATCCCAGGTGAGTGCTGCAAATGCTGCTCATTCTGGGGCTCATCAACTGATCCAATCCCAAGGGCACTTTGCTGGGGTTCTAGGATAGATCCTACTAGACAAGGTTGATTCAGCCATAAGAAAATATACATGAGTTCACATCAGTGCACAGATTGGAAGGTTTCACCAAGGAAAAAAGTAGCTGCAAAGTGTGGGGGAATGCAGAAGTCAGTAATTTGGTACTGGTGGCTCATTGCAGCAAGATTTACATGGTAGATATCTAATGCTGATTCATGTATGTTATTCTTGTGCAAGAGGTTTGGCTTTGAAGGTTTAAATGAAATAAATCATGGTCAAATGAAATTTTCTGCCTCACTGAAATGAGAAGAGAAAAATCTACTGATTCATTTTGACTTTTTTTTTTTTACATAGAAAATATGATCTAAATCGACACAATCCAACAACGAATTTCTATTTTGGCCCAACTGTATTTCTAGTGGAAACTTATTCAGATGAACAGGTCTCAGACAGGAACTCACTGTTGATCACCCTCTGGCATGGCCTGAGCTAGCTTTGAAAGTGGTTCAGGTGGCACTTAGTGAACACATCACTCCCACCCTCACACCCTTTCCTCTTTTTCCTTTAAGTTCTCTGGAGTGTGCTGCTTTTCTCATAATTCTTCCTGTTTGTTTTTCCAATCCCTTTACCTTCATAGGTGTGGTCAAAGATTTTGTCCAAGAGGGGGACAAAATGATGGAGTAATTCTCCTCCCAGTTTCAAATTAACTACAGCTCTGTAGCTGCAGCTTATGCAGGGCAGAGGATGGTGAGGGGTGATGGATTTGGTGGCTTTTGCCCTTGTGTTGGAGATGTTCTCCTAGACTGCAGGCATGTTACAACTGATTTTAGATCATCTGGAGTTTTATGTGGCTGGTGAGCAAAGAGAGGCAAAAGTGTCACCAGCACCTGGGAAAATCTCAACACTGGAGAGGAGAAGGAGCAGGAGCAGGCAAGGTGTGGAGCTGCTGCTTGGGTCCCTTTGGGTACCTGATGCCTCTCTCCACGTGCTCTGTGTTCATCTTCCCTCCCCAAGGCTCTTTTGTGGTTCCAGACTCAGCCTGTGACCCTCATCTGGCCCCAGAGACAGGAACACCTTGCACTAAACCAGGCTGCTCTAAGCCATGTCCAGCCTGGCCTTGGGCACTTCCAGGGATGGGGCAGCCACAGCTTCACTGGGCAGTGATTCCAGGGTCTCACCACCCTCATGGTAAAGAATTTTTTCCTAATATCAGATCTATATCTGCCCTCTGGCAGTGGGAAGGCATTCATCCTTGTCCTTTCCAAAAACCATCTCTTCTCTTCCTTTTCTTTTTAAAATCACATCCTTCTCTGGTCCTGACTCATTTCAAAGGGGCTCTGGAGCATTGCAGGCCTGGGACAAATGAAGCAAACATCTGCAGATGTATGAAATACAACTGCAGCTCTTCATCCAGCTCTGAGCAAAACCAGAAATTCCTCCTAGGGTAAGAGATGGGCAGGTCTTGGTCTGCATTTGAAGCTCACTAAGGCAGTGACTATTGAATTTGCTCATGTGGAATGAATAAGCCCTGCCATGTGGGTTTTGTAGCTGAAGAATGAAGGAAAGTGGCAGGGAAATGGGGCTCAAACCCCCTGACTTTGGCTGCCTGGCTCCCTGGATGTGTGTGGGAAAGGGAACTGTCCCTTCCCTCAAGCAGTGCAAGCCCAGATAATAAAAATGACTTTCAACCATATTTATGCTGCAAGTCAAACCTCAACAAATCACATTTTTTTAGCAAATAAACTATTTGCCAAATCACAGTTTAATTGCCTAATCCCTGCAGAGCATGGTGAGGGAGCACATCTGTGCAGCTTGCACCCAAGTCAAACCAAGAGCAGAGGTGGGAGAGGAAACCTCCATGGTTTTAGAGACTCCAAACATGGGACAATCACACCAAAGCTGCTCTTCTAGCTGGGAATTACCCTTCCAGTCAACAATCATGGGAATTTAAGTACAAAGGTTTAACTAAGCCCCAGACCCAGCAGCCCTCCCGTGAGAACTCCTGGCAGTGTTTTGGCTCCTAAATCATCACTGTGATGATTTTTACATGCTTGCCTTCACAGGAGCATCTCCAGGTCCTTATCTGGCCTGTGTGGCTTCAGTAGATCCTGTTCAAGGTCTCTGCACTGACCCAAGATTTGCCCTGTGCCTCAAACCTTTGGCACCAACAATTTAGCCTTGATGTAGCTGTGAACCCCAAGGTTCCCTTGCCAGCTTTGAGTCTTGGATGTTGCAAGTCCTTTTGGATGGAGTTTCTCATGTTCTACCGTTTCACAGGAGACAATTTTTTGGTAATGGGGAAGGAAATAATCACCTGGGGAGTCACCTGGAGACATCCTGCATGGGGAACCCTGGCCCATCAGAGCCTTCATCAGGAGCAGCCTGGGAGTGGCTGCTGATGACAGAAAGGTTGTCCTGGCTGTTCTCTTCCTGCAGGATGGCTGCACCATTCCCAAGAGGCAGAGGAGTGTGTGTGCACAGTGCCAGAGCCTTGCTGTGGAGTTTGTAGGATCCTGGATTATCCTGGAGTGCAGCCCTGCTGCCCAGCAGCGTTGGGCAATCTCTGGCAGGGCAGGGGGATTTCACAACCCTCCCTTGCACAAGTCCCTGCTGCTGCAGGGAGTGTTTGTGAGCAGTGCTGGACAAATTGAAATTGCATAACCCCATCCTGTGCTACTTTGGACTCTTTCATTAGATTTGTATGTTTTGTGGGGTTTTCTCCTTTTTCTTATCATTTTTCCTCTTTCTTTTTTTCTCTGTGTTGTTTCTACTTAAGCAAACCTGGCACACCCTGGCTGTGTTGCCTCCATGCTACTCCAGCCTCACACAAAACCCTCCAAACCTGCCCCCCAAGGCTGTTTCTTTCTGTGCCTGCTGGTCACCACTTTCAGCTGAGCATTCTTTGGTGTTTTTGCCATAACTTGCCCCAGAGGTCTGCAAGGGTCAGTCTGCCCCTGATGGCCATGGATTATTTGGCTCTGTGCTGTGAAAGCTTCACCTGCAAAGGGTCCTAAAATCCATCTGTGCTGTGGCCACTGCAAACTGCAAGGCAGCTCATGGAGATTTCATGGGAAAGCCACGAGTGCAAATGTAGTGTTGCACTTGGAGGTTTTTGTTCTGTTTTGTTTTTATGATTTTCACAGCCTAACCTGGGTCAAACTGGAAGGATGGGGAGGAAATGGGAAAAACCTCATCTCACCAAACCTCTTCCATAGCCTGAGCCACAGCAAGGGAAAGAGCAAGTGCCTTTATTGCTGAAATGGCAGTTGATTTTGGGGTATGGGTAGCCCAGATGAGGGAGGAGGGGTTGAGGCAGAGGACAAATGGGCAGGAAAAGGGATAAAAAAAAAATAGCAGTTGATCACAGAGTTCCAGATTTTCTCCCGGTGCAGAAGACAAAGGTATTTACCACACACTTATTGTTCCCAGAGATTCCTGCAGGAGAGGAGCACATCCACATTCACCCATGGGGACAGTCACATACACCTTCTATGTCTGCTACAGCTCCTCATCACAATATTTAAATGCCCGTTGCACTATTGCTGTTAGATCTGGGCGAATAATCCACAATGAATAATGTATCCAGTGAATCCCGGCCCTGCTAATTGTGGAATATTCACGAGCAGATGGCAATTCCAGGCAGGTTTTTTCACATTCTTTTTTTTTTTTCCTGCGCTCGGGACGGAGGTTTTGCTGTGAGTAGGTGATATTTGAAATTCAAGCCGTGTTTCTGGGTGGCGATTGGCCGCTGGTGACACGGGGCTGTCCCTCTCCCCGCATTGGCCGGGCGCACAAAGTACTTTGGGTACAAATACCCGCATGTGCAAATTTAAAATTCTGTTTCCATGGTTACTCGTGCATGCAGCTTTGAACTTCACTTTCCTCCAACATTTGTGCTGGTAAGGCTCATTCAGTCGCAGGTTTGTGGCAAGTGAATACAAAAGCTGCATGAGGCTGTATTTGCATGCTCAAGTACAGATGATTCCTCTCTATAAACTCAGCCTGGGTATTCACTGGGCTTTTCTGCCACCTTTTCTGGTGCTGTCATGGGTTTCAGCCTGCAGGAATGTTCTTTCCCGTGATTATCAGCCTTTATGACTCCAGTTTAGCATCACAAATACACGCACGGCTGGGTGATATCTCTCTCTGCAGGGAGACGCAAACATCTCGCTGTCAGTACTGGGCAAAGCAAGGTGTTTATTTTTCTGGCAATTGAAATCTCAGTCGGTTTTGCAAAATCAGGTTCTCTTCTGGTTAATCCTGCGTCATCCAGAAATAACACGGCACAAGAACATGTTCAACTTTGTTTTGCAGCGGTGATAGAGGGGAGAAAAAAAGGAATTTGCAGGAGTTTTTAAAGTCAGAGTAGCTGGAAGGAGCAGAGCTGATGGGAAAGAAGTTTTGCTTTAGCAAAGACTTCCAAGTCAGAGGCAGAGTAAAAAGCCCTTCTGCAGGTGAGTCATGAGGGGGTGTGTCAGTCCCTTTTGAGATCCCAACACTGCCTTTACCTGCTGATAAAGGTCTGCCTGCTCTGCCTTATTTTCCCAAATGCATTCCCTTATTGTGAGAAGCACTGGCTTACCAAAAACTTCCCCAGCACTCCCACTCTGGGACACTTTAATAAATGTTATTTTTGCTTCTCTGGCTATCACGTGTCTTGTGCAATATTTCTGTAGCCTCTGGACAAACACAGGAGAAGAGAGCAAAGGTTAACCACGATTTATGTCTGGGCTGGTGATTGCTCTGTGGCAGCAGCGTGGCGGGGCGTGGGTGCCTGCTGTGCTTCCAGGAGCATCCCGGCACACAAAAAGCGAGATAAAACAACCAAGAACCGGCCTTTTGCGAGCACGTTCTGCTATATCTCACATCAGGAGCACACTAAGGATTGACTGCAGGGTCAGGCTGGGCTAAAGGCGCTGTCACTGTTTAGTTCTGTTCTGCAGCAACAGGTTGTGGACAGGGCGAGTGGGGACAGGGAAAGCACAACGTGCTCCAGGTCTCAGCTGGGGAACAGATCAAAGCTCTCCCCTCCCGAGCTGGGGACTGGGAAGGCAGCGGATGTTCAGACAAATATTCGCACCTGGGAATATTCTCATCACGCTCCAGCGCTGGGAAAACACCCCAGTGCCCATGCTCAGAGCCTGACCTTTTTAACTATTCAGAGTGCAACGCCAAATGGCTCTAAAGTGCTATCTGCTCCGAAACGGGTGACAAAGCATAACAATGGCCACTTCTTATTCAGCAGATGTGATCTCCAGCCACTTTGTGCCCAGCTGTGTGTATTCAGGCTCTGAGCTGTTGACTTTAGCAAGAAAATGACTTGCTGCTGCCCTGCAGGGCCTGCCAGGCTGCCCCTTCTGCTGGGTGATGCTCCCTCAGGTGCTGCAGAACTGCTCTCCCATCTGAGGCAGGAAGATGGAGGGTGGCCCTGACAGGGAGATTGGCTCTGGAAGGTGTTGGGATGTTTGGAGTTGGACACCACAAAGCCAGGGGTCTGGTGGTTTGATGTCAGTGAGCACATCTGCTGTGGGGTGAAGTGCATTCCTGCTTGGGAAGGGGTTGCTGTAACAGAGGGCTTTGGTAAGAGCTGCTGACAAAAGTGGTGTCAGTTGCCTTGTGGGTTGAAAATCTCTTTAAACTCCCAGTTGCACAACGTGGGTTTCTCAAGACTTTCCCCAAATTACCTCTCTGGCACTAAGGGACAAGTCTGAAAATTTCGATGCAAGAGGAAATTCCCTCCGAGAGCCCAGAGATATTCAGAGGAAAGAGAGAGCTCAGCTCTGTACTTGCACTGCTGCTGTCTCATTGCTGGCAGATGGTGCAGGGGCTCTGCCCTTTGCCCAGGACGGCAGGGGAAGAAACTCCCTGCCCTGGGATGTGCCAGGGGCAGAGCAGGAGGAAAAGGAGGAGAGTTTGGAGCGTCCCTGTGATCTGTCCTCCTTCCCTTCTCCTCCTCCCTGCGCTGGCATCACACGGGATGATGCGTGCAGGACACACCACCGGGTGCAGGAGGACAATAGCTTCTGCCCATTTCAGTGCCCTGTCTGCTCCTGCAGGATTCCCTCCAGTTCTGCCTGCCCAAAGCAGGGCAGCAAGGGGCTCTCAGGGAGCCACAGGCTCTCACTCGCTCCTCTTCCTCACCCCGGGGGCTGAAGGCACCGTCCCTGAGCACCGCCTTTGTTTCAGAAGGCGCTGGCAGCCCCGGCTCTTTCTTCACTGGGGCTGTGGGAGGAGGGGCTGCTGCAGCAGCAGATGGTCCCTGTTGGAGGGTTCGGGGCCTCTTTGCCAGCAGGTTGAGGGGGGGATCCCCTTTCACCGCTGGGCTGGGGGAGGGCTGGCTGCCTCTCACATGGTCAGTTCCCAGCTGAGTGCCTCTATGGGATTACGCTGCTATTCATCTAATTGAAATTGTATTTGGAGCAAGGAGACAGTATCTCTTTCCTGGGAAGATCTATTATGCATAAACTGTGCACAAAGGCATCCTCCTGCGGGGAGAGGGAGGGTCGGGGTGGCCACGGCCCTGCTGGAGCTCCCACTCTGCAGGAAGCAGCCCTGTCCCCTCCTGCTGCTTGGACAGCTCGTCCCTTCACCCATCACTCCCCAAAAAGGGCTTTTGGTGCCTTCCTGCCCTCCCCTTGCATTGTCCTGCACAGCTCATCCTGCCTCTCAGCAGGGATCTCCACACCCTGGGATGGTGGATATCCCACCCTTGTACCCCCATCACCACAGCAGCAGGCTCAGTGCCTGGGGACTGTGAGGAAAATTGCAGTATGGTGCTGGGCTGCCTGTCTGGAGTTGAAGAAATCACTGGATGCACCCTGCAGAGGACACCCCTTCTGGGCATGTGGCTGGCCAGGAGCTTTCAAATGTCCCTCAGCACATATAAACCTGTGGGGGCATAGAGAATCTGTAAATCAGTGCAACTTTCTAACTGGAGAATGAGAAGGGTAAAAAAAAAAAAAAAAAATCCCACCCCACCCACAATGGGTTTATGGCTGAAATCACCTTGCTCACACCCTCCTGGAAGAGCTGCCAGAGTTCATGTGCTATCAGCTCATGCCTGCAGATAAGCAGACCCATTTCTCTAAGTTGTATGGGAGCAGGAGAATTCTAAATAAAATAGGAAAATCTTTAATGAAAAGAAGGAGTCAAGGTGATTGCCTGTGCAAAGAGCTGTGTGAGCACCTGACATGAGGCAAAGAGCAAAGCTCCTTGGCAGGGAAGGAGAGCTGTGCTGGTGAGACCCTTCACATGGCTGTGGCCAGGGCAGCAGGGGCCAGGGTGGGACCTTCCTGATCGTGACAGCCCCTTTGAAGTCTCCAAATGCTGGGAATGGAGCAGGGGATGGTCCCTTGGCTGCACAGGGGCTCTCTGGGAGTCCCAGCCTGCTGAGCTCATTTGCAAGCATAATTTCTTTGAGAACAGCTCATGGAGGGTGCCAGAGGCTCTGCTTGCAGCCCAGGAATGCTGTCCTGTCTGCTCTGGGCTTGTCCTGTCAGCTGTGGATTTGCAACCCAGGCTGGCTTGCTGGACCAGCTCTGGCAGCTCTGGCTCGGTCTGGAGGTGTGGGAGCTGCTCAGGCACTCGGTGGCTCCCTGAGCAGCAGCTGCTGATGGCACAGACAGCTCCCTGAGATGGCCCAGGCAGCCCTGAGCTGCTCAGGCCAGCAGAGATGCCTTGGCTCTGCTACAGGAGCACTGGGCCAGCTCAGGTCCAAAGGAGAACTTGGCTTAAGTATCCCCTTTGTCAGTCTGGGGACACCAGTGTGGACACTGCTGGAGGCTCGTGGGGAACCTAATCTGGTTTTTCCCAGGTTGTTGACTTTCCTCAACTCCAGCTTGGATCTTTCCCAGGCTGGGGATCTTTCTCAGAGACAAAACAAGGGAAGGAATAAAGAAAACACAGATAAACACCTGGTGTTGAGCACCGAGCCGTGTGTGTGTCTCGGGATATTTTGCAGAGAGCATGTTTTCAAAGAGGTGTTGCCTTCTTGGACCAATGAGTCTTTTCTGCTTTGTTTTTTGTGATCTCCCTTATATAAATGCCATGGCTTTTCAATAAATCACTCCTTCTTGCTGCTTGGAAGGAGTTTTGTTGCTGTGTTCTTCGCTGCTTCCAAGCCTTACAGTGACACACCAGCCCTGGAGATCCACCACCTTCCTCTGGGCTTGGGAGTCCTGTGTCTCCACTCCAAGCCAAAAGGAAGATCAAAGAGCCCCTGACCTCTGTGCCAGCCCTGAGGGTGCTGTGTCTGCAGCTCTGAGTTGCTCTTTGCTCTTCCAATTGGGGCACTGATGGCTGTGATGGGAGGACTCCTCACATGGGAGGACCCTGATGTCCTTCCACCAGCCTTAATCTCCTGGTGCATCCTGTAAAACAGCTCCTTTCTTACAGCCCATCCCAGCCTCTCCTTCAGTGAGCACCCTTCCTCTGCTGATATTCCAACCCATGCTCTTGTCACATGTTAGAATCACAGAATCACAGACTGGTTTGGATTGGAGGGACCTTAAAGATTATCTCATTCCACCCCTGCCATGGGCAAGGTCACCTTCCACTATCCCAGGCTGCTCCAAGCCCCATCCAACCTGGCCTTGGACACTGCCAGGGATCCATGGAATTGGCTTCTCTAGGCAGCCTGTGCCAGGACCCCACCACCCTCACAGGGAAGAATTTCATCCTAATACCAAATCTAACTCTACCCTCCTTCAGCCTAAGGCCATTTCCCCTTTTTTATATCCCTCTTATCCTCTCCTTCTCACAGGAGACTCCATAGAACTGCTTGGCTCCATGGGGCACCTCCATGGCTCCATGGGGCACATCATTCCTTCTCAGACTGCTCAGGGGTATTCCAGGCTGTGTGTGCAGCCCCCAGTGCATCTTCCTCTCACCTCCCAGCCAAGAGCAAACTTGGCTTCTCGTGGAGCTCCTCCTGGGGTTCAGGCCAGGAGGGATCACTGCAGAGACTACTGTTGTTGGATGCTGCTGGGAACCAGGGGAAAAGCAGCCTTGAAGCCTTGGGTTTCTGAGCCTGCACAAGGATAAGAAATTATAACAATGATCATGCACCTGCAGTGTGTGTGAGAGCCTATGAGTGTCTCGTGATGTTTTGCAGAAAGCATGTTTTCAAAGAGGTGTTGCCTTCTTGGACCAATGAGCCTTTTCTATTTTGTTTTTCACAAACTACCCTGTATAAGTGTAGTGTTTCTTTAAATAAAGCTCCATCTCTCTTCTGCTTCTCCATTGCAGGAGGAGCTATGTTGCTTTATCCTTTTCACCGCTCACCTATAGCCTAAAATGCAGCAGCCAGCAGTGCCTGAGCAGTGCTGCTGAGAGGGAAAATATGAGTGACTGTGGCCTTGGGCTGCTGGAGCCCCTTTCCAGCAGGAAAACTTGCAAAAGGGGCTCCAGCATGGTACTTTCTTCAGATTCCTTTGTGACTTGGAAACATTTGTGGTCTCCCTCAACCTGTTCTGGTCTCTCTCTCTCTCCTTTCTTTGCAGCTTCATCTTTTGTTGGTAATTTTTGGAAGTGCTTTCCCACGGGCTGGGTTTGATCAAACCTGAGTTTTGATCCTCCTTGATCCACCTGGGTCTTCTGCTTTTGGCCTTGTGTGTTGAAACCCTTAAGAGCTTGGCTGGGAGAGGCTGGAATAATCCTAAACATGGATATGTTATCCACCCTGCAGGGAGGCCCAGACAGGCTGGGAGAATGGGCTCACAAGAACCTTGTGAAACTTGGCAAAGACAAATCTAAAGTCTTGCACTTGGGGAAACATAATCCAGGAGTGCAGCACAGGCTGGGATTGACCTAGCTGGGAAACAGCTCTGGGGAAGAGACCCTGGAGATGCTGGTGGACACCAAGCTCAGTGAGAGTGACCAGTGTGTTGAGAGTGACCAGATGTGTGGCTGAGACTCCTGCATCAACAGGGGCATCATTGACAGATGGAGAAACCATTGTCCCACTCTGCATTTGTCAGGCTGCACCTGGAATAATGTGCAGAACTGGCCTCTGCTGCACAAAGAGAAGTGGATGGACTGGAGAGGGCTGAATGGAGGACCACAAAGATGATCCAAGGGCTGGGAATTTGCCATAGGAGGAAAGGCTGAGCGACCTGGCTTTGTTCAGCCTTGAGGAAGGAAGGTGTAGGAGAGACCTTTTCACCATCTTACAGTGTTTAAAGGGTGGCTACAAAGCAGATGGAGACTCCCTTCTCCCCAGGAGTCACAATGATGAGGGGCAATAGGTGCAAGTTATTCTTGGGGACATTCTGACTAGACAAATTAGGAGAATTTTTCACCATGAAAATAATCTCCACAGAGAAGTGGTGAATTCCCCAGTGCTGGAGACTTTCAAGATTCAGCTGGGCAGGGTGTTGGGCCATCTCGTCCAGACTTTGATTTTGCCAAAAAATGTTGGACCAGATGATCCTTGAGGTCCTTCTAACCTGGTTTTCTAGGATTCTATGATATCAGACAGGAGAGGAGGTGTCACACAGAAAGAGCCTCATCTAATCAGCAGGCTCTATATGAACTTCCAGAGCCTTTCCAGAATGTAAGATTTGTGTCAGATCTCATCCTTTTTAAACAGACCAGCTCTTCTCTGTCTGTGCATGTATCTGCACATGAAGGAGATCCAGTTTCAAAGCTGTAGGGCTCCTACAACAACAAAATACAGCAAAGAAAACATGGGACTATTTCAGGAATCTACTGAACTGGTGCAAGGAGTGATATCAAAGGTAATGTCCTGGAAAACAAGACAGTTTTGTGATACACTCGGTGCCCCTCATCCTTCTGCAGAGACAATGAATGGCTAAATTCAGGTTTTAATGCTGATGATGAGGCTTTCCAGGGAGCTGGCAAGAGGGAAGTGTGTTGTAGCTGTCCATGTGTGAAGCAATGCAATGAGAGACCCAAACCTGCTGTGCTTTTAGGAGTTTCTGTAACATGTCAGCAATTTGGAATCCAGCTCAGGCTGTGGAGATTTGTAACAAAAACTTGAAATGGCCCTGACTGGAGATGTCTGGGTGTGAAAGCAGCAGGAGAAACAGCGAGAGGGGAAGGGTTAAAGGAATGGCATGTGCTGATCTGCCTGATCAGCAGGTCATGAGAGCAGAGCAATTGGCCTGAGCTTCTCAGGACAACGGGAGCAGCAAAACAAAGGACAGCCTAAAACAAAGGGGAGATCACACCCCAAAGGAGCCCAACCAGCTGAGTAAATCAGCTGCTCCTCATGACTCACAGGCAGGACCGAGTGAAGAGGCAAAAGATCACAATCAGGTCTGTTCCCACAGGGTACAGGAGGCATTTCTGAGAGCCAGGGCACAGCCCCCCACCCACCTGAGCAGAGCTGGGAGCTGCTGTCCCTCCTTTCCCCTGTCACTCCAAGGACACTGGCTGGGCTGCCTGGACACAGATCTCTTGTATGTGAAAGAGCATGAATAAAACTGCGTGAAAGAGCATGAATAAAACTGCATGAAAGAGCAGTGAACAAAACCCTGGGAGAGACCGAGTGAGCTGAATCACCTTTGTCAAAAATATAAACCGTATTCCCCTCTTGAGCGGATCCTGCATTGAGTTTCCTGCTGCAACTGCAATTTTGCATCCTGCAGTGACTTCCAGGGCCATTTCTCATTGTGGTTGTTTGCATCTGTGTTTCTACAGGGGCCAGGTGACAGCTCTGGCCCTGTGGATGCTACTGGAGTCTGACCTGTGGGAGACAGGCAAGGTTTGGGTGATAACCCCAGGTGCAGGTAGGGTGCAGCAGGGATTAATAGTGGTACAGCAAAAACCAAAGGGTTTGCACTGCTCACCCCTGTGCAGAGGACAGCCTGGCCCTTTCTGAGCCCCCCAGGTCAGCTCTGCAGTGCTGGGCTGGCTCTGGGCAGCCACAACCACCCCTGTCCCCCAGCACCTCAGGAAACAGGGCAGGGTGCAAGGGGCTTTGCAGGGAAGGTGTTTTCCCATGGGGTCAGAGGCATTAACTGATCCCCTGTGGGCACAGATTAAATGGTTTGTGGCCAGTTTCAGCTGGCCAGGGCTTCCTGTAATAAAACTCTGTATTTGCATGGATGAGGCAGAATGTAGCTGTGTGCCTGACCCTTCTGCCTGGCTGCCCCCCTGGCTGGGCTGGGGTCTCATCTGTGGGCTGGGCTGGGCTGTGGGGGTGTCCCACCAGGCCAGTCCGCCTGCAGCATCACTCTGCAGCTCTGCTGGGCTGCAGCAGGCTGGGACCTTGCAGGGAACATCCCTGCTGCACCCCTCTGATGTCTCTGCTGGGTAACTGGTGCATCCCCCTGCAGTCCAAGGCACTCCTGTGCCCTCTTTACCCTGAGCCAGCCCTCACCACCTTCAGCCTCCCTGCGTCTTTGTTATCTTGACATCAGCAAATGTTATAGTAATTATATGGATGTTGCAGTTTGGACTGTTTAACCCAGACTTACTTGCCTGGAGTCCCTGGCTCTGATGTTATTAACCAGATAATATGTGGTTTACTCACACATCAGTAGCCTCCACATCACAAAAACGAGTTTCAATTTCCTGCTGGGTCCTAAACATGGCTCAGTGACAGTTTAAGGAGTGCACAAATATGGGTTCTGTTTTTCTAAATTCACCTGCCCCAGCTTGTAGTGACATAGCAGGCACAGAAAAATATTTGGTACCAGATGTGCCCTCACCATTCTCTTCCTGTGATTAAAATATTCCCTTTATTATGTATTTATTTAATATTCTGTGTTCTGTACAATGCTTGAAGTAGGGGAAAGGGCAATAACAGCACCAGCAGTGCTATTGCACTGAGCCAGGCAATCCCTCTCTGCTAGTGGAGGGGAGATAAATCCTGACAAGTGCTTGGAGCTTTTGAAATACAGCTTTTTTTTTGGAAAGTGTGGTATGGACAATGACATCAATGTTTTCTATAACTGTTGGAATCTTCTTCATCCCATGGACAACAAAGTGCTGGGTCCTGGCTTCTCACTGAGGGTACCTTGCCATGGGCATTCTAACCCATGTTATACTATAACTATAACTATAACTATAACTATAACTATAACTATTACTATAACTAACTATAACTATACTATATACATGCTACTATACCACAGCACAGTGGTATCTTTTCTAATCAGCTGGGTCACACAGGCAGCAGCTCAGCTCAGAGGCAGCTCAGCCCTCACCCCAGGGTGACCTCACACTCTCCTACTGCCCAGATACTCCTCCAGTGCTGCTGTCACATAGTTCCAGTGTCCAAATCCCCCTCAGACACAGGAGGGTCTCTGCCTTCCACCCCCAGCAGCTCCCAGGGGTGTTTTTGCTCCAAGGGTGCTGCTGGCTTTTGTTTTGTGCCACAGGTGCTCCACTCACAGTCACAGGATGCTGAGAGCAGTGTCATCTTCTGAGGTTCCTGCACCTGTGTCCAAGCAGACCTTGTCTGGTTTTTGGGATGCTGAACAGCTCTTGTGCTCTGCTCTGGGCAGTCTGGTTTGACTCCTGCCTCCCTGGGATATGTGGGCTGAGCAGTTCCACCTGTGCTGGCCACTGGCCAGTGATGTTCCCCTCTGTCTGTTAATGACTTGCAGAGACACAGGAAAATAATTTGTCACTTCCTGGCTTGGTCTTCCCCTTTCCTTTTCACTGTGCAGTTCTGAGATTTACTTGCCTAGGAGACCTGAGCATCCTCTTTGCTGAGCAGGACAGATATTCCCTCCCCAGTGAGAGAAAGGAAGAAGTCAGCAGGTGCAGTGAGGGGCACTATGATCAGCAGGGATAGTTAATCCCAGTGAGGCTGATGCAAAATGCAGGTATTTTACACTTTTGACCTTGGGCTCTCAGTGGCTGAAGTTCTACATCTCTGGAGTGGTCCAGAGGGTCCCTGGTGCCCCCAGGCAGTAGCAGGTTACCAGAGCAGGCAATGTGAGATGATGCTGGTGGGTGAGGCACAGCCCACTGCCTCTCCTCGAGAAACCAGAGGACTCTGTGAGCTCCAGTCAGCTGGGAGTGATCCAGGATCTCAGTGCTGGATGCTGTGCTGCAGCCTGAAGAGCTTGTCCACGTCTGCATCCCCTGAAATGGGGATCACTGCATGCAGCCAGCACCTCTGGCCTCTCAGGTGTCAGTGCTGCAAGTTCAGTTCCTTAGTCTCAAAGGAGATGCAAAGTGTTTTGTTTTCACCTGCTGTTATTACCCCCTGACTAAAAACATGTGGTTTATTGGTTTCATTTTTACACGGAATGCAGTGCTCAGATGTCTCTGCTGTTTCATACCCCCTGTAGACAGAACTAACTGAAAAAAAACTGGAACCAGGAGAGGCACAGGAACAAACTCCTGTGGGCTCTGGACATCCTAGAATCATAAAACACAGAATAACTTAGGTTGGAAAAGACCTTTAGGATCACTGAATCCAACCATTAACCAAAATTCATTGTTCTCAGCCACTGTCCCAGCTATGGTCTGGCTTTTTTACCTGGATGGGCTGTCAGGTGCCTTTTAAACTCTTGCTGTGGTTTATTTCACTTGGAAGGACAGGATTTGAAGGATGAGGGTCTTGGCCAGTGTCAGATCTGTGACTGCTCAGCACCATGGCACAGAACTTGTCTGTTCAGCTCCAGTTGATCAATGTCTCCTTTGCCCTGGATCAATACCTGGGACTGGTTAAAATCTCCCTGAGGAACTCCAGAGTGGAGGTGAGGAATGAAACCCCTGTGAGGGATCTGTCAGGCTGTAGCTGCAGACCTGACACCCATTGCAGCTCCCTCTCTGCTTTGTTTTGAATTAAGTCAGACAAGGGCACAGACACTGCTCCTGGGGACAGCTCTGCTGCTGGAATATCTGGGCTGCCAAACACTGTCAGCACAGAGTTGGAGGGGTCCCAGCAGTCAGGGTGGAGAGTTAAGCTGCAAGGGATATCAAAACCAAGGCAACAGTCACGGTGTCTCAGACTGGGTAACCTTGCCAGG
Source organism: Cossypha polioptera (assembly GCA_027576295.1). Taxonomy (NCBI): domain Eukaryota; kingdom Metazoa; phylum Chordata; class Aves; order Passeriformes; family Muscicapidae; genus Cossypha; species Cossypha polioptera. Next base: position 2,501,776 of record JAODHX010001137.1, on the reverse strand, counting down.
GGAGTTTCTCAAGTACCTCTGCAGTGATGCAGGGAAGTTAACTGGGTTTCTGGGATGTCTTGGCCTCTTTTTCCTTAGAAGCAATTCACCCCCCACCTGTGAGTTGAATGCAGGAATGATTGTGGGCTGCACATGGAAAATGCAACAGTGAGGGGTGAACAAGGGGGATGCAATGAGAGTGGAGTAGCAGCAGCAGCAGGAGCAGGAAATGGATGGAGCACATTCCTGGGGCAGTGGAGGGTGCCAGAACATCATCCCTTCAATGAGGGGTCTCCTGGCACCACCAGTGCTCCTTGTGCAGCACCAGCACCGTGCACTGCCCAGCGAGTGTCAGGAGAATTAATCCACAAACACCAGAAAGGAGACAGAGGAGCCCTGCAACTTCATTGGAATAAAGGGAGAGGCCATGGGGAATTCTCCATGGGTTCTCTCAAGTTGCTAGAGGATGCATCCTCCTTTTTATCCCAATTTCTCAGCTGCATTTCCCTCTCTCTGTCCCCTTTGACTGAGGTGCTTGGGAGGCACAGACTTCCCAAACACCTAACACAGACCCCTTTGAATTTATACTCCCCACCCCCCTTATCTTTTCCTTGTGTCAATCAGTGGAATTCCTATGGAATTTATGGTTCTCCCCATCGTTCCTTTCATCTCTCAGTATCCAGTTTTATTTATCAGCAAACCCACAGTTTGTTTGTAAAGACAAACCTTCATTCCTTTCATGAGACAGGGGGGGAAGGCAGCAGCATGAGCGTTCCCTGCCCCCAGTGCTTCCTCTTTGTGCCTCTAAACTTTGCCTGTCCCCACTGCAGCTATGGCAGCTCAGACCTTCTTGGGCTGCACCCAGCTCTGAGAGCAGAGCAGGAGCTGCTCTGCTGTTTGCAGAGCCAGGGCTTCCAGGGGAAAGACCACAAACTGGATTTGCATGAGCCAAAAAGAGGAGACAAGGAAATCCTGTGAGTCACCGAGGCCTCTGCAGCCAGAATCCATCGGTGTGCCTCTGGAATCCAGCGTGTGCCTTTTGCTCACCTTGCCCATCTTCATTCCTTTTGCTGACTTGTTTTTTCACGAGGTCTTGCCAAGTGATTTAGAGGAGCAATTATCAGCTGGTTTTCAGTGGCTCTCACTTCCCATCCTATAGTTCACGAGCATCTGAAACCTTTTTCTACTTGAATTAGGGCAAATTGTTGAAAATATCATTGAAGAGGCCATTTAAAGAAAGATTTGGTTTGCTTTGAATTAACATAAACATCTCATTTGAATAATTTATAAACATTTTATCTCTTTTAAAGAAACCTTTTAAAGTATAAATTGCCAGAAAGGTCTAAATGAAAAATGATTTTTTTTGACTATTGAATGGTTTAGTTTCTTAGGACAATGGGTCATTTAAAAAAAATAAAATAATAATAATAATTATTACATATATATGTATATATATATATATATAGTTTTTGTTTTTGTTTTTGTTTTTGTTTTTGTTTTTGTTTTTGAGTGAGGCTTGGGTTGTTGCCCTCCAGGAATTGCAATTTCTGTTCATGCCTGTTTGCAACAACCCATTTCAGCTGGCCAGGTCCAGTGCAGATTCCTGGGGTGTCTTGGGGTGATTTTTAGATTATTGTTGTTTATGGTGAGACTGTTTAAGGCCAGACTGTTGCTGCTGGTTTGGAGGAGAGGGAAACTTTGCTGTGAGAGCCCTGATGCCCTGTGAGCAGAGGATGCTCCTTGTGTGTAAACACTCCTGCTTGCCTGGGGACCCAGGGACAGCTCTGGGGGGGGGATGGGGACACAGCCCCATCCTGCCTGGACCCTCCTGGGCTGCTTTCCCTGAGCTGAGCTCCCAGCCAGCCCAGCCTCCCCAACACTCTGGGAATGCCCCAACCACTCTTCTTCATGGCACAGGGTCTCAGCAGCCCTGGTTTGGTCAAAGGGGATAAATGGGAACCTGAGTGGTGCCCTGCAGATGGGCAGACTGGGAGCAGCCTTTGTGCCCTTGCTGAGTGGAGAATTTAACAGTTTAACTCCACTCAGCAGCCTGGCAGGAGGGAGGATGGTGCTGGGCTCCTGCAGGCAGCTCCCAGTGCCTCCCAGTGCCTCCCAGTGCCTCCCAGTGCCTCCTGTGCCTCCCAGTGCCTCCCAGTGCCTCCCAGTGCCTCCCAGTGCCTCCTGTGCCTGTTCCAGCCTCCAGTCTTGGCTTGGCTCATGTGGCCATGGTCCCCAGTGGAAGAGATGCAGTTTTCACTGTGGGTATCAGAGCACTATCCTTCCTGCTTATCCTTGTACTGCATCTGTCCCTTCTCTTTGGTCATTTATTGGTTCTGGCTGCTCATCCCAGGCAGCAAGCAGGACCCTGTTCCTGTGGGATCCAAACCTTTCCATTCCCAGGCAGTGCCTGTGGTGCTCCTGTTGCAGCTCTCTGTTCCCCTGGGGCTGAGCTCACAGTGGTGAGGGGGTTTTGCCACTGCTTGTCTGTCTCAGCAGCCTCTCCAACTGCAGGAATCCTGCACTGGCTCCTTACAACTGCTCTTGCTAAATACCATCAGGAGAAAATGAGACCAAAGCTGTAGATTCAGGAGGGTGGATGAGAGCTGGCAGAGGCAGTGAAAGCTGACTGCACATCATGCTGGACATGACCTTCATCTGGCAAAGTGGGGCTCTCCAGGCAGGGCAGGACAGAATCCATCTCTGCCTTGCTGGGCACCTCTTTCTGGTCTGGTCAGCAGTGTGTATGCCCCACACTCTCTTGTGACCACAGGAATTCAAGTAACCCCTGAGATACAAACACCAGCTCTGGAGATTCCTGCCCTCGCTCCCTGACCTCTGTGCCCGTCTTGCCTTGGCTGTTTTGTGGTTCAGGGGTGATTCAGACAATCCCTCTGGGCTTTTTTTTCTTTTTTTTCATCTGGGATGGGACTGCCACAACTTCAATTAGCACAAAACATCTTGACACATTGGAGGCTCTGAAAGGGAACATGGCCAAAAGGGGAGGCAATGTGGGCAGTGTTCCAGGACACCCAGTTCTGCACCCTCTGCTGTGTTGGTTGGAAGCTGAATCCTCACAATGAGGAGCCATAAAAGACATCTGGCTCCTTCTAACACAGAGGTATTTTTTTTAAAAAAGGGTCCAGTCCCAGACACTCTGTTTTTTGGGTTTGGGTGAGGCTGGGACCAGGAGGTTGTGATTAATGCTCAGTTCCCCACCACAGCTGGCCACAGCCAAGCACAGGTTCATGGCTCTTTCTCCAAGGCTCTGCTCTCCTCTGGATGGACTCAGCCCCACACACAATTAATGCCACAGAGTATTCAATTCTCTTATCAGCCAAACTGAGATGTAGTTTACAGGAGTATAATGACCTCAGAGAGATCTACTGAGGGAAAATAAATGGGCTGTGCCCATTTTCTACTTCCTTAAAAGCCTGCCTAGAATGGCTTCCTTGTTTTTCACATTTGATTTGCCAGGAAGGTCACATCTGACATTTCTTGGGTTTCCTGTAGGACTTGTTAGAGGCTCTACATGCAGAAAATGAGCTTCACCTGACCCTCACTGACGAGCACTGAAACTTAAGAGGACCAACCTTTTCTCCCTGCTGTTTGTTTAGTTATTGAGTGAAGCAAACAACAGTGACTGACAAGTTTAACCATTTTGTCACAACTCAAGCAATAGGACTGTGTTTTCTTGGTGCATCTGGTGCCACAAAACCACCTGCTCTTTTTCATCCAACAATTCAGAAAGTTAGATGCACAAGATCTGACTTTCTGATGTGGAAGGAAAACAAACAAGCCTCTAGTTTCCCCCTCAGGAAAACAAATGGGTTTTTATTATTTCAGTGTGGCCCCCTGCCCAGCTCAAGATTGGATATCCAGAATTAGCATTTTTAAAAAAATCCCAAGCATGGATTTTGCAATCTTGTAATTGCACTACAATCCCTGCTAAGAAGGAAAAGCAACGAGTGGAAAGCTTTTTACCATCACTTATGCCAACTCCTTCCTTTCTAGTCTTCTTTCTGTCTAGTCTTTGCTTGGCACTGCCCCAGGAGGAGATTTTGGGGAAGATAGGGAGCTATCCACCCCCACACCATGAGCAGCTCTGCTGTTACCTTTCTCCATCTGTGCATGCTCCTGCACCCCAAGAGGACAGAACTTCTCTCCAGGATCAGGCTGTGCCCATGGCAGGAACAGGCTGAGGTGAAAAACAGGGCAAGGAGAAGTTTCATGTTTGGGATGCAGAAGGAAGGGCAGGAGCAGTGGTTTTACAGGCAGGGAGCACAGCATGGAAAACCCTTCCCCTGGGCCAGATGTGCCTGCCCTCCCTTGGCTGGTGCCAGTGTGTGGGTGACTCAGTGGCAATGGCCCTGCTGGCCCAGCTGGCCCTGCTCCCTGTCCTGCCACCCCTGACCCCATGCTGCCTGCTCCCTGCAAGTCCCACACTGTGGCCATGAGCACTCCAGGCACAATTTCTGAATGGACTTTGACAAAGGGCTGTGGCCTGGGAATGAGTCAAAGGAACCCCTGAGAGAGATGAGAACTCCACTGCTCAAACTGTGGATTTGGGGCACAGCAAGGTCTGGGAGCTTCCCCATGGAGTGAGGGTGGGCTGGGGCTGGTGGCCTTTGGACAACCACAGGGAATCTGTCTTAAAAGATTGTGAGAGCAATGTGGTCTCTCCTGGGATGCTGCAGCAATTTAGAAATGCTGCAGATCCCTGGAGAAGACCATCTGCACTCAAGAACAAAGCATCCCAGGCTTTGAACAGAGAAATGGGGAAGATTCTCACTTGGCAGGTGAAAATCCATTTGGTGTGACCTGAAACCAGGCTGGGGGCACAGAGTTTGCACGTGCAGCTCTGTGTGCTCCTCTGCCTGTTTGCTCATGCACAATGTGTGGGGCTTTGGGCAGCTCTGAGCAGGGTCCCAGTGAGTCCTGAACCTCTGCTCTGACCTTCCAGTACCTTCCAGTGTGGGATGTGTGATTTTCCTGCAGAAAGCTCCTGGAGGGAAGGCTGGCACTGGCATTTAGCACGAGGTTGTTCCTTGCTTGTTGTCTTGCTGTAGGACTGCCAGTGCCCAGATAAGAGCTCTGACTGCTCGGTTCTGTGCCTCTGTGTGCAGGGCAGGTCCCTGGAGCCTGCTGGCTGCATCCTCCCTGCACACACAGCCCAGAGAGAAGTGCAAGGTGATGCCATTCGTTTGCTGGGTGCCGTGCCCTCGCCTCGGGCTGCCCGGTGAGTCCCAGGGAGGGGAGGTGCTGCAGCAAGACAGATCCCAGCAGGCTCTGGACCGTGTCTGCACTCAGCCAATGCACTCAGCAGTGTCCCGCCTCTTTCCCTGGCACCTGAGTCCTGACACTATTCAACTCCCCCATCCTGCACTGGGGCAAGTAAATAGACTGTGAATATGCCCAGGTTGTGTGTGTTTGTGTTTATGTAAAGGTTATTTCAGCTTTGGCAGGACACCTTTCTTTTTCTATGGTGGTTTTGCAGTGACTTTCTACAAAAAGCTTCCCCACAGGTGTCACAGTGCCATTTCCAAAATGCCTCTGTGGCAAATTTTCAAAGCACCAAGTACAGGTGTCAGCAAGGTGTCCCTGTCCCTTTAATGCTCACAGTGTCACAATGTGGCTGAGTCACAGCCACCTCCCAAGGAATCGATGACCTGAAAGGTGTCCTCAATCCATCAGATCCCCTGAATTAAGTCCTGCAAAACGAGACCAGTAACAAGGCCAAGGAAGGGACACGATGTTGTGCAAATATTACAGACTTATCTACTTATCTGGATTATGCAACAGGCCTAGAAGTGCTTCCATCCTGTGAACTCCTTTAATGTGTCTCCTGAGCTTGCAGGAGGTGTTACAACACTCTGGCTTGCTCTGCTCCAAGGCTGAGGCATGTACTGGGGAAATTCTTGACTCACCTGCTGGCTCCTGGACAGATGCCATCAGCACCTCTTGCTTAACCCTCTCACAGCACTGGCTCATGGGTCATTCTGGCTTTCCTGCTTCCTGAGCACCAAGGCAGGGAGCAGAACCTGTGCTCAGGAGAGCCTTGGGACACACACTCTGTGTTGTCTGACCTCCTCTGGTTGCAGCAGGAGGACAGGACCACAAAGTAATTTTTGTCTCTCAGCTCCCAAGGTGCCTGTCTAGCATTTTGCCATCAGTTAGCTGAGCAGAAGGAGGGCTGTCCATGGATCAGGAGCTGTAAGCTCCAAAGCATTAAGGTCAGCAAAGCCACTTATGTCACACAGCATCAATGGCAGAGACCCACGGCCAGCTCTGCCTGGTTGCATCTGTGGAGGCAGCAGCTGCTGGTGGGACCCTTGCAAGGCAAGAAAAAGGACTGGGCTATCAGAAATAACCAACCTTCCCCTTTCCCAGAACATCCTTTGGAGGGGAGGGTGTGATGATGTGAATGCCACAGGGACATGGCCTGATGCAGTTCATTGGAGCTGTCTGTCCCTTTTCCTGAGGGGGCAGAGCAACTTTCAGAGCACTTGTATGAAATGATTTCTGTCTGCACAGCATGGTGCATTTACAGTGATGCTGACCATTGGTGTGGTTTGTCCTGGTGTGGTTTGTTCTTGCTGGCACCAGATGGTCCTGGGATGTTCCCCTGGAATGTGGCTGTGATAAAAACCCTGCTGCCCATCCCCAGGGCCCATGATGCACCCTGCATCCCTCAGTGTGCAGAGCCTCTGGGGGATGCTGGACCATCACACCCTGCCTGGGCAGCCAGAGGGGAGTGAATGCTCTGCACACAAACTCTGCTTCCCAAAAGCACACCTGGCCCAGCCAGAGGCCAATGGTGTGTTCTGAGGCCATGAATGCACTTCATCCTCCATGTCCAGAGCAGGGGCAGCCTGGCTCAGTTCTGGCACAGGGATCTCTTGTAGAACCAGCCTGGGGAGCACAGTGCTCACTGCTGCAGAGGAGGGCCCCAGTTTAGCTGAACTGCAGAGTTTGCCTTCCTCACTTGCCCTATGGTTTCTGTAAGGTATCTGAGTTTTGGTGAACCACCAGTGCCTCATATTCATCTCCACTCCATCATTCTGGTGATTAGAGGTGTCTCTCTGCCAGATCATCAATAGTTCATCAAAAATCTACAGCCATAGCCAGGAATTACCAGATCAAACATTCCACCTTGGGATGGCATGGCCAGGACAGATCTTCCTCTTTTGGCCTAGGTGATGTCCAATCCTCTTTGACCAGGCTGTGACACTGATTGGGAGCATTTGGAGAGGCCCAGCAGCTGCCAAGCTGCTTTGGGAGCCCTCAGACTTGGGGCAGAGTCTGTAGCTATGGCTTTGCTGCCTGCAGTGTTCTCTGCCAGGCTTTTCTGAGACCAGCAGAGCACACCCAGCACTGCTGGGGCAGCGAGCAGCCACCACTGCCCCTGATTCCCTTGTTATTCCCACTATTCCTGGGCTCAGTGAGCAGCCAGCACTGCCCCTGACTCCCTTGTTATTCCCAGTATTCCTGGGCTCAGTGAGCAGCCAGCACTGCCCCTGACTCCCTTGTTATTCCCAGTATTCCTGGGCTCAGTGGGCAGCCAGCACTGCCCCTGACTCCCTTGCTATTCCCACTATTCCTGAGCTCAGTCAGCAGCCAGCACTGCCCCTGATTCCCTTGTTATTCCCACTATTCCTGGGCTCAGTGAGCAGCCAGCACTGCCCCTGATTCCCTTGTTATTCCCACTATTCCTGGGCTCAGTGCTTGCTGTGTGCCCACAAGGCCCAGCTGCAGGTGCAGAATCCCTGGATATTCCTGTCCTGCTTTTCCCCCATCCCCTTTTTCACTAGTTTCTCTGTGAGGTATTCAGCTGTCCTGACCCTCCCACCAGAGCTCTTGTAGCCCCTTCCAGACTCCTCCTGCCCTGAGAAGGGAGCCTGGGACACGTGAGCCCCCAGGAGCAGGGTCTGTGTGTCCTGTGCACACTCTGCTTCGTCTCCCAGCAATGCACAAGGCAGGAACCAGGACACCCATCCTGTTTGCCTGGCCCTATTGACACTCCTGAGCTGCAGCTCTCCAGCTGAACTGGAGTTGAACTCCTATGTGTGTCAAACTCCACAAATCCCCCTGCAATCCCTTGCCACTAGAAGCTCTGAGTGTCCCTGAGCATAAACTAAATAGGATTTTGTTCCAGTTTACCTTAATACAAAGACTGCATCCCATCAGGCTGGAGGGTCTTGGCTTTGCAGGACTGAGGAAGGGCAAATGTAAATTTTATCTAATGGTGGAGGAGATATCAAATGCCTCATGTGAAATTTAAAATAAATCACTGCAACAAACACAATATTCACTGACCACCTGTAAACCTGTGTTGTTTCCACTTGTCAAATATTTGATTGAAGCAAAGATGAAAATGTAGATTTGAGTGGACAGGATTTTTTTTGCAAGAGTCTTGCAATTCTGTAGCTAGTAGAATAAGCAATGAATGATGGAAAAGTTTGGAGATGAAACTAGGTGTTTGGTTATGGCATTTTGATTTATTTTTCTTAGTTTAACAGGCTATTTTCCTTTGAATATAATACCCATAAATTTATTTTTGTTTGAGAGGAGATGCCTGCTTGCACCAGAAAGGTAATCCAGGAAGCGATTCTTACAGAGAAAGTTTCAAATTTTTGAGTTCCAAAGAATCCAATTATTTTTTGTTAGTTTGATGATGGTTTTTTGTTGTTTGGTTGGTTGGTTTTTGGTGCTTGTTTGTTTTGCTGTTGGGGTGGTTTTTTTTTTTTTAGTTTTGGTGGATTTTCTGTCTTATGAGCAATTACCTATGTTGTGAGGGTAGTTTGTAATCTAGACCTTCTTTACTTAAATAGGGCTGTCAGAATGAGCACAGCCAGCCCCCCTGGTGCTGTCTGGATTTTGGAAAATCATTTAAACCAGGTGCACAAGCCCTGCATGAATCCTGGTGCAAGAAGAGAGGATTTGGTGGGGCTTGCCCTGCTGCCACCATGGTCTGTGACAAAAACTCTCAGGTACCAGAGAGGTCCCTTCCTCCTGTGGCTGCAGGATGGGGTGAAGCTGCCTCACCTTCCCTTCCCTTGGCAGAGCCAGGGGAGGGAACACCACAGTTTTGGGGTTTTTAAAGCATATTAAGAGGTGAGCCTTGAGCATTTTGTGTCAACTCTATCAGAGTAGCAGGCTGAGTACAGAGCACATTCAAAGAAGGAGGATCAATATTTAAATAGAAAATGTGTCTGTGAGGATGAAAGGGAATTTCCCAAAAGTCCATCTTGACAGCGTGGAGAACTGGCATTTCTCTTGGTTTTCCTCCCACAGGAAGCACCCTGTGAGCAGAGTTCTTCCAGCTGTGTCTCAGCAGACTCAGCAGCCCCACACCACCAGCAGTGTGTGCCATGAAACCTCTGCTGGGGGCTGGAGGTGGGCAAGTGGCAAGGATTCAAACTGGTCTGCACTGGACACTGTGCCTGCAGAGGTGAGGAAGACTCAGATCCTGCTGTGGGACCCCAATTTCTCCTCTGCAGCAGCCTGGAGACACCTCCCTGCCTGTGCCTCCTCACCTCAGCCATGCCCCTGCCCAGCCTGGCCCCTGTGTCCCAGCAGTACCAGCATGGCTGTGCTATCCATTTCCCTGCCATGTCCTCACAGCCTCTATTTCTATCCAAACTGTCACTCCCAGCTTCTCTGTGGGGATACAAATCTCCTGTTTGCATGGATTTTTTACCCCTACAAGTGTCCCCATTGCCCTGTGCTCTGCATCTCTCCTTCCACCTCCATCCTGCTCTGGGACTGTCCCAAATGCCAAGTCCACCTTGTCCATGGTTGCATCCTAGACCAGGCAATGCCACTCAAGCCAGGCTGGTGCTGGGGGAGCAGAGGACACCACGGTCCCCACTGTGTGACCCAAAGTGACCTGTGGTTGGGTGCTGCTGGGAACCAGGGAAAAAGCAGCCTTGAAGCTTTACCTTTCTCAGCCTGCACAAGGATAAGAAATTATAACAATGATTATGCACCTGTAGGGTGTGTGAGAGCCGTGTGAGTCTCATGATATTTTGCAAAAAATATATTTTCAGAGAGGTGTTGCCTTCTTAGACCAATAAGTCTTTTCTATTTTGTTTTTCATATACTACCGTATATATATATGTAGTGTTTCTTTAAATATAGCTCCATCTCTCTTTTGCTTCTCCATTACACAAAGAACTGTGTTGCATTATCCTTTTCACTGCTCATCTATAACATAAAATGCAGCAGTGACCAGGCAGTGAGAGTGCTCACACATCCTCACTCCCAGCCTGGAGCTGGCACCGAGGTGCTCCCTGCACGTCTCCCCTGCCCTCCCTCACCTGAGGCATGTGCTCCCCCCACCCGTGGCTGCAGGTGGCTGGGAGGAGGTTAAATACAGGCAGACAGGATAAGGGGCTGAGCACAGATTAACCGGGCAGCCTGCAGCCACTTCATCTGCCCTGCCCTGCTGCAAGGCTCTGGGCAGTGCAGGACAGTGCCCCAGTGCTTGGTAAATCCAAAACACAGCAAGCTTGGGGATCTCTCAGCCACTCAGGATGTCCCCAGGGTGGGTCTGGGTTCTCCTTTTGTCTTCAGGTGACACCTGGTTCCTGTGAGCAGCCAGTGCTGTGTGACCCCTGAGTACAAAGTTCTTCTGGCAGAGGGTGATGGGGATGCCCTGTGTGCACCCAGGGAGCCTGGGGCATGTGCTGAGCATCCCTGCTCCTGTCTGGAGACACTGACCAAAGCAAGGGTGCCAAGCAGCCAGAGGAGAAGGCCGCAGAGAGCCTGCACCTCTGCCCTGAGCTTGTGCCTGCTGGTGAGAGCAGAAGCTTTGCTGACAACACGTCTTAGGGTCAGGGAAAGTCAAAAGGGCAGGAGAGACACAGGCTGGGAAGGTGCTTTCCTCTCCCTAACATCTGGGATCAGACTCAAGCTGTGGTCACACCTATATCTAGGGGTCAGGGTGAGTGTGTCCCATCAGCCAGGAGGTTCTGGGGGAGCTGGTTCATTCAGAGCCAGCAGAGATACCAGAGAAAGTCAGTTCACCTTGGAGTTGGCACCTCCAGCCTCCCCTAAACTCCATTGACTAATGAAGGTACATCAGTGTCTAAGTATCAGATTGAATCCTGGTCTTAACAGGCTCAGCAGGTGAGTTGAACTCCACTGTGGTTTGCAATGGGACTCTCAGGTGATGTGTTCTCCCACTGGGAGATGAATCTCAAACCAGTGGTCTCCAGGGGATGTCTGGGTCAAATCAGATGATGGATCAGTTTAATACTTTGTGCAGCAGAGCTGGCAGTCAGCTGTGGTGTGACTAGCACATGCCCTTTTTCCTCCTCACAGCATCTTCCCTAATATTTTGACAGAGCCTTTACCAGGCCTGTCTGGAGGATTAATAACCCTTTTCTCTGTAATCAGTAGATTGCACAATTACTCCGTTTCTTAATCAATTACAGTAATTTGCAAATTCTTTCAGCAAACAACTCCACCAGTGCCTGTGACATCCACAGACAGCACTCCCCAAGCCCTGTCCAACCCCAGCTCCTACCCCCAACTCTTCTCAGCCTGAGCTGCCGGGCAGTCTGGTGGAAGTTTGGGAAGCCTGCTTGGCTTCTTTGTGCTACTATTGCTGGGTTGCCTTGAGCCCAGGCGTCCTGCAAAGCCAGTGCATGGTTTAGTTGCTCAAAACACACAGGAATACACCCAGCCCCTCCATCCTGAACCTGCTGGGGAGCGAATGTGTGAGCAGGGTAAGAGTGCACCCCCCAGAATGGCAGAAGGAGGGGAAGCTGCTTGACAAAAGGCTCTTGATGCAGCTGTGGGGGCACAGATAAGAACTCTGGAGGAAACCAGAGTGATGTTGAGAGCAATGCAGACTCCTTGAGAGTTACTAAATAGTGTGACCATCCTGCAGGCAACAGGAAGGTGTTTGAAGGAGTAAACTCAGAAGAGAAATCAGGAGGTCTGCAAGGGCAGGGAGACTTGAGTAGAGAAGTCTCTTGTGCACTCGCATCAAATGTCAACATGAGCCAAACAGAAAGGAAATTAATAAAAGAGATGTGATGGGAAAAACAGGTTGATGTTCTAGGATCCTGTTCTTGCTGTTTCCAGGTGCATAGCAGCTGGGATTACAGATTGGGATATCCCCCAGAAAGTAGTCTGGCCAGTAACCAGCAATGACCTTGGCCCTACCCTTGCCTTGTGCCCTTGTATTTGTATTTTCCAACGTTTTTAACTTTATTTTCAACTCTGTAGTCACAGGCTTATCTTTGTACAGCAGTGTGGTCAGCTTGCATGCTCAGGTCCAGTGTGTGCCAGAAGAAGGCAAAGTAGATGAAGCTGAAAATTCAAGGTCTGCCATTCCACAGGGAGAGGATCACTGCAGAGGGAAACAGGCAGGCAGCACTCAGGGTGTGCAGTTTGGGGTGGATCTGGGGAGCTGAGTGTGGACATTGCACCTCTCTGAGCTGTCAGGGACAGACCTCAGTGCTGAGATATGGGGAAAGTTTGCTCATGTCTGGGCCTGGGAAGGGCAGGCAGAGTTCACCTTCTCTCACACAAGGCATCAGGGGCCCCTCTGTGTGCACAGGGCTTGGGATCCTTCTGCCACCACCCCTGACTTGTACCAGCCTTGCTTAGGATTGCTGACACCCTGTTTGCTGCCAGCTGTCCTAGGTTACAATGTAAAGATGTGCCCAAAGTCTATATTCTGTCACCATCTGTTAAACCAGGTGGGGCAGTGATCCTTATCTCTGTGGGAGATATCCTCTGCTAATGGGCCAGCTGTTAAACAAGTGGGGCAATGTGCTTTATCTTTCCACAGCCCATCCTCCCTCCAGGAGATATCTCCTGTTAATGGCCATTGAGTCCCAGTGCATGACTGA
>JAODHX010001137.1:2449194-2460599 GCA_027576295.1 Cossypha polioptera | reverse complement strand
GCCCCTGGGGCCCTGTCTCGTGGGGCAGGGCTACAGCAGCAGCTCCTGGGGCCACTCAGCACTGGCTGAGTTTTATCTCCTTGGACTCCAAACAGAATTCATCCTTGAATATTTTCCCATCCTTTAAATCAAACATCTGAAGCAGCAGTTGAGCAGCTCTGGAGTGCTCTAAAAATCCTCATTAGAGGCACTTGGAAACCCCCCTGGAGGGAAGGAGCCCCTGGGGAGGTGATGGAAGAGGATCTGCAGCAGCTGGAGGTGTGGGATCTCCTCACAGGACAGGGATGCAGCAGATGCTGCACAGCTGCCCTGGCTGAGGCAGCTGCAAACAGCTGGGGTTAAACCCTCACTGATGATTCGGGATTTGTGGGATGCAAAAACCAGTTTGTGGAATCCTACGCAGGAGCCAGAAACAACATTAAAAAAAAAAAAAAGTAGTTTGTTTTTTTTAAGGTATCAAAATAAAAATATTTCCAAATTAACGGAAAACTTGCAGGTTTTGGACACTTTGTTTTTTAATTAAAAAAATAAAATCAAGCCTTTGAAGAAAGTTACTGCTTCTGGGAAAGGCTTCATAAACTCCAAGGCTCATTATTTTGTCAAAATAAAAAAAAAAAAATTAGCCTAAGCTTTTCAGCAGGCACTGCAATATTATTAATCACCTCCTTGGACAGTGTGCATGTGATAAAACAAACTAAAATTAGCTGGAAAAAAGATTTCAAAGAAAAGGCCACTTTCCAACATCCTGACAAATGAAATAAGTGGATGCCCAAACAAAGGGCTAAAAGCACAATTAAGGCAAAGCAGGAACTGGAGGGGCAACACTGGTCCAGTGCACTTCACATGGAGCCTTTCATCCATCAGAGCCCCCAAAAGTGCTTCATCAAAATCATGGAGAGCAGGAGGAGAACAAAATGACTTGGAGGCAAAGGGAGAAGACAAATGGAGAGTGTGGCACAAAGCAGAGAGGTGGGGAAGGGGCTTTTCACCAGAAATTCCTTCAGGTCACTCATCTCCACTGCTTGTCTCTGAAATGATTCCATTTCTGTCCCTTCAGTAAGGTGACAACTGCCCAGCACACTGCCAGTGAGAGAGAGGCACAGATTGATCAAATGTTTGAGTATTTTCCATACAATTTTCCTTATCCTTCACTCTTTCTCTCCTGCTACCCCAAGTTTTTGGTGGAGGTTTCTTGTGGCTTTTCCTTGCCCAGCAGAAAAAATTGCTGAATTTATCCCTCCTAACCTGGTGGTTTTCCACCTTCCATTCCACCCCACCCCAACCTCCTCCTTCACCTGCCTTTGGCAGGCCCACCTGGAGCTTTCCCCATTCTGCTGAGGTCCTGCCTGCCCTCAGCAATTCCGTGTGATCTGTGGATGGTTCATTGTTCCCTTTCCTTTCAAGATCACACACGGGGCCGCCTGGGACGGTGTCGGGCTCACAAGTCAAAAGCAAAGTGGCACCTGCCCAAATCTGTGAATTATGGCCACACTCAGAGCCAGCAGAGGAAGCTGGAAAAGAAAAGCTCGTGTTTGAATAATGCCCCAGTCGTCCTTAATTTTATCCATTATTTAGGGGTCTCTTGGTTAATGGTTGACTGTTTTTCCTGAACGTGGAAGAATTTTGGTGTGGAAAGAGCTGCAGGAACATTGATGGAGAGCAGGACAGAGGTGACATTGTGCCAGGTAAGGGCAGAGCCAGCACAGCCCAGGCAGGGACGCCCTTGCTGTCCCATCCTTGAGCCATTTCCTGTTCTCCTGACAATCCTCTGGAGCACTTCACAGGCCTGGAAAGTTTCTGAGGAGCTCAAAAAGCCCAGAAATTTCTTTGGCTGGCTCAAGTGTGCAAATATATTTGTGTGTTGATGTGGCAAGGTGCTGAGTGTTGGTCCTCACTCACACTGTTCTGAACCAACAAAACCTCCCACTACTCTGAACCAGCAAAACCATTTTTCTTTTCCAGAATGGCCATTTGGGGGTCCATGGTACAGTGTCATTGATTCCCCAGCTGACCCACCAGAAACAGGAAATTAAAATCAGAATTCTTGCCTGGAAGCAAGAGGAGAGGTTGTGGACAGAGCTGGAGTGGAAGAATAATGACCATGAAATGAAAGCAGCTCTGCTGGCTGTGTCTAATGGGACACAGCTCCCAGGAAGGAAGAAATTCAGATCATCCAACACAACATTTTCTTGTTCCTTCCAACAAAATGAAAGGAAAAACTCCATTGCAGAAAATCTACAAAGGGAAAGAGAAAAAAATATTAACACTGCAAACTTTAAAACAAAGATCCACACAGAAAAGATAATAAATTGTCAGAAACTTTGGAGATAATAAATTTTGGAGGTAATAAATTCCCCAGGTTTGAGAGAGACCCATAACGACAATGGGTCATGGAGAGTTTCTGGAAATGGCCTAAAGAAACCCAAAAACCCTGTGTCCAGCTGCCCAGGGCAGGTCCCATGACAGCCCAGGTGGGCAGGAACAGTGGGGTGGTTTGGACACTGCTGAAGGCTCAAGGAAAAATCCAACTCGGATTTTTTCCAGGCTGTTGGTTTTCTCAGCTCCAGCTCGGATCTTTCCCAGGCTGGGGACTTTTCTCAGAGACAAAGAAGAGAAGGAAGAATGAATGACACAGATTAACACCTGGTGTTGATCACAAAGCAGTGCGTGTGCTGTTTCATGTTTTCACAAAGCATGTTTTCAAAGAGGTGTTGCCTTCTTGGACCAATGAGCCTTTTCTATTCTGTACAGCACGATCTATCCTATATAAGTGTGGTGGTCTTTCAATAAATCACCTCTTCTTGCTGCTTTGGAAGAGGTCGTGTGTGTGTGTGTCTCTCTGTGTGTGTGTGTCTGTGTGTGTGAGTGTGTGTCTCTGTGTGTGTGTGTGTCAGTCTGTGTGTGTCTCTGTGTGTGTGTGTCTCTGTGTGTGTGTGTCTCTCTGTGTGTGTGTGTGTGTGTGTGTGTGTGTGTGTGTGTGTGTATCTCTGTGTGTGTGTGTGTGTGTGTGTGTTTTCCTGCATTATTCACCATTCCTAATTAGTCAGCAGCAGAGCTGAGTCCTGTTTATCCACCTGGGATGGAGCTGCTCGTGGCACTTCCAACCCAAACCATTCTGTGATTCCACAGTTCTGTGCCTTTCTCTTCATGCAGGGAACATCTCTGGTGGCCTCTGCTCCTCTGAATCCCCAGAGAGCTGCCCCAGGAGCCCTGTTTGCCATCCCACAGGTGACAGTGGCACAGGGAGGCTCCTCTGCCCATCCAGGGGTTCTGAGCTCATCCAAGGCAAAACCCTCCAGTCTGTCTCCAGGGATTTCTTACCCTGGCCTCAGACAAATCCCTGGAACAGGTCCTGGGCCCGTGTTCACATTTATTGGGAATTTGGTTGGACAAGAGATGTGCAGAAATGCAGGAATGTATGTTCTTGTGGATTTGATGGGAATTTAGGGCACGTAATCCAAAACAAGGGAAAATTGAGTGGTAGGAGAGCATGAAACCCCAGTTTCTGTCTGGTTGGTTTTGGTTTGTTTTTCCTTAATCCATTTATCTTATGCTTTGAGGGCAGACAGGAGACCAGGGTTTGTGTTGGTGATTTAGCTGGAGCTGAATAAGAACCTCCTTGAGTTTTGGAATCAAAAACCTGAGCCTCTGACCAGCTGATTTATTTTTTATTTCACCAAACCCTGGCTCCCATTTCTGCATTTCTCTTTAACCCAAGGCTTCCCCTCACCCAGAGGACTCCAAAATCTTCTCTCCATTCCATTCATTGACCTGGTAATAAAGTTTGGCCCTCTCCTACCATCCTTTGCCCTCTCTATGAGATGCCACATCCATCTGCCTTTTCAGATCTGTCCAAATGGATCCTGCTCTCCCTTTCAGTGGTGATCACAGAAGTCTCCATCACATCCCTTCTCCAGGTCCCAGAGCATCTGCTTTGTTCCAAAGTGCTCACATGACCCAGCTTGGGAACTGTGTCCTGAATTCCCTTCACACATGCACAGAATTCCCAAAATCACAGAATCACCAGGTTGGAAGAGCCCTTCAGGATCATCAAGTCCAACCCAGCCCTAACACCTCAACTAGACCATGGCACCAAGTGCCACATCCAGTCTTCTTTTAAACACACCCATGGATGGTGACTCCACCACCTCCCCAGACAGACCATTCCAGTACTTTATCACTCTTTCCATAAAAACTTTTTGCTAATATCCAACCTGTATGTCCCCTGGTGCAGCTTGAGGCTGTGTCCTCTGGTTCTGTCAGTGCTGCCTGGAGAAAGAGACCAACCCCACCTGAGCACAGGCACCTTTCAGGGAGTTACAGAGAGTGATCAGGTCACCCCTGAGTCTCCTTCTCTCCAGGCTGAACACCCCCAGCTCCCTCAGTTGTTCCTCACAGGGTTTGTGTTCCAAGCCCCTCACCAGCCATCTCCTTGCCCTTGGTGCAGCAGCACAACAAATGAAGGGGATTTGATCTTAGTGTGGGGGCTGGGAGCAAATTACAGGCACACTAAGGATCAGGTCCAAGCAAGGAGAACGAGTGAGGAGTACAAGTTGCACTGCAACACTGTGAAGGGTGTGGATCAGAGGCTGGAAAATCCCCAGGCACAGGAAAATGAAGAAATGAGGCACCAAAATTTTCTTTGAAACACTCGGTGTGACTCAGAGGCACAGGAAGGCTGATCCTGGGAGACGAGCAGCAGGTCACAGGCTGGGTCTGCCCAGGGGAAAGGAGGGATCTGCAGGTGAACACTTCAGAGAGCCTGGCCTGGGCATCACCCAGAGCTGCCAGGGACAGCAGGGACAGCAGCTGGCACATCCCAGTCACTGGGCTGGACCAAATCAGCCAGGGTCCATCAGCCTTTCTCTGGTCACTCAACAGTCCTTGAAACTGCAGGGTCAGAGTAAGCCTGGGCCATGTTCTGACAGTGAGCCCCAACCCTCTCCTGACCATGGGCTGCACTGCTGTCACAGAGCATTTCTGCTTCCTCAGTGGCTGGCTTGGGAGCAGGCACACCATCAGTGGGCCTTCTCATTTTGCAATTCAAACCATCTTCTTCTTCTTCTTCTTCTTTTTTTTTTTTTTTTCCTTTCCCTTGGTTGTTGAAATATTCCCCTGGAACCTTTCAGCTCCATGAAATCGTTATTTTCAGAATAAAAAGTTTACACGGAATTTTCCAGCAAGACATAGCAAAGGTCTTGGCAGGGCAGCCAAGCTCTGCAGCTGATCAGCTGTGCTCAGCCTGTCTCACTTCTTTCACAACAGGATCAAAAGGCCACTGAAATTACCAAGCTTTCAACCTTCAGCTCCCCCAGGACTTGGAGGCTGAGGAGGTCCTGCATTGCTTTGGCCAAGCAATCAAAGTTTATAGAGGCTTCTCAATAGGATGGGTGGAAGAAACACAGAGAGCAGGAAGCAACTGCTGAAACTGCCAGTGATTAAAATGCAATAAAATGTTTGCCTTCTGCTGCTGAGCAAGAAGTGTGGCATGTGTTTTGCTGAGGCAGCAGAAGTGGTTGTGTTCAATGAATGAGCAGCTAATGAAAAGCATTTCAAGCAGGAAGCAACACTGATGAAGATTATGAGCCTGCTTATGTCTTGCAGAATTAAATGGCCTGGGCTGGATACTCCTGTTTTACACTGGATTTTGCATTGATCAAAGAGGATTTACTCTGCTCTGCCACAGTGTGGGAAGAGTGGGAGCACTCCTTTGTGCCAGAAGCTGCTCTTGAGCATCCCCCTGCCAGGGCTGTGTGTCAGCAGAACAAATGCCCCTGGACAGGGCAGCTCAAGCACATCACACTCCTTAGCAAAATTCTTCTGGCAGCAGCCATTTGTGCTGAAGCCAGTCCCACGGGAGCAGCACTGAGCTTCCAGTCATGCCAGCTCCTCCTGGGCTGAAGTCTTGCTGGGCTGCAAACAGAGCTGGGTCAGCTGAAGGGATGGCTGCACCCATTTCTCTTTATTGGGGTGCCTTCATGCCCTCCTCCCCTGCTGTCACTGCCATCAGCCACGTCCTGGGGCAGCACCAGGCACTGCTCAGACACTGCAGTCACAGAGCAGCAGCTGTTCCTGCCCTGGAGAGCACAGCAGAGGGGTCACACAGACCCAGGCTGTGGGATGGGGCTGGGCACAGGTGCTGCCAGGGAAACCCAGCATGGCACCTGAGCTCTGCCACTCCTCTGGGAGCAGGGGGCACGGGAGGAGGTGGTCTCTGCTCACAGCTGTAGCTGAAGCAGTGTGGCTTGGTCAGGAGAGGGAGATGCTTCAGGGAGGTCATGCCCTGAGATGGACTCTGATTTCTGCTGAGGTGTCTAACACTCCCCAGTTTTCCCAGAATGATCCAGAAGCCAGCAGTGTATCTGAGAGCAGCCCTTCCCTGGGGTCTAACCACGGACATTAGTGACATTTTCTTTATTCTCGGTGCTGGTAAAACCTGCTGTCTCCCTCTTGGCAAAAGAGTGTGGTTTGCTCTTCAGATCTGGAACCATAAAACATTTGCAATCTGAAATCACCCCCTGCCTTGCTCAACGCATCCAAAACAACCTTCATGTGCAGTCACTGACATCTGGCAGCTTTATTGGCACTTCAGTAGGAATTTCCTGCAGGGCCAGGTAAATACAGGAGACACCAACTCACCGAGTTGGAGCTGCTCTGTGTCCTCACAGCACTGTGTGGCTGTGCTGCTCCCAAACCCATCTGCAGGGGCTGGGTTGGGGTAGCCAAATAAATGCCAGTGGAGAGCATTGTGCTTGCCTGCCCCATCCTCCCCTCAGGGCAGGGCTGTGATCCTCACAAGACTCTTCAGGCTCTTCCACGCCATAACTACAAAGTCTCTTCTAGGCAGCACATTACAAATTCATGTGTGTACAAACTTGTCTGGATAGCTGCTCCCTGCCTCATCTCTTCCCGCTGGCCCCAGGGCAGGAGGCAGAGCTCATCCTTGGCAGCTCTTCCACGCTGCAAACCCCAGAGTTCTGCTCAGCTTTGCTCAAGGTGGGCAAGGTGTCTTCTCAGGCGAAAAGCTGGCAGGGATCCCTGCCTTGTGAGAGCTCAGCTCAGCCAGGAGGATCCTGGTGAAACAAGTGCAGGCACGTTTGCTCAGCCTGGCTCCAAGAGATACCAGCATCGAGAGCAGGGTAGCAAAGCACATCTAATGATGGAAAAACACATTCCTAGGGTTACTCACATTCAAATCTTGCAAGACGTGCAAACACAGTCCAAAACAACAATTCCTCCAGAGTTTTGATTTCTTCAGCAGCCAGTGCAGCATTACACTGATGGCTTTGACTAGCTCCAGGCCAATCAAACCCCATGCACGCTTTTGGAGATATGAATTTCCATGCTAAGAGAGTCACCACTAAGAGAACTGATCTCAAGCCCTCTCAGTGTGGCCAGCCCTGCAGAGCTGCAGCACTGCCCGTGCCAGATTCCAGAGCCTTGCTGGGAGCAGCTGTGGGCTGGAATGGCTGGAGCTCCCAGCCTGATGCACCTGCATGTTCCAGCACTGAGTGCTGGTGGTTTTGTTAAACAGGTTAAACCAAGCTGAGCACGCGCTGGGGAAGTTGGAACATGGGGAAGATTTAGTGTAGTGTGGAAGATTGAGTGCAGCAGAGCTGTGGGAACACCAGCAGCTCTCTGAGGTGGATTTAACAGGAATTCCTGGGGGACAGCACCTTACTGGGATCAACTGGGAGCCCCTGCAGGCTCTGTGGCAGTGTGAGGAGGGCAGCAGGACCTCCAGCCACGCTTTTGGCTCCCTTGGGCTGGGGTGTCAGAGCCCATCAGAGCAGCCAGAGGGGAGGAGGGTCTGGAGGTGATGCAGGATGGAGACCTGGCCTGTCCAGCCCAGGGTGGTGCAGCTGATGCCTTAGGATTTTATATTTTTCAGATCCTGTGCTGCTTTAGTGTATTGTTCTAAAACTCCATAGCCTGTCAGCTGCTATTCTCCCATTTCATTCAGACACAACAATTCCTCTCTAGGCCTGAAACTCAAGGATGCCTCACTGCCTCAGGTCCTGAGAGGTGAAAACAACAGTGAATTAGGGGAGCAAACTTGGAGTAAATGACTTCATTACCTGAAGCTGTAATTGGAGGATTAACTCCAATATGTAAATGGATCAAACTTATAACTGTGACAACTTTTAACTTATAAACTCCTGAGCATTGTCCATCTTGGGTGTAGCCCCTCTCAGAGGCTCCTGACTGCCCAAGGTGTATCTATTGAAGGCCTGTAATAAAAATCTACTTCATTCTCTTAATTTTGTCTGGTCTCTGTTCTAGGCAGCCACTCCACAGCATGCCCTGAGCAACCAGGCCCTGGGAACAGCCAGGCTGTGTGTGCTTCCCACAGGCAGGACTGTGTTTTTAATGGAAAAAAATAAATCCATGGAGATGGTAGCCCATCAGCAGGGCCAGTTAAGGGGAAATAAATCTGGTAGCAAATGTCACTGTTCAGAGGGGGCTGTTTGGGTGATTTTTCTGTTGGACCCAGTGATTGCCAGGCCAGTCTGTGTTTTGCAGCCTAACTTGGTTTCTATAACTGTATGTGGTCACTGGCAGGAAATTCTGGATGACAAGGAACTAAAATACTTTTAATTTCGACTAAAAATACAACCCAAAGTTGTCATTATCTTTCTGCCTCAAAGACCTGAGCTGCAAAGCATTCACTTCTTATCAAGGGTTGAAACAAAATGCACATTCATTTTCAGGTGCAAAACCACATGTAAGGACAGGTAGGAAGCTCTCAGCAGCTGCTGGAACAATCAGGAAGGTGAATTGTGCCCTACAGACAGCAGGGCACGTGCCAATGACCTGAGTGGTCACTTAGGAAGTTCTTGCCCAGAGTCTGGTGCAAAACTGGGAGTAACTTGTTCAGATCCAGCTCAGAGCTACGTTTTTTATGGTTTCATGTGGGCTGAGTTTGTGATAAACCAGCATTCCTTAGGAATGGGGGGCATCCCCAGAGCTGAACTAGGGCTGGCTTGGCAGAGTTTTGGCTTTTTGAGCTGTAGCCAACAAGAAACAGCTGCTGGTCCCTGCTCTGGGGCTGTGTCCTGGAAGCACATCCCTGCACATCCTCCTTTTTGTCTACATCTACAATCCAGAGTAGCAATATTCAACATAAACAAAGTGCATGGAACATGAATCACAGCCTTCCTCTCCAATCAAACAGGATTCATTGCTGCCCAAGTGCTCTTTTCTGCCAAGCATTAACCAGCCAGTGGGCAGCTGAGCCCAAAGCTCCTTGACAAACCTGTTGGTTACACTCACTTTTTGCTGTTTCTGTGTAAAAACCCATTTGAATCAGCTCATTTCATGCTTGCAGGAGTTTCCCATATTCACTCATCTTTCTCTTTTTATCTTCACTGCTAATTTCAAAACTCCTAGCACCATTTTCTTGGTCCCTGGAGAAACCAATTAGCTTTTTAACCCATTGCTCTGTGCAGATTCCAGCTGCTTCTCCTTTTGACACATGCATGTGACACTGAACTCTTTGGTTGCATCTTAATTTTGAGCCCCTTTCCCAGCTGTCCATCAGGATGTACCTAAGATCTGTCAACAAAATGCAGAGATCAGTTTTGATATCAGTCCCAATAGCTGTTTAATCTGCTGCATCTTGTGAATTCTGCTATAAAACCCTGGAACTCAGCACAGAGCAACAATCCCAGAGTCTCAGGTATGGGTAACTCAACCTGATTCAGTGTGGTTTTCTTGCAGAACTGCTTCTCTCAGACAGCATTTATTAAAAACACAGTTTTTACAAAGTCTACATGACTCAGCTGTTCTGGTCCACAGTTTCACCAGGTCATCTTGTCTGCTCATAAAGCCACTGCTGTTCCCAGGATGGTGATTTTATCCTTCTAATTTCCTATATTTCTCTGACAGCTGTGGACCAATTATTTTCATGGCACCAGGGAATTTTTCCTGTGCATCTCTACAGTTCTCATGGTTTCAGCTTGAAGTTACACAAGTTATGGCAGGATCAGAGGTTTGTCTTCTTGGCTTGCTCCTGGAGAGGTTTTGGACCTTCATTTTTGTGCTGGTGCCACTTCTTGATGTCTTGGGGACCAGATGATGCCAGGTCTCAGAAAACACAGGAATATTCTGAATTCTTGAAAGCAATAACTCATGGCAGTGGTGACTGTGGGGATCCCTGGTCCAGCCTCTTGCTCACACTGGGCCAACACTAGTCCATGTTTCCCAAATGTCACTGGATAACCCCCTGCTCTGCTTTTGTTCACTGTTGTTTACCTGGTTACTGTGCCTTTCACATCACCTACACGTGGGCCAGCAGGATCACTGGCACAGAGAGGTGCTGCATAATGTTAAGGCTGGGGAATGAAGTCTCAGGACCAATCTCTGGCCTGCTGGGCAGGGAGGAGAGGGAATGGATGGAGAGGAGAGTGGGCAGCTGCTCAGGAGGGGCAGGGTAGACTCAGTGCTTTGTTAGATCCAGGGGCCAAGCCCGTGGCTCTCTGACCACCAGCTGTGAAATGTGGCTTGCTGTCACCTGCACTCAAGGTGGATAACTCTTGCCCTGTTGTCTAACTGATTTTCAGCTCCCTCTCTGGAGAACAGGTCTAGGAAATGATACCTGTAAGCACAGATTTGAGACCAAAGCTGTTCTTTGTGTCACTGCCACTGGAGATCAAAGACTTACAAAGCTGTTTCCAGGATGATATGCTGCCAGCCCTGCACACTTCCAGCCTTCAGCTATCACAGCTGCTCCCCTCCAGGGGCATGGGACAGGTGGTCCTCATCACCCCATGCTGATCATTATCTTAGGAGGCAATTGTCTCCTCCAGTATAATTAGGAACTGCTCATATCCAGGAGAACTAAAAGATAAAATTCCCATTTTCCAGACCATTCAGAAACAGGAAGAAATTCATGCCGCAAGAAGAAGGAAACCCAGTGAGGCTGATGGTGCACCTAAAAATGATGACTCAAAACTTTCTGTGTCACACCATGCAGTGGGTCCAGCTGCAGGAGCTGCCACCCTCTGCACCAGTTTCAGCACACTCGTGTTGGTGGCAGCCAAGTCTGGCACAGCTGCGTGCCCACGTGCCCTGACTCTCAGAGGCTCAGTGCAAAAAAACCACTTCTGATCCTCCCCCTACTGAGAACACTTTCACTTGGAGATCCCTGAACCCTTCCTTAGTGTCCCATGGGGAAACCTCAGCTTCTCTGAGATAAGAACAGCCCAGCTGCTCAGGGCTGAGGGTGAGTCCTTTGGGGAGCCCCCTTCTCTCCTTTCTGCTGGGTGCACCCAAGGAAGGATCCAGGTCCCCACTGTACTTGCCAACAGATGCTCTCCAGCATGGCCACCTGTCCTGGTTTGAAGGACAGGTGTCTGCCAATAAAGGCAGGAGCTTCTCTTTGAAATGGAGAATGTAAACCCCCT
>JAODHX010001137.1:2402974-2415981 GCA_027576295.1 Cossypha polioptera | reverse complement strand
ATTTTAATTTTCCTAGTAAAGAACTGTTATTCCTAATTCCCATATCTTTGCCTGAGAGCCCCTTAATTTCAAAATTAGAATAATTTGGAGGGAGGGGGTTTACATTCTCCATTTCAAAGAGAAGCTCCTGCATTTATTGGCAGACACCTGTCCTTCAAACCAAGACAGATAAGTCACCTTACAGAACACATCCTCATTCCAAAAAACTGAAAAATTCTTCTCATGGCATGGAGGGCACACAGCTGCAGTTGTGCACCTTAATTCACAACAACAAATCACAAAACTCTTGCACAACCAGGAGATGAAACCACCATCAATAGGTGGAGGAAAGCAGTGGGTGGAAGCTGCAAATGGCACCATCAACCACATCTGTGAAGGACAACCTGCAGCATCAGCATCCTCTGTAACCACCATCAGCTGCCTGGCCAATTTGCCAGGGATCACTCTGGGACAAGCGTTTCCTATTCCAGGGAAAAGGAGTAGAAATGTTTCTAATTACATCAAAATATTCTAATGAAGCCAGAGACATGCATGAGTGTAAGCATCCCAGGAGTTTGGGGAACTTGTGCTACATAATTAATGAGAGCCATTACACACATCCATTGACAGGATGAGGGGAAATTACCTCAGGTTTTGCCAGGGAAGGTTCAGGTTGGACATCAGTAGGAATTTCTTCACTGGGAGGGTGTTTAAGCACTGGAAGGCTGCCCAGGGAGGTGGTGGAGTCCCCATCCCTGGAGGTGTTAGAGGAATATCTGGCACTCTCTGCTCTGTTGTTGACAAGGTGGGGATTGATCACAGGTTGAACTTGATGATCTTGGAGGTCTTTTCCAACCTTGATGATTCTGTGATTCTATCCTATAGTTCCATTGCAACAAGAGAAAGGAAATGCATTTCTAAATGTTAAATCTGGCACCAAGACTGTCCATCTCTAAATGATTTCAAGTGATTGACATATTTCAAGTGATTGACATATTTCTTGTTAAATTGGTGCTCTGAAGTCCCATAATCTCCCAAGCTTTCACACTGGAAGCCAGCCCAGCTGGACAGAAGAGCCCTTGTGGCTGTGCCTCGGGGGCAGCAGGGAAGGAAGCAGCATGGGGAGATGTCTCAGGGTCTTGCTAGAGGGGCTTTCACTTTCTCTTTACACTCAGAAATGTTTTGCACCTTTGGAAGGCACTTGAGTTGAAGCCACCTTGGCAGATGCTTTTGCTTTGGCTGGGTGGATGCACAGCTCTGCTCCCTCAGGCAGGGGACAGAGTTCTCAGGTCCTTTCCAGGGCACCCCAAACCCTTCCACCAGCAGCTGCCCCAGATGTGACACTCGGCCCTCAGGGCTGACCTCCAGGCAATGCTGCACTGTCCCACCTCAGGACACACAAGAAAGGATTCAGCAAAGCCAGGACAGACAATTCCTCACTCCCAGACAAGGAGAAGCTTCCAAATGCTCTGGCACAGCCACTGTACAACATCCTCTGTTCTGAGGAAAACATGAACCATTCTAATTATCTGCACTGCCTTCCAATTAAAAGGCTGTTGCTCCATCTGCCTCATTTCCTGCTCAGACCCTCTGCAGGGTCAGACCCTGACAGGCTGCTCTGTCCTGCAGCAGGGAAGGGGTGGCTGGTTATTTACTTTGCTGATAGCTCTGCCTAATGTCACTTGGTCTGACTTTAGGTCATGTGGTGAATAAAAACACTGACTGGAGAGTGTGGGAGGATCCAAGGAACTCGGCCCCAGTTTAACTGGAATTTTATCCTAAAATAGAAGGAGGTGGAGGAGGATATCCTCCATAACTTAGGGAAAATCTCCCAGGGCATCTCACTCATCACGGGTACAGAGAGCATGGTGAAGAGATAATGTGAGACAAAGTCACTGAAGACACACATCTCAGAAAAACATCCACCTCAGAAAATCTGTGTTTCCACATGTCTGTTCCTGAGCTCAGTTTCCCAGACTGGGTGCAAATCCTTCCCAG
Organism: Cossypha polioptera; assembly: GCA_027576295.1. Classification (NCBI taxonomy): domain Eukaryota; kingdom Metazoa; phylum Chordata; class Aves; order Passeriformes; family Muscicapidae; genus Cossypha; species Cossypha polioptera. The sequence goes on along the minus strand of JAODHX010001137.1, from coordinate 2,414,004 downwards.
TCCCATTGGGATCCTTTGCATCAGGAACACCCAATACATCTCAGACTGGAGAGGTGAGCTGCAGCAAAGGTACAGCACAGCAACATGGAAAAAGCCAGGAACAAGTCACCATTTCACCAAGTGCTCTTTATTTTCTAATTATTATACTCTCTGCAACCTTCCTCCAAGTCATGAGAGGTGGCTGCTTGTTTGCTGCTCACTTCCCACAGCTGAAGGTGCTGGACCTGGCTCCTCCTGCCCAACCTGGCTCTGCAGGGATGCTCAGGCTGCTGAGCCGGGTACCTGGGACTGGTGAGCACCTGGCCAAGGCTAATCACATCCCCCTGATTAAGGGGAGAGAGACAATTACCCTTATTTGTCCTGTCAGAGCTCGGATGTGATGTGTGGCTGATAGTAACTGGCAGCCACTTTGCCTCAGGGCTGCCCCGGGTACTAATTTACATAACCTGAAAATCCCACTAACATTCTCTTCTAATGAAGCTCCAGGTATCTTGCTCAAAGCCGCAGTATCCAGGCAACAAAGACGGCTGTCCGTCCGTGAGGAAGGGCTTAGCTGAGCCCAAAAGGCTGATTAACCCTTGGGGCAGCGCTGAGCTCTCCGCTCCATCACAAGGCTTTGCATCCCTCGCATCTCAAAGCCGCGCTCCGGATTCTGCTCTGCTCTCGGAGCAGGTATGTGACACATGGAATGAGTTCACCCGAGGCTGCTTTGCTGCTCCTTGTGCTCCCAGCTCCTGAGCAGCTCCATCGCTGAGGGAATTGCCTGTGAAGGTGGCAATGCAGGAGGCAGAACTGCAGGATAAGGCAGGAGTGCCCTGTCAGCAGGCAGGGAGCAGGAACAGCCCTGCCCCTCACTCCTCTGTCCCACTTGGCTGCCTCACAGCTCCGTGGCACAGCTGAGACACAAACTCGTCAAGCAGAGGAGCACCAGACCCCACAAAGTCTGACCTGCGTGGGGCTTGGGTTTAGGATTGAAACCTGGAGAGGCTCCAGCAGGTAACCAAGCAATAACCAGTCAGGATGGGGGTCTCCAGATTGCCAGAGACCAGCAGGAATTAGTGTCCCTTCACTGGAAAAGCCTCCCAGAGCACATAAGTGAAGAAACTACCGAGGCTCAATGCTAAATAACCCAGAGGATCTGGTCTTAGCAATTTCCTAAAGAGAGGACATGTGGGCAATTAGCTCTGGAGCTGAGAATAGAACCTGCAGGTGCTCGTGTCTTAAGGCCCTTCACAAAGAGATCCTCAGTGAAACCATCAGGCAGCAGCTCAGGCTGGAAGAGGCAGCATGAACAGGCCAGAGAGAGATCCACACACTGATGGGAACATTGCTCACAGGCAAAGGGACAAAAACCCAGGAGAGTGATGTGCAAATCCAGTAGAGGAACAAGGAAGGAAGGAATGACAGCTCTCAAATGAGCCCTGAAATGGCAAAAAAAAATCACATCTTTATATCATAAAGTATAGAAACTATTTGAAGGCCAGATCTCCTCTTCTAGCTCTGGCTTTGAACTATTTTCCATTGTGACTCCAAATGATCTCAGTAGTGTGATTATGAAATGTGATACAACTCAACATGAATAAGGAGACCACTACTCAGTCATGCTCAGTTGGATTCACAGTCTCAGAGGTGTCTCCACAAGGACACAGCCACACTCAAAACCCAGCAAGATTTCAGAAAACTAAAGAAATTGTCAAACAAATTGACAGTGTGTAATGTGCATCAAAGGACACAATTAAATCTTACACCTGCCCATGAACTTGCCCAGTTTCTGAATTTCCTTCATGATCCTCTTCTGCATGAAGGCAAGGATGGGCCACCTGCACACCCACCTGTGGTGCCAAGTCCTGCCAAATCTTCAGAGCTGGATTGCAGTTACAGGCACATATTTAGACCTAACATATTAAAAGTTTTTCCCTGCAATCAGATACTGCCAGGTGAATGACAGATGGAGGCAGAGATGATGTGATGTGCAGTGATGATGTGATTAGGCTGTGTAAGCTTAATGTAGAAGCCAAAGGGGAAAATAAAGCTTGAACAACTTTTCAGTCAGCATCTCTACACTTTGCCCACTTGACTTTGCAGCCTTGTTGTTCTCAGCATAAACTTGATTTCTTAATTTGGGCTCCACAGTGTAGACATAAGGTACGTAGGCCCCAAGGAAAGATTCAGCATGTGATGGTGAGAATTTGTAGAGGTGCCCACAAGAGCAATCCTGCCATGGAGGTGTTCCTGTTACCCTGTCCCCAGATTTCTCTTGGTGAGTGCTCCTTGGAAATGCTACCACTGAAGTGACTCCTGACTTGCAAGGTGACTTATTAAAGGCATCAGTGAACTCCTTAGAGAGCCTTGGGGGAAATCACAAGCAGCATTTCACTTTCTCACACCTGGAAATTCCTCCAGAGCTCAGCAGACCTGCAGTTCAGCAGGACTGGATTTGATGTTGGTTTTGGGAGGGGCAGCCTGGGGGCACCTCTGCACCATGGAAGCTTGTAGCTCTCTCTTTAATTGGAGGTGAATTTAATTTCAGTAATGAGCCTGGCACATTCCAGTTCCTGATTAGATTTGCACAGTGATTAACCCAGCAGATATTCACTTGGCAAACTGCCCAGTCCATTCCAGTTGCAGTGGACTGAAACCACTTCTGCTGCTACTCTCACACTGGGAAGCAAGGTCACCTGAAGGTCATTGTGGCAACAGAGCTCAAACCTATGGTTTTCTAACATTGTCCTTGGGAAGGGCCTGTCCAGCTCCTCCTGTTGGATCCCACTTAGACTGATCTGCAATTTCTGGTGCTCCCTGGGACAGGAGCAGCTCCTTGGAGAAGGTTCCCAAAGAGATAGTTGGGTTTGCCCAAGCTCCTGGGGATGCTGAGCATCTCCCAGGAAGTGCTGCCAAGCTATTCCATCTCTGTGCCCTTAGGGTATGCAAGAAGATTCCGGTTGTTTTCTTTCCTCAATGACTCTGTCCTTGCCTGAGAAGAGATGGAGCTGAGGGTGCCTCCAAGGACATTCACCCCCCTGTGCTGACCTGAGCTCTGACTTTGGAGCAGAGCTGGATGGAGAAAAGGGATGAATTATCCAGCATGTATTGCAAGCAAAGAATCCCATCCCCAGGACTTCCAGGAAAATGTTCTTTACCTTCACTAATTGATTCTCAGAAGAATAAACCAGAAGTTAATTTAAGATGTAAAAGTCACCTCATAAGAGTTTCCAAGTGATTTCCACATTCTCCTGAAGAGCTCCCAGCACTGCCCCAGAGCAGGACAAGTGCCCTCTCTGTGGTCACTGCCCTGTCCCTCTTGGACAGCAGCTCTGGGCAGGTGGGACCATGCCATAGAGCAAACTGAGAAGCACACACAAAACATCAAAGGATTTCCTCTAATTCCATTTACTGCTTATTGGGTGTCTTCACTATGATTATTACCATGGCAGAGAGTGAAAATGTCCAAACCCACTAAAGTTATTGCAAAAATCCATAACTGGCTCAGGAGAGACACCGGGTGATGGCTCCGCCCTCCCTCACCCGTGGTTTATAATTCTATTATGTCGACAAATGACATTTTTTTCCTTCTTCCATGGACTGTCTGAAAGGGAAATAAGCCAGAATCAAGCGATTAGCACGTGTGGTTCATGTTTATAATTTGGCACTGATGGGATATTGTAATACAGTCCAGCTGCCTGGGAAGATGTTTAATGTAAGCCACAATGATTGACACGTCTCCATACAGGATCTGAAGTCTGTCAGATCCGAGGCTATTGAGTGCCCCACTTACTGACAAATACACACACCAGCTAAGTAGGGCACAGCTCACCAGCTCACCCTGCTGAGCTCAGGCCCTTCTCCTGGAGCTGGGAGGTGCTGATGGCATTAGCAGAGGATATTGGCAATTCCTAAAACCATTAACAGCCCCAAACCTACAACTTCCTGTTGTGCAAAGGGGGTTTGCTGTGGAAAGGGCACTGAGTTGAGTAAACTTCAGTAACTCCCACTGTGACCTTGGGCTGCAGGAGCAGCACAAGGACTTTGCCTCTCTGGCAGAGCTCTGCTCCTGGGGAGGGGGCACAGGTCATGCCAGGCTGCCTCCATCAGGTCATGCCAGGCTGCCTCATCTCCCCTGGCCTCCAGGTGTGTCCTGTTGGGGCTTTGCTCTCATCTGGGGAGGCCACTGCAGTGCATTTCTGCTGTGGGAGCTGCTGCAGGGGGCTCAGGAGGGCAGTGGAGAGGGGAGTGCAGCACCCACTGACCCTGGAATGGCAGGAGCAAGGGGGACCAGGAGGGAACAGTGACACCTCTGCCACCCAGGAGCTTCTCCAGGTGCTTTGGGAATATTTCTGCACCAGGAGAAAGTATCACACCTGGGCATCAAAACATCTCTGTTAGCTTTCACTCACTTTCCTTTGCACAATAAAAGCCAGACTCTGGGAGTTTCACACAGGGATGCTTTTGCCTGTATCAGCAAAGCTTTTCCAGACCCATCTGAGCAGCTGCATAGCAGGAGCAGTGAATCCAAAGAGCCAGGCTGGATCCTGCTCCCTTTGAATCCAACCAGATATTCTGGCAAGAGACATCAAAGGTTTGAGAGCCATGTCCTGAGGTCGAGCTCAGGCATGATGAATTGACCAGGGCTTGGTGGCTTTAACAATTATTTCCAGCTTGACTTTGCCTTGCTGCAGCTCCCACTGAGAGGGTCTGGTTATGATTCTACTACTGGTTAGCAGCCCAGCAGAAAGCAATTTACAATTTATTCACCTACATTTGTTATGAGTTGTGTCTCTCTTGTTTCTTTATTAAAATGATTTGGTTGAGCAGTTGAAGTCCCACTGTAAGTGAGCTTTCCTGGGCCTGGAATCACTCTAGAAAACTTCATCTGGACACTTTCCATTTGGAGTCAATGCCTGATAAGACTTCTGTGAATATAATCAGGGTCAAAAATAACTGATATTCCCCTTCTTGAAATGCCAGCACGGGGATGATCTCTCACTTTTGTGCTTTTCCTTTAGTGCTGTAGTCCCACAGACCCCAACTCTGATCTCTCCTTCAGAATCTCTTCCTCAGCCCTCATCCAAACCACTTGCTGAAACACCTCTGGACCAGATTAGTCCTCCAGATTAGTCAGGCTCTCCCATTCCTTCTCATCTTCTAGTTACACGACCCATGCTGAACCTTCCAGGACCTGAGATCACTGCTCAGAGCTCTTTGTGACTGCTGGAGTAACCTGGTGTCACTGTGCCCCCAGCTCTCAGCTCCTGCTCTGCAGGCTCAGGAGCTCCTGCACTGGCTGGGAAGGCAGCAATGGGAGCTGGATGTGGCTCTTGAGGAGCATGACAATGATGGAATCACACTGTCTGAAGAGGTCAAACCCACTGCACCCACTCTATTTGGTAATTCTGGTATTACTTTGGGTTTTTAAAGGCTCCAGAGGACTGAGGAACAGCTCCCACAGCACCTGCACAGTGTCTGCTTTGATCTGCTCTGAAAAGCCAATTGCAGACTCAGAAACCCGCAGTGGCAGAGGGCTCCTGGGATTGTTAAATCCTGAACAAAGACCCTTCTCCTGGTCACATTGACAGAGGAAGGAAATATGTGTGGAAAGGACCTCATCTGGAAGAGGGGGAACCATCCCAGAAGAATCCATTTGATTCCCTGACACTGCCTTGAGCCCTCAGAAGGGAAGTACTGGAACTGTTGCCTTAAGATTTTATATTTTTTAGATCCTGTACTGCATTAGTGTAGAACTCTGAACTCCACATGGAGTGTTAGTTAACTCTCTTCACATTGTGGTCAAACAAAACAATCCTTCCAGGCCTGACATCCAAGGACATCCTCTGCCTCAGGCCCCAAAAAGTGTAAACAAAAGTGAGTCAGGGATGGGGGAGTGAACTGGGGGTAAATGACTTCATTACCTGAAACTGTAATTGGAGAATTAACCCCTAATATGCAAAGAGACCAAACTTATATCTGTCTGAAAAACTCGTGGCTGTCATCTAGTTTGGGTGTAGCCCCTTGGGGAGGCTTTGTCTTCCCTAAATGCACCTGAAGGCCCTTCATCAAATATATCCATTTTTATCTTTTTAACTTTGTGTGGCCTTGTTTCTAGGTAAGGCATCAGGACTTGCCCCTGGGTTCCATCAGCACAGTGCTGTGCCACGAGGGTCAGCTGTGCACAGAGAGTGGGAGAAGCATGTCAGGAGGGTCTGGAATCAAGGCAGGCTCTTACATGCAACAAAAGCCTTGAGCAGCATCTTTGCTGTTGGTCTCCTGGGTTTGCAAGACACAGAAGAGTGCCCTGTCCTTTGGATCCAACTTAATGGGCTCAGGCAGCATTAACAGGGAGCAGCATCCTGGGGATAATGAACAGGTGTCAGCCCAGACCCAGGGTCTTGTGCTGAGGGAGGATTATTGTATTATAATTAATATTCTTATTTCTTATATTGTTAATTACTGGCAGAAGCTCAGTGCTTTGGGGAGCCTGCAGTAATGCCTCCCTCCGTGCTCCAGATGATCCTGCAGACCTGGGGAGGCCTTGTCAGAGCTCATCAGGGTTTGCAGATGACTGGCTACTGCACAGCAGCCAGAGGTGAGTGGAAATATTACAGACACACAGGGAAATCTTCTTTCAGACTAATCCCCATGAATCATTTTGTTTGCATTCATGACCTCTTTTATATGAGTATTTGGTAGAAAAACTCTTCCTTCTAAATAAGCACTCGTGAAAAACAAACATGTCCTAATTACTCGTGCAAATATTCTCATTTGAGTATTTATGCAAATATACTTGTCCATGTGAGCTGGTATATCAAACTACTATGAATATGTATTTTCTTGAGAAAACACATCAGCTGAAAAAACCTTTTTGCCCAACTTCCCTAAAATTCACTTCTTCAATATGACAACACTTTTGTTGTTAGCATTCAACAATGACTGGATTTCATATTGATAAATCACAGGGTAGATTATGTAAATTAGGTATATCTGTTTAAATGATTGTGCAACTGCAAAGGGTTAACAAGGACATGCCAGGGAAAGATCATACTATCTTTTAGCCAGAATTTGGTCTGGATTGTACAGCTACAAACCTCTTCTGAAGAAATTCTTTTTCTTGTACAGGCCTGTTGGCATAGCTGAAGTACACTGTACTGTGCTGATCCCAGCCAAATGGCCCTGTCTGCCTGGAAATGAGATTTTTGCCCTGGGTTGGCCTGACCCACTTCACATGAAACCCACCCAGACCCTGTGGACTTCATTGAATCATTTAGATTGGAAAAGAGCATTAAGATCACCAAGTTCAACCCTGAACTTAAGACTGCCAAGTCCCACAAAACCACATTCCTGGGTCACACATCTACACATCTTTTCCATCCCTCCAGGGATGGCTCCACCACTGCCCTGGGCAGCCTGTGCCAGGGTTTGACCACTCTTTTCCACGGAGAAATTTTCCTTGATATACAGTCTAAACATCCCCTGGTGCAATGAGCTGAGGTTGTACAGAATAACCTCAGGGTCCTGATGGTGCCTCCTCCCAGCTACTGCAAAAATTAGTCCTGTCCTGGATGGAGCCAGCCCAGTGCCAGAGGACCAAGATCCTCTGGAAGAGCTGGAAGTGTTTAATGAGTCATTGAGAATCATGAGCTTATTCAGCATGACCTCTTCTCAGGGTACACAGTTCTGCCATTTCTTTCATTGCTTCTGGCCCAGGAGAAAGATTCTGGTCCATTAACAAAGGACCCTTTGATCCCTACAACGACCATTAAGGGACAGCATCAGTTTTGCCAGCAGCACTTCACTGCTTTGACAGGAATTTCTGCAGGTGCTGTGCACAGAGACTCCCTCTGCCAGAAACAATGGTGCAGTGGAAATAAAATCTAGTGTTTCCTTGGATAAACTCTAGTGCTGAGCAGGGCAGAAAGGAGTTACTATCAGCCAGGTAGACCTCAATGTCTCTGTGCCTCTGCAGATGATGGCTGGGCAGGAAACCCCTTCTGGAGCAGTCCTGACATCTCTGTGCCTGAAGCAGAGCTGGCATTTATAAACAAGCTTGAGCTCTTCAGAGATGACAGTTTCTCTGCTTGGTGAGGAACATATCAGGAGTAAAATCTTAGCTGAAAAATCAAGGTATCTTTCAGTAACCCTTAGAAATAAGTGACAATTTCAGAGAGGGTAAGTGCTGTCTCTTCTTCCACCAGATATTGCAGAATAGCAGAAATCCATCATGCAGCACATGGTTTTCCCTCAACTATGTATTGCCATTGGACTAAAATTCAACTAAATTATGTCAGGCTTTGATATATTCCTGTAAATGCATCCTAATGTCAGTTTGTTACATTTCAGAGCAGGTGTTTTTCAGCTAATTCATAAAACTCCAAGCTGCAGTGGGTTTGTGTCTGATTCCTATCTTGGTGTTAGTTGAATCACCCTGAGCAGGTTTGAGTTCCTGACAAGGGAGTGTCATTTCCCTTGTTGAGATAAGAATGAACACAAGAAGGTCTCTGTGTAAAAAGGAAGGGGAAGACCAGAGGTTTGAAGAGAAAATACACAAAGAAATCTAAATTGCTCCCTGCAAACCAAACTCCATCATGCTCATCTTAAAAGAGCAAAACAACCACTGGGCAAGACTTGGTGAATACAAAACAATGCTGTAATAGTGAGAAACTTATTTAAAAGTTTTTCAGCATCATAGTCTGGAGAAAGCTGATGGCTGTGGTCATTTGGACAGCGTTGGACAATTCTCCCAGGCACAGGGTGGGATTTTTGGGGTGTCCTGCACAGGGACAGGAGTTGGACTTGATGATCCTGATGGTCCCTTCTAACTCAGCCTATTCTATGTTTCTATGATGTCAATGTGCTAAAGTCTGAGAAATTAAATCTGTAAAATTAAATGTAAATCTGTAAAAATGTAAATCTGTAACACCAAATTCTGGAAGCTTGAAGAGATTGGGAAAATAAGAAAAGTAGATGAAAAATTGGCATAACAAAACATTGGAAATCAAATGTAACGTTTTTGTGTGTTTTGCAGTGCCTATGCATTGTGTGAGCTAAAGCCAATATTCATTCCCATTTTCCAGTAATTACTGGATAGAGCTTCTCCAATGGCAATGTTCACATCCCCAGTTGCAAATGTCATATTTTCTAAGCTGAAGATATTTTCCTGCAATTCACATCCTAAATTTTCCAAGCTTACATTCCTCCATTGCTATCCTGAAAATAAGCAGCAAATGATGGATCACCTTTTCTTTTAACTATGCAGTAACCATTTCAAATATTTTGACACTTCCATGGTTTGAGGAATCATTGGCTACAAGTAATATCATAGCCTTTAAAATGAAATCATCATTTTGTCAATGGAAAAGATAATCAATGCATTGCTGAGCACAGGGTTCTGCTGCTTCACAGACATTTAGCTCCATAAACCTGCTGAAAATTCCTGAGCTGCAGGAAGTCTTGTTGGGAGCAATGCCAGCACTTCCCCACCTCCATCCCCTCCTCCTTGGTGCCAAAACCTACATGAGGAAAACAAGCTGCAGATGCTTCTTAAGGAAACATCCAAGGTGTCTTCCTGCCTGCCCTGGAGCCTTTCCAAAAAACCCAAGTGACAAATAATGTCCCCTGTGGTGGAACCTGCCTGGCTGGTGACTGACCAGGGAGAGTGAAGCCACATTCCTTGGTACAATTTGTCCTGCAGTGATGGATCTGTGTGTCCATGGCATGGCTGTGCACAGGACTCAAAGTGAAAACTGGAATAAGAAGTGAAAAAAATATTTTCTTAAAGGGACATCACACAAAGGGGTGAATTTCTCATTTAAGGATTTTTTTACAGCCTGGGTATTTGGCAGAGAATCCAAGAAAATCTTACAAGAGATGGGGAAAACCAGCATTGTGATGGCCCCAGTTTCCAGCAGCACAGTTGTCACCCATTTCCCACCTTCCATACAGGTCTGGGAAAAATGACCAGAAGGCAATGACAGGGTCTCTTGTCTCCAGTGACAGGAGTGTTTGTCTCCAGCACCTTCACAGGACTCCCTTACCCACACAGGGCTTCTTACCCATGCCTTGAAGCACACTGGCTGGCACATCCTTGCACTTGGATAAGGTGGCACCTTACAGCTTCCCTCACTCCCAAAAGACTTCCCAATGAAGATGTCCTTCCTGAGAATCCCCTACTGTCCCTCTCCCTCTGCTCCCCCCTCAGCCACACTCAGAGGGACTGGCTTTTCTCTTCCTTTGTCTTGCTTTTAATTTATGAACCTGACATTAATTTCACTCACACCAGCTCAATACAAATACAGCTCCACCAGCTGTGATGGGTTTGATTTAGATATGCAGCAAGGCAAAGGGTATCAGGATCTGGTTGTCTCCTAAATTGCTTTTTTTTCTTTCTCCATTTTTAATTGTCTTTCACTGATTAAGAAAGAAGAAGAAACTCTTGTCATTCCATCTGGCCAAAATTAATCCAAACTCCAGCCCCTTCCAGTTTCCTTGTTTTCAACCAGTGCTGGAGGAATGGACCTCTGCCCATGCTCCAGTAACACACCAGCTCTGCTGTGAAGCACAGGTCAGAAAATGGAAATTGGAAGCCCATTGGGTGCATTTCTGGGTGTGCATTCCTGGAGTGAGCACCTTGCCTTTTCCTGGCAGCACAAGGTGGCAGCAGCAGTGCCCAGACCACTGCCCTGTCCAGAACAGGGGCCAAGAGCCTGGCACAAGGTCTGCCCATGGCCAGTGCACAGCCCTGCCTTGTCTGCCTGCAGGAGTCAGTCCAAGGGGAATTTGGGGCTGAGGTGTCCTGGTTTGGAGAACACGTGTCTGCCAATAAAGGCAGAAGCTTCTCTTTGAAGTGGAGAATGTAAACCCCCTCCCTCCAAATTATTCTAATTTTGAAATTAAGGGGCTCCCAGGCAAAGATATGGGAATTAGGAATAACAGTTCTTTACTAGGAAAATTCAAATAGAAATACAGTATTACAAAGAACAATCCCAAAACACTGACAGAGTCAGAATCCAAGCTGACACCCATCAGTCAGTCAGGGTGTT
>JAODHX010001137.1:2385031-2402874 GCA_027576295.1 Cossypha polioptera | reverse complement strand
GCCAGGAGATCAGGGTCACTGCCCCACCCGGCTGCAGCAGATGGGGACAGAATTCACATTTCTGGTCACATCCTGTACTGCAACCCAAGACATGAGGGAAGATGGTTAACCAGCCTTGGAGGTTCAGGTTATCCTGCCCAGCACATCCTTGCTGTGCTGTGCCTCAGCTGCATCCAAGGCAAGGATGTGTTGTGCAGGATAACAATACATCCTTACCTTGGATGCAGCTGAGGCACAGCAACCCCTTGAGCACACCAGACCCTGTGGTGATGTGGGAACTCACACAAGACCATGTAGGCAGCACAGCCCAGCCTGCAGACCCCCATGTGGGACACTTTGTCTCCTGTGCACCCCTGTGCCACGCCTGGCACTGACCCATGGGCACAGCTGGCACTGACCCATGGGCACAGCTGACACTGACCCATGGGCACACCTGACACTACTGACTCGTGCTAGGGGGACAGCCTGGTACAAGCTCAGACATGAGCCTTGCCAAGCTCAGCTCCTGCTCCCCCAGTTTGCTCCCTCCCCCCGAGTCTCCTGGCTCCAGGAGATTCCTGCAGATTGCTTTGTGGTAATTAGCACATCGATGGGGCTGCGAGTGCAGAGCGGGGAAGTGGAACAGGAGGAGAAGCTAACGAGGTCAGAAGACAGCATGTGGCATCCCCGTGAGGAGAGGGGAGAGGATTCAAAACCTGCTGCAATCAAAGATGCACCTGCCTGGGATGAATCCCCGGGGCCAGGAGAGCAAAAGGAGAGGGAGAGGATTTCATTCTGCAGCATACGGCAGCAAGTCTTTCTCTCCCGTTTGTTTCAGAGACTAATTAGGTCAATGTTGCCCTTGTAGATTCAGCCTGGAAAGCTGAGGTCTGCCTGCACTGCAGATTGCAGGTCCTGGCAGGCAGAAGGGATGGGCTGGACCTCAGGATGGGGACAGCTGCTTCTGGGTGTGTATGGGGCTCTTGGCCCCCTTGTGCTTGCTTGATTTAAGATGCTTTCAACCCCAGACAACATCTCTGCTTCCTCAGCCCCACACAGGCAGATTTGAGAGGTAAAACAGATCTGGCTTCCAACCCACATTGCAGCCATTCACAAGGGTACCTAAGGCTGCTGTTCCACCTCGATGCCAGCCCTGAAGGAGCACAGAGCTGCTTTAGCCACAGCCTCATTCACCTGCTCTATATTTCCTTCATACCACAGATATTCTGGAAAAGTTCTTAGGGATCATGTCCAGAAATCTGAATTTTGGGAGCATTTTACTTCTGTGTTTGTTCTTAGTGGTGGAATGCTGAACTGCACAGTACAACAGTGGGTCAAGGAAGGCAGCAAAACTGGGACAGGCCAGAAAGGATCAGCATGGAAGAGGGAGCAAAAAGATCCATCACCTCTCACCACAGTGATCCCAGGACTTCTGCAGAAAGAAAAAGATAAAATCAAGATGTTACATACCCTGAACATGTTTCATGTTATTTGACAACAATATACAAATATAAACCCTAAATTCCTGGGTATGAAGGAATGAAACAGCTGCAGAGGAAAGAAAAGAGGAAATTCTTTCTTACAGGGGTTATCATTGCCCAGAGAAGTTGCTGATGCCCCACCCCTGGAAGTGTCCAAGGCCAGGTTGGATGGGGTGTCAGTGGAAGGTGTCTCTGACTATGATGGGGGAGTGGAACAGAATGAGCTTTAAGGTCCCTCCCCACCCAAACCATTCTATGATTCTATGACTTCACCACCCACCCCAATGAAATCCTTCCTGGCTCCTCTGGAGCACAGTGGAGAGCAGAACTGGTGCATCACTGACACAGCATTGATAAAATACATTTGTTCCTGGGTCCATAACAGAATAATATCAACCTGTTGGGATGGCAGCAGCTCCCAGATCTGTGCTGGTGAGGTCAGGCTCAGCCCAGGCAGCTCCCAGCAGTCACATTCAGAGGAAATCTTACACACTGCTGGCCCAGCTGTGCCCTTGACCTTGTGTTCCAGGTTCCAGTCACAGTTGGGTTACCCCATCCTGGGAGGTGTCACACTCTGCAGAGCTCAGGGACTTCTGTGCCAGAATCACTCCTGCATTTAGCTGTGCCACAGCCTAGGACAGGGATGGAAGGGAACAACACATCAAGAACTACAAATTTCACGCTCTGCAAGCTGAGAGCCCAGGTCTCCTCTGTAGTGCTGCAGTGTGGAGTTCACTCCTGCACAAGTGTTGCCCTCTGCCAGGGCAGCTGAGGTGGGATTTCCAGGGACAGTTCATATTTCCAGGTAAAGCTGGGATTTCCAGGGACAGTTCATATCTCCAGGTAAACAGACACACATGGCAGCAGCATGCCAGAGTAGTTACTGAGATGAAGCTATCACCAAGCTCCCTGGAGCATTGCCTGGCACAGGGAGCCTGAGGGAGGGGGACACTCCCATCCCTGGTGGGGTCAAGCCCATGTGCTCACATGGGGCCCATTTCAAGTACACCCTGCTGCCCAGTCCAGGACTCAGGCTGAGCTCCAAGCCTCCCAGCTAACTACCTCTCCATTTCACCAGCCCTGAAACTCCTCCAGGGCACAGACTCAGGACTCCAATACAGTCGTTTCAAATCTCATCCACTCAGCCATGCTGCTTTTCTTCTGGTGATGGTTTGTTTAGCCTGTCCCTAGCAAGTGACCCATGAGGAGCCTGGCAGTGTTTATGCTACCACTGATTGGCAAATAGCTGTGTGACCTGCTGGGAAAATCCCAGTCAAGTCCTTGTCTGGCTGCTGACCCATGTAAACATCAAGAATGTTGTGGCTGCAGCGATGCAGGTCTGGGGTCAGCGGATTAAGCTACAGGGAGTGAGTGCTGCTCTGCTGCTCAGTGACAGCATCTGCACAGAGGTTTGGTGCCTCACACTGACAGGCACCACCTTCCCCACTCTGCCTAACTCAGCTCTCCCAGCCCAGAGCACCCATCTGCTTGATCTGCTCTCCTCATGGGTCTGAGAAACCAGCAAGGGGTGCAAAGAAAACAAAAAGAGGTCAGAGAAGAAGCAGAGAGAGAAACCACACACAAAGGAACAAGGGTCTCTAGATGCCAGGTGTGGGACCTCACTGCTTTTCATAGATGCCACTTTGAAAGCAATCCAAAAGGAAGAGGGCATTTCCCACCCCCAGTGCCTGTCCTGCAGCAGCTCTAGTCACAGGATCAAAGGTGAGCATGGTGGGGTCACTGGGGCAGAGAACTCTGCTGTGGAAAAGCAGCAGGAGCTGGTGTGATGGACTCTGTGTGGCAATCCTGCCCTCCCAGCACAGCTGAGGCCACAAATGCTGACTCCACTCAGGGTTTCTGCTCAAGTCTCTTGAACTCTTACTTCCAACAAGTTTTCAGCCATGCCTCTGGCTGTGCCTTCCATCCTTTGCATGCTTGGAAGCAATTATTCCAGCCAAGTGGCATTTGTGGTTATTCACAGAGCCCAGGCAAAAACTGGAGCTGCACATGTGAACTGACAGCTCTCAGAGGGGATGCTGCACCAGGGACACAAAAAGAAACAGCATCTGCTCCTCCTGTGCCTGCTCCAGTTATTCCACATGAGAGGCACAGGGGAAGGAGAGCAGTTCCTCTGATGTGTGCCAGCAGAAGGGTGAATGGGGCACGTGAAGGGCCAGGGTGACCCAAATTCCGTGGATACAGACCAGGAGGAAGGGGACAGCAGGTAAAGTCCTGAGCCATGTAACTCTTCATGATCCACTGGATCTTTGTTGGGTCCAGTGAGGCTGTGGTGTCCCTGCTGGGCTCCATCCCTTTGTCCAGAGGGTGATGCTGTCTGGTGCCACACACAGAGACAGTTTGGTAACACTGAGCTTTAACTACCCAAGAGAGGTGACAGCATGGTTTATGCTCATCTGTATTTCTGCCATTACATCAAATGGCAGAAGGAACACAAAACATGGGCTTATCAGCTGAAATTCATGTTTGCTTGAGAAATTTCCTCACTTCCACATGATGCTACCAAGAACTGCATGGGGAGCCAGCTGCTGTGACACAGCTGCTCCTGGCATGGTGCCTCAGAAAAAGAGGATGGATTACTGGGACCTGGATGACATTAATAAAAGATAGTTGTCCTGAAAGAGGTCTGTCTCTGTCTCCAGGCTCCATACAAAGAGAACTCTCCCTTCCCAGGCAGTGTGTAACCACTTGTGTCCTTAACAGGGCTGGGAACAGCACACACTGTCCTGAGCCACACACGGGTTGTGCTGCCCTGGCTCCTTTGCCTTCTCACTGGAACTTCCAACCCCTCCCCATATCCAGGGGATAATTAATAACACGTTTTCCTTCCTCTTCATTGTAAACTGATAACCCACCAGTGTCTCTTACAGTGGAAACCCATCCTTCACCTGCCCCAAGGGCTTATCTGATACCTGCTGCTCACCTTGGCTCAGCACAGGACCTGCCAGCAGGACTATTCAAGGAGATGCTTTCCTGGTTTTTGCTGATCTGGGTCACTCATAAATTTAAATTCGAGTTAAAAGCTGTCAGCTGTTTTGCCTGATAAATACAGACACATGGGATTTGCTTCAGTTCAAGAGAAAGCAGCAATTTCTTTGACTAAAAGTTGCTTGGAAAAACTGTGGCTTACAGAAATTAGTTTTGCAACACTCCCAGCCTGGAGACCTGCTTTCTGCCCTGCTATCGCGTCGCTTTGTTATTCACCTCAGCACTCCGGAGTTAATTGCAGAGCTCACACTTTCTCTGGGCTCGTTCGCTTCCTGCTGTTTCATGATTCATTACTTGTAAATGAGTCCCTGCGGTTCGCACAAAGCTGATTCCCAGCCTCACAAAACCCTCAGATCTGTCCTTAGGCTGAGCTGTCGCCGTTCACGCCTGTGCCTGCTACTGGGGAAACTGTCCCGAGTTACAGGTACTAGCTGCCATTTCAAGAATAGTTTCATCTTCTTGAAAAAAAAAATACTTTTTTTTCTTTTTTTGAGGTCCCAAAATTTCTGTTGACTTTGGGGCTGTGAGATGAGCTCCCTACAGGCCAACAGCTAAAGGGCAGAGCCTCGAGTCACCTCCAGACAGGGAGATGGGAGTCAGGAATAAAGAGAGCAAATTGCACTTCACCATGATTCCTGTACCAGTCCACTCATGTCCAGTGTGGATCCTGGGCCACAACTGCTCCCCACAACACCACCAGTGCCCAGGGACAACCACATCCTGTCTCTGGGAAGAGGAATTTCAGCATCACCTCTGAACTAGAGCAGTGATTGTTGTCACCTGAGATGGACAGACAAGAACCAATCCAGACCAGAAAAATGGATTTTGTAGCAGATTGCAACAAACCCCCTAAATTTCAGGGTGTTTCTCCTGGAACAGATGGGGAGTTCTGTCACCCAGGGCAGCAGAGCAGACTGGGATGGGCAGGCCACAAAGAACTGGCTTCTTCTGACCATGCTCTGAGTGGGAAAAGCCTCACCAGGATTTGTGTGACTTATCCACAGCAGGGCAGGCACAGCCTCTTCCACGTGCCCCAAACTGAACTCCTGTCTTGGAGACTCCTGTGGGTGTGGGCAGGTCCCTGAACACTGCAGCTCCTGTCTCTAGGGCTCCATCAATCCCTTATCCAGTCCAGGACCTGACTCCCCTTTTGCTGCTCCCTGGCAGCTCCCTTGCTATGGCAAGGGCTGCAGTCAGGGTGATCCCTTCCATGGCTGGTGCACTCTTCCTCTCCGAATACCAGAGTTTAAATTTCTGGAGAATCACAGAATCGCCGACTGGTTTGGGTTGGAAGGGACCTTAAAGCTCATCTCATTCCATGGACACCTTCCACTATCCCAGCTTGCTCCAAGTCCCATCCAGCCTGGCCTTGGACACTTCCAGGGATCCAGGGGCAGCCACAGCTGCTCTGGGCACCCTGTGCCAGGGTCTCACAGGGAAGAATTTCTCTCCAATATCCCTCTGTAACTGTGAATCCATCCCCCTACATCCTGTCACTCCATGCCCATGTCCAAAGTCCCTCTCTGTGAAGACTGAGGCAGTCACAGTAAGATTTTTAACACTTCAGACAGATGATGCACAAGACACAAAGCAGCCCAAAGCAGCACTCCTTGGATTATCTTCCCACACCCATCTGAGACTTCACAGAGGTGAAGTTTGAGGCACAAATAAGGAGAAAATCACCTTGTGAAAGGTTCTCACAAGCAAATGGACTCCACGGAGAGCAGGAGCACGAGGTATGTCCAGCACTGGGATGCCACCAGCCAGGCACTGAGATATGAACACAGGATAGTACCTGTCCAAGGAAGATGAGAATGGAGCCATGGAAGCATTCAGAAAACAGCCAAGTCCTTCCAGAAGAGTGCTTTCCACTTCAGGGTGGGTATTCAGCAAGGATTTTGGGTGTCCACAGCCCTCATGGGTGGTGTTAGTTCAGCCATCACTCCCAGCCTGGAGTCACTCAGATAACAGCTGTACATGTAGACACTCCCATGTTCCAGGCTTGGTACCTACATTTTTGCTAAAACTTGCCCAATTTGACTGTTCTCTGACTCCAGCCAGAGGCTCTGGGCTGCACAGCACAAGGGCTGTGGGTGCTGGCTGGCAGCAGAGCACCCATCCTGCCAGGATGCCAACAGCCATCACAGTGGTGCCACCACAGCTGCCTGCCATGGATGTGACTGCAGGGACATCAACGGGACCACAGCCCCCTCTGAGACCTCCTGGAAATAAAAGCAGGAGGAATTTGTGTTTTCAACACACAAGAGTGCAAGGTAGGAGTGACCTTTCCCAGCTGAGGGGTTAGGACTGCTCCCCACTAATCACCAGCAAGGGGTGGAGGGTTAAGGATCAGTGAGAAGCTTGCAATGCAACCTGACAGGCATTTGGGGCATCTTCCCTCTTCCTGGGGGACATTTTTAAACAACCTGCCTAACAGAGGGGTATGCACAGCTTTGATAGTGAGTACCATGGAATGGACCATTGAATCTCTTCTCCTGGACTGGGTGGGTGATGCAGCCCTTAGTGCTCACAGCCATGTCCTGCTCCTGGACAAACTGTTTCCCCCTCTGGAACGAGGCCCAGGCAGCAGGCTGGCATGGCAGGAATCTTCATCTCTGGACCCCTTCTTCTTTGTAGTCAGACAATGACAATGATTTCATTTTTGTTTCACTTTCTTTCTTGTCACCAACATTTCTTTTGTCCCTTTCTTTCTTTACAAATGTTAATTTCCGTCTTTGTCTCGGATGTAGCTGTTTCAGTGCATTGTCTTTTGCCAACTGAAATGAAATCCTCCTCGATAGACAGATATGAGAAAATTAACATCATCATACTGCAATTTGGAACAAGCACAGCTGCAGCAAGAACAAGAGGAGTGAAAGGCACCTCCGACCCAGAAGAGCTTTGGGGCTGTACTCTGCCTGTGTTCATCAGAGTGGCATTCCTTTATGATTTGAAGCCAGTAAAAATGCCTAGGGACAGAGTTGGGCAGGGTTTTATATTCCTGCTGAATTTGCATCAGCTGGGGCAAGAAGAGGACTGGGAACACTGGGCCAGTCTATGCCAAGATAGGTGATGGAGCAGGTCCTCTTGGAGTCCTTATCCAGATGTGTGCAGGATGGGGAAGTGACCACAGAGAGCTAGAACAGGTTTACTGAGGGCAAACTGGGGCTTACAGAAAGGCTGGAGAGAGACTTTGGACAATTCCTGGAGGGACAGGACAAGGGGAAGTGCCTTCACACTGCCAGAGGGCAGGGATGGATGGGATATTGGGAAGGAATTGTTCCATGTGAGAGTTGTGAGGCCCTGGCACAGGCTGCCCAGAGAAGCTGTGGCTGCCCCTGGATCCCTGGAAGTGTCCAAGGCCGGGCTGGATGGGGCTCAGAGGAACCTGGGATAGTGGAAGGTGTCCATGGAATGAGATGGGCTTTAAGGTCCATTTCAACCCAAGCTGTTCTGTGATTCTATGAAAACACAGAGCTGTCTCCTTGTCCCATGACTATCCTCATTACCTTATTCCCATTCACACCAATTTGAATAAGACCAGGATGGGTCCCAAAGAGTTAGAGATAGTCACATCAAGTTTTTAGTTTAAAATGTTGTAGTTCAGGAACTCAAATTTAACAGAAGTGCTGTTATTACCTTCCAGCTGCATTCCATCTTACATCTTCAATGTGCACAAATGCACTGAACAGAGGTGGAAATCTTTCTGGATATTGTATGATTTTGAGAACAAAAGCTGAACATCTTCCTAGACCACCAAGACAAATGCCAGAATCAGAGTTAATGAACAGCACAACCAACAGCTGCAGCTGCAGAACCAGGACATGAAGGAAAAAAAGACTTTTCAGCACTTCTGCTTCCAAAGTGAACTTTCTTACTTGAGCTGAGCAAAACAGCACTCAAAGAAAGGCTGGCAAAAAGGATACTGATCCCTCAAGTTTGCAGCAGCCATCACTCCAGGGATTTTGGAGGAGGTTAATGGTATTTAGTTATTCACAGGACTGAGTCCAAGTGAACTGGAAAGCTCCAACTCTGGGAAGCTGACTGACAATGTTGTGGTAACCAGCAGAATGCCTCAATTAATTCCTCAATTAAATCCTCAATCAACTTATCAGATGCAGGCCTGGCTGAGCTGGACAAGGCAGTTGATGCCTCAGCAGAATCCTTTGCCAGGCTGGAAGGAATGTGGAAATCATTCAGGATTAAAATTCCTCTGCCCCATCCAGTTACCCCCGTGCAAGCACAGCAGGAGAGCAGCCCCAGGGCGATGGCAGGGACAAAAGCTTCCCTGATCTGCCCTCATGGCACATGCCCTCCTGCTGCTGGACTCTTGAGGACATGCTCAGCCTTATGCTAGAGAGATCAAGAGGGAGAAAAGAAATAAAAACGGCAAGTGCTTCCCCGTGGCTGAGTACTGTGGAGTTGACACTGCCAGGGCTGTTCACTGCTCCCTCTCTCCCGAGACACAGGCAATGGATGGCACCCCTTTGCACCTGCAAACAACCCAGGTGTGCTCCTGCAGAGCTTCCCCCTCTTCCTCACCCAGCTCCTCCCACTCCTGACTGAAGGAAATCAATCCTGTTACCCCCACACTGAGCTCTGTCAGTGTAATCTGCACTGTCCCTGCCTGCTGTGGGAGTCCAGCACGCAGGCACTGCCTCTCTCTTCACACCTTCAGCCCCTTTGAGCTCTCCATGCTTTTGTGCCTTTCACAATGTTGGCCCCTTCTCAGCAAGGATTTGGGTTTACAACCTGCTCACACCTCACAAGGTCCCGTCTGTGTGTGCAGGAATGTTAAAAAAAGCGAGCTGGAAGCTTTAGTTTGGCTGCAGCACAGCAGGAGAGAGCACTCAACCCTTTTGACTTAAGGATTTCTTCTGTACTTGAGGATTTCTTCTGTAATGACTCACTTTGTGCAAGGAAATGTTATAAATTGAGGCAGGAATTTGTAGCACAAGTGTGTGAGTACTTCTTTATTGTCAGTTAAGCAAAAGCAGTATAAAAAAATTAGCTGTGAAGTGGCCTCTAAGTGAAAAACTCATCACATCAACTCATCCATCAGCCCAGCAGAAGTAGAGTCCAAATGGGTTTGTGTCAAGAATACAAATGGTTTTATTTCAGGAATTTTGATTGAATTAAATAGAAGTTCAAATTATGCTGCAATTGAATTATCTGAATGTCACTGTATTTCTCACACATTTCATAAAGATTTTAAAGAGCACTTACAGCAATCCTTAGGGCTGCATGAAGGATGAGTGATTTGTGCTTTTCCATGAACTCTTTTGAGACATCTCACACTGGTTGTGTGACACTCTCACTACCAACCAACAAAGCATGTATGCACTCAGAAAAGGATTGAAATCCCTCAAGGTTTTGCCCCTTCAAAATCAGAAACTGAATGACAGAGCAGGAGGAAGAGGCCACCTGCAGAATCAGGTTCAAAGTGTAGGACTCCAAGAAAATCAGTGGGAGGGAGTAAAAATTTTTTGGGGTGTTATGAATCCCAGTGCACATCCCTGCACTGTGGAGCTGCTGTGTCCCTTTGGGGTGGATACAGGGATGTCACTGGTGGTGACAGGCTGTTCTAAGGCTGTTCTCACTCATACCATGGGCTGTACTACACCTGCAGTGCACACCCCCAGATGTGTTACTCTGGGGTTTATGTGTTTGATCTGGTGGCTGAAAGCCCATGCAGCTCCTGAAACAACCACCCCAGTTGTGCTGATACCCTGTTCCTGTCACCTGCTGCAGCCAGAGGCTGCTTGTTAGAGGGAAAGCTTTTTGTTGGATTCCTTTGACTGTGACACTGACAAAAACACCCCAGTGGATGCTGGCCCATGGAACTGCCATCTCTCCTGTGGCACAGCACACCTGCACGTGGCTGGGGCACAGCATGATCTCAGCTGCCCTGAGAGGTTTCCTTGCCAGCTTAGCTTCACCTCTGCAGGAGTCCATGAGGAACCCCCCAGGGCACTCCTCCTCTCTCAGGGCTTTGTGTCAACCTGCATTTCCTTCATCCTCTCTCTGGAGCCTTTGTGTCTTTCCTCCTCTCACCCAGCTTGCCAGGAAGAGACTCACAGGAGTGACACTGTGGGACCTCACCTTTCTCAGCCAGCAATGCCAGCCTTGGAACTCTTCTGCCTGCATATTTGCTCCATACTTCTCCAACCCTCTGCTCATGCTGCTTTCCTCACACCAGTTCCTCTGTTTGTCTAGCACTTTGTCAGTGGAGCTCCTTCTGCCTGTGCTAAGCTCTGCTTTGCTGCTCTCAGGCCAAGACCAGGTCCCACAGCTCCCTCACATCATTGTGCTGCTGGCACACTCTCACATATGCTCTGCTCCTAAAATGGAAGGATTCCACCATTTTTACATTAAAAACCCTGAGATAAAGGGGCACATTGGGTGAGAGTCTGTGTCAGCTGTTCTGTGCATGAGAGTGATGCCGTCAGGTTTGTGTTGTGGAGTGAAACATGGAGATCTGTTCTCACCCCTCAACTCTGCCAGAAATGCTATGGGACCTCCAGCAAAACACTGAGTGCCTTCATCCCTAGATCACAGAATTACAGAACCATGGAAGAGTTTGGATAGAAAGGGGCCTCAAAGCTCATCCTGCTCCACCCTCTGCCATGGGCAGGGACATCTTCCACTGTCCCAGGCTGCTCCAAGCCCCATCCAACCTGGCCTTGGACACTTCCAGAGATGGGGCAGCCACAGCTTCTCTGTGTCAGGGCCTCCCCACCCTCACAGGGAAGAATTTATTCCTGATATCTCATCTAACCCTTCCCTCTGCCAGTTTAAAACCATTTCCCCTTTTTCTGTCACTACCTGCCTGTTAAAAAGTCCTGCTCCCTCTTTTTTCAAAGAGGCATCTGCAAACTTATGGGAGAACCTAACATTTTCCCAGAGCTTCCTGGGAAAAGCTAAAATGTAGTCCCTAAAATGTACTTCTTGCACCCTGGTATCTGTTTGCAGCTCCAAACCTTCCTGTGTAGTATTGGGAAAAAGCAGCTCCCTTATGCCTTGAATAGAGCTGAGTCCCACACTGAGGTGAGACTGGGAAGGGAAGACTTCCCAGGGAAGACTCAGATGTTCTCTGGTTATGCAGAAATCACCTTTGCTACCAGGCAAATGTTGAGGTGAAAGCAGAGTTCAATCATTACAATGCAAATGTTGTCAGTACAGGTTTAAAGACAGAAAAATGAAGCATTTGAGCAGAGCTTTAAACAAACTCCAGCTGGGCTGTTTTGTGTGGTGAGCTGATGGGACACTCAGAGTTGTGGCAGAGAAACAGTATTTTAAAAAAATTCCAGTCTTTGACACATCCACAAAAACATCCTGGATTAGGGGTAGGTATAATTCCAGATCCCCAAAGCTCCTCTGGGATTCTGGTGCTCCCTCATAGTGGTTTGCTGTGACACCCAGGTCTCCTGTGGATGGTCCCACCTGATTTTCTAGCTGTGGTGGCCTCTGTGTGTGATAACTTGGACTTGACCAGATGGTTCACAGTCCCTGTGTGGGGAAAGGGCTCAGCTCTGTCCTGGACTTTGTCATGCAGTACCTGAAAATGTCCCTCTTGGATCAAGGTTGAGATGTGCTGAGAGCCAAAAGGGTGCTGGGGGAATAATGACCCTGGTGTGTATTTTAATTCAAGGAAAAATGTTACAGAGAATCACATTTATTCTTTTCCCTGACTTTTGTGTTGAGGATATGAACTGTGGGAGAGATGAGAGCCCTCCCTGTGTGTCTGTGCAGTGCCTCACCTCCTGCCCTGGGCCTGGCACACCTGGCTGGCATTAAAGTAAACCTTGGCCACACTTTGTTTATGTATTGTACGTGGCAAATAGTGAGGCCAAAACCTGTTCTGCCTCTTGGCACCTCAGTGCTTTGCTGAGTGTTCCTGCCCTGCAGAGCTCTTCAGGTCTGCTGAACCTGACCCTCCCTGGGTGACTGCATTATTTTTTCTAAGCATTGACACCCTGTTCTGTTCCTGGCAGTGACATTCTTGCCCCCATGCAGGTCCCACCACAGCAATTTTGCCCATTTACCAAATGCCCAGACAGGAAACCTGTCCTGCACTCTATCACAACAGCAAAACACCTATGCCTGACAAGGTCACAAGAGGCAGAGATGGCTTGTGTTTGTTTGTAGAACCTACAGGCACACCCTGACATCCCAGTCATCTCAACAAATGCTCCTGCAGGTCTCTCACCTTGTCCTTTCAGCTCTCTGGACCAAGCCTTTCCTTGAACACTTGGTTCATCACCACAACTATGACTGAAGAGCAGCTCTGTGAGATAGTTTTATGATGGCTCCTTGTTGCTGCTAGAAAAAAAGGGGAACAATTAGTCTCTTTGGCCAATACGAACAGAAGGTGTTACTTGACAGCAGATAAAAAATAAGACTTGAAAATACAAACACAACAGTCAGTGAATGAAGATTTGGGCACCAAAGAAATCCTACAGAGGGTCAAGCTCACAGCATCAAAGAGGGAGGTGAAAATGGACCTATGGAAATATGACAGGCTGAAAACATGAAGGCAGATGTTTGAATGGAAAGGCCAAGCAGCATGCTTATTGTGTGCAGCAGGTCTCTTTTCCCCACACCATTCTTTTTCTTGGATGACTCATTACAAAGTCCTTGTCCAGCTTCCCCTGGTCTCTACTAGAGGCACCTCACAGGCTGGAGGGCTCACAGACCTGTCACAGCACTGCAAATTGTTAAAAACCTAAATCTCATGGTTCATGTACAAGGGCCAGGCAGCTCTCCTGGGAGCAGAGGTAATTAAATTTGGCTCAGTCATGCAGGTAGAGAAGCAGTGCTTGATAATCCTGCCTCTTGTCCTTGCATGTCTTCACAACGCACTCTGTGGCAGCTGGCTTGGCCTCTCCAGAATGCATGAGCTGGAAATGCACTCCCACAGAGCACTGGAGGAGCTGAGGACACTCCTTAGGTTTCAGATGGTCTGTGTGGTTTCTCTCCTCAGAAAATATGTGTCAGAATCACAGAATCACAGGATGGTTTGGGTTGGAAGGAACTTTAAAGGTCATCTCATTCCAACTCTTCTGGGCAGGGACACTTCCCCCTAGACCAGGTTATCTCCTGGCAAAACTGCCACCACCACAGTCCCCTCAGAGAAGGAAACTTCATTTGTTAAAGGAAAACATCTCATTCTGTTTCTACAGCTTCTCCACTCATCAAATCTGCACGAGTCTTTGTGCAGGCATGAGGGCCTGAAGCCTGCACCCTCAGCAAGCTGGGCAAAGAGCAGCAGCCATCACCCCTGCAGCAGCAGCTGGCTCTGGTGCTGTTTCCCTTGGCTGTGTGCAGGACATGCAGCTCTCACTGAAGTGAGGGAACCAGGACGGTGCAAGCTCAGCCCCCTGCTCTGGACAGTGTCAAGTGGAGCTGAAGCTCCAAGTCACCTCCCTGTGACTCCAGGTACAGAGGACACAATCCCACAAGTCACCAGCAGCATCTGTAGTGAAAACAGAGAGCTCTGACAACCAGTTCATTGTAGATAACAAAAGACTGCCCCAAAAGGTCAGACTCCTTGACTCCATCTTACACAGGAGAAACTGAGGCACAGAACTGTGACATGACCTCTGAGGACTGAGAGCTGCTCTCAGTTCAGCACTGTCCAAGGCCAGCACTGGCTCCATCACACAGACCTGGGAGCTTTAATCCCTGTCACACACATCTTCTGCACCTGCAGAACTTTTTCTCCCCACACCCCGTCTTTGGTGACATGCTGTCCCATTCTTACTCACAGTCCTTCAGCCAACAAATTCCCTTCCTAGCATGGATGAGCTCTGCAGCACACCAGTGGGTTCACTCCTTCCCTCCTAGGAAAAAGGCAGCTCTTCTCCATGGAGAAAAAGAAGTAGCGAGGAAGAGGCCTGAAGGTGAAAACCCCCTGCCTGAAGAATCAAGACCTGTGGAAGGATCACAGTTCTTCAGTCCCAGTGGGTTTGGGATGGCACCACAGAGCCTGATCAGAGGGGTGCTGCCAAATGGCCCCTAACACACAGGGCACGTGTGGTCCTGCAGGATCTGGTGCTGAGAGCAGCTCTGAGATCCCCCCGGGTGTCACCACAGCCTCATCACGTCCCTTTGTTGCTGCACAAACTCTTTTACTGGTGCATTCCACCATCTAGTGGAGATCTCGGAGAGTACAGCAAGGTGAGAGGCAAGAGCTGCCCCAGGACACAAAACCATAGGACAACTAAAAATGGAAACGACCTCCAAGAGCACCAAGATCATCATCATCAACCTCTGCCTAACCCCACCATGTTCACAAACCATATCATGAAGTGACACAGTTACTCATTTTTGGACACTGCCAGGGATGGTGTCTCCACCACTGCCCTGGGCATCCTGTGCCAATGCCTGACCACTCTTTCAGTGAAGAAATTTTCCCTAATACCCAACCTGAACCTCCTCTGGCACAACTTGAGGCCATTTCCCCTTGTTCTGTCACTTGTCCCCTTAGCTGCTCCTCATCAGATTTGTGCTCCAGAGCAGGGTACATGAAGTAACAGCTCTAGTTCCTGCATTATTTTGTATCTTACTCAAGATCTGCCCAGATCCTTTGGTTGCTCTGGGTAACAGATGTGTTACTTTGCACTTTAGAGGAAAACTTGATCAAGTTCAGAGCACAAGTGTAGACTTGTAAAAGGATTTGAACATTTTACACAAACCCTGATAAATCCTGCAAATGCAGACCTCAAGGAGCCATACAGAAACTCCTCACAGGGAGCATCCTGCGGCATGGCACTGGGACTGGACAGTGCTTGACAGCTGCCAGTGACTCCACATCACTCCTATGAAGTTTATATTAATGATGAGGTAAAACCCAGAGATCAGCACACAGTGAAACAAACACAGAACAGCTTCCCCGGTGTTCCAAGGCCTGGCTGACACTGGATCCTGGCTTTGATCCACGTGCTGATAGGAGTTGGTTAGGAGAACCTAAAAATGAGGATTTTTACACTCTCCTCTATAGAAGGAAGTCCAGCATCCTACCTCAGATAGTACTTACCTACATTACTAAGAAAAACTTCCACTCCAAACCACTGAAGAATCCTTTCAGAAGATATTTGGATCATAGCAGGAACTATTTCATCACTACTTCAGCAGTCACAGAGTGAGAACTGAGGGTGAATCTGGTGTAGGGCAGATGACAATCACCTTCATGCTTTGATTTTTAGCAATATTCTGTACTTAAAAATCAGCCAAGATGCTTTCCACAGGTACTCAGGGGCAGAAATGCCCAGAGCACTTTGGCAGCACATGAGATGCCGTGAGATATCTGGAGGTGTTCAAGGCCAGGTTGGACAGGGCTTGGAGCAACATGGGATAGTGGAAGGTGTCCCTGCCCATGGCAGGGGGTGGGACAAGAGGATCTTTAAGGTCCCTTCCCACTCAAACCATTCTGGGATTCTGGGATTCCAAGCGTCCTGTCTGTCCTTGGTGATACTGGACTTGTGCAAAGCCCTCTGCTGCTGACAAGGGATGGGGTCAGGGTGGGTGGTGACAGGGATGTCCCCACCCACACTGCTGCCATCTGGGGCATGTGCAGGGCCTTTGGAGTAGGCACCAGTCATAAGAGCATGAGCTGATCCCCAGCCAACATGATATGAGTGGGACAGGTGCTAAATGTAAATATCAGACCCCTGTGATGGTAAGCAACACTGGTAACAATAAAGACAAAGTGTTTTCTCTGCAGTGCTGCCCAGGGGTGGGTGGCAGCCATGCCCTCACCCCATGGAATCTGCAGCTCCTGGATATTCTGTCACTGTCAGGAATACTCCAGTGCAGGGCCATCTTTAGCCACTTCTTTCACTGGTCACAGAGAAAAGAGCCACTGAAACTGGTACCTCAGTCTTCAAATCTTCTTGCAACAAGTCATCCTGTCACCTTCAGGAGGGACCATGCTAAGAGGAAGCTGTGAATGTCCTGACTGGAATAACTGCATGAATATATCATACATATTATGATATATATGGTATATATTATATACATATTATATAGTTTATTATTATCACTGTCATTAATATTATATACATGTAACACCACAAAAAGCCTTTTCCTGTACAAATAGGCCCCTAAACTACAAGGAAGTTCAAGTGAGGGCTTGAGGATTCCAGTCTATTCATTCCTTGCATAATCCCAGTAACACATTAACATTCCCCAGAGCTATGCCAGTCTTCCCAGCAATGTTTTCCAGTTAATTTGTTTTGCTGTGAATCAAATCCTGTTAAATAAACAGAGCAGATCCATTTCATCTCGTTTCACATTTCTGAAAGGAAAGTATTTGGTCTGTATTTAACTGAGAGCTGAGAACAAGGCACTGCAAGGGCAAAACTTACTGAGGGCAAAATTAAGGGTGAAACACATGCACCTACACATCTTCACCCACTTCTGCAAAAAGCTGATGTAATTTTGCATAACTTGAGACATTTGTGATCTGACTTTTCTGGGTCACTGTTATTCCACACCATTTAATGTTCACAATAGCTCCCACTGAGTGCAGCTCTCTCCTGAGAGCCACGGGATGTCCAACCCCTGAGGCCTTTAATGAGGCACTGAGAAAAGGATTTGTGTGTCCTGAAGTTAATGCTCACATCGAGGTTACACACATCTTCACAAGAATGGACTTCCCTTCAGCCACAAGACATGTGTCTTGTGCCCCACTCATGAAATGGGAAAAGCTGGGATGTCTAAAGGCAGACCTGGGAGAGCTCAGCCTCTTATCAGGATGTGCCACCAGGCAGCGACAGTGACAGCCCAAGCACACACAGCCCTTCCCTGAGAAGGGCTTTTTCTGCAGAAAAAGTGCTGGAAATGTTGGTTTTTCTGGGGTTTTTTCCCACTTAGGAGCTATTTGTAGGACAGCAGAAAATAAGAAGAGTTCTTCGTGGAGGACCGAATTGGCACGGTCAGGTAATTGTGAGAGCAGATGGCTCCTCCAGCAGGCACTGCAGCCGGGGCAGGGTCACCATGGCCAGCAGCGAGGGGACAGCCCAGCCCACGGGAGGGCAAAGAGACATTTCTGACAGAGCTGTCAACACCCAGGGGACCGTGTCCGTGCGGAAATGTGCTGGCAGGGCACACGGACACTGGAAAAGAAGACAACAGTGACAGAATCCAGCTCAGGCACTGCTGAGGGAGCAGGAAAGGGGCTCAGCCTGGAGAAAAGGAGGCTCAAGGGACCCTTGTGGCTCTGCACAACTCCCTGACAGGAGGGGACAGCCGGGAACAGGGACAGGAGCAGAGAGAACGGCCTCAGGCTGGGCCAGGGGGAGGCTCAGGGTGAATATATTGGAAATTTCTTCACTGAAAGGTTGTCCAGCCCTGGCTTAGACTGCCCAGGGCAGC
>JAODHX010001137.1:2332931-2384382 GCA_027576295.1 Cossypha polioptera | reverse complement strand
CCGCTTCCAGAGACTTTTCAAGCTGAATTTCCGAAGCTATTGAGAGTGACATTCCCATAGGCAGAAGTTCTCTTGAGGCCCTCAGCGGCGGGCGGGGATCGGCCCGGGGGTCGCTGTCGGGAATGGCACCTCGCGGGGCCCGCGCTGAGGCGGTGCCGCTGTCTGTGGCGTCCAGGCGCGGGGCAGATGAAGTACATCCTGGTCACGGGCGGGGTGATCTCGGGCATCGGCAAGGGGATCATCGCCAGCAGCATCGGCACCATCCTCAAGTCGTGCGGGCTGCATGTCACCTCCATCAAGATCGACCCCTACATCAACATCGACGCCGGCACTTTCTCCCCGTACGAGCACGGTGAGTGCCCGGGGCTGGCCTGGCTTGCAGTGAATCATCTCCTTTGTCCGGCCCTTTGTGCCGGTCCTGCCTGGAGCCGAGCCTGGGCCTGCCAGCGCTGCGGGCTGGCCGATGCTGCTCTGCCCCAGCACAGATGTGCTCCGGCCTGTTCTTGCTGCTGCCTAACGGGGTCCGTCCGCTCGGTTGTAGAAGGCTTTAGTTCTGTTCGCCACTCCTAAACTGCAGTCAGGGAAGGAGTTTCCTTATATTGAATTATTCCACATGCCTGCCGTGTGTGCTTGTGCCTGTTCCTGTGCAGGGGAGGTGTTTGTGCTGGATGATGGAGGGGAAGTGGACCTGGACCTGGGCAACTACGAGCGCTTCCTCGATATCCGGCTCACCAGAGACAACAACCTGACCACTGGGAAGATCTACCAGTATGTCATCAACAAGGAGAGGAAGGGAGATTATCTTGGCAAAACGGTCCAAGGTGATGCAAAACTTCTTTCCTGGTACTCAGAAATGCATTCTCTGTTTCAGTCCTGGCTGGATGCTTTTGCCTTTCATCTTCACTTGAGGCTCTGCACCATCCTGGTTGTGTTTGGACTGTGCTGGACTTGGGTCCAGCTGTCTAATGTACCCAGTGATAAATGTGAACAGACTTCAGACCAAAACACTTTGGGATTGTTTGTTAGCTGGTTAAAATGGTTAATGCTTTTCTTAACTCGTGTCATTAGAAAACCCAGAGGATTTGTGAGTGTCAGATCAGTCCCTTCCCTTTTTGACCCCTCTCTACAGCTGGTTGACAATAGGCCTTTTATAGATAGTTAAAAACAGAGCAACTTTCTCTACTTAGAGCAAAGAACAGTTTGTGCTTGAATCTTTCAGCTTAAAGGAAATGTTGCTTACATGTGTTTAAATTAAGGTAGTGTTCCATTTCCTGCCAAGGCCCTTGAAAATCACAGCCAAGAACAACCACTTCAAAAATGCACAGTTCTTTAAAGACACAAATTCCTGCTCAAGCCCTATGGGAAGCACTGGCTAGTGATTGTCAGTGATTTGCTCTGTAATGAGTTATGAGGGAGAAACGTGTGTGTGGGGCTTTAACCCTTGCCTGGGTTTTTTTTCCAGTGGTTCCCCACATCACAGATGCCATACAGGAATGGGTGATAAGGCAGGCACGGATTCCTGTGGATGAAGATGGCATTGAGCCCCAAGTCTGTGTGATTGAGGTTTGTAACTTTTAAAGTAGGTAGTTTTGTTTCTTGTATGCAGTAACCTGGCCTATATCCATATTTTGCATATTTCTTTACAGAAATATTCCACTTTGCATGTTAGTGAATGGGTTAAAAATTCTCTGTTACCTTCACTTACTCTAATCTTTGGAATTCCAACCTGCAGCTGCCTCATGAGGGTCAGCCCCACAATACTCCAGGGAATGGTTGGAGCTCAGGGAAAGGTTCTTCCCTCCCCCAGAGGGTGCTGGCACTGCCCAGGCTCCCCAGGGAATGGGCACGGCCCCGAGGCTGCCAGAGCTCCAGGGATGGACAGGGGGGATTGCTGAGGGTCTGGGCAGAGCCTGGGGTTGGACTCAGTGGGTCCCTTCCAGCTCAGATATTCTAGGAATTAACCTACAAAATGAATTTTTAGCTCTTGTAACTTAATATGCCAGTCTGAGTTAATTGTGCTGTGCCCTCTTCCTTGGTGGGTGGAGGGAGGGGAGGTAAATCCCCCTCTGGAAATAGTTGTTTTTCCTCCTCAAAGTGACCAGATCAAGCACAGGCATGTGACAGGCAATGGCACAAGTCTGTGGTGGCAGTTTTCAGTGTGGTTATGGAATGTGCTGCTGCCAGAAGGAGATGAGCAGGGTGGAGGCTCTGACAGTGCTGAGCTGGGTGCTGGATGTGCTAACACAGGAGAGGGAGCTGGTCACACAGCCCAGGTCATGGTGACTTGGACTCTGCCTGCAGCTTGGGTGCCAATTTCTGTGCCAGGATCACAAGCCCAGATCTGAAGAACCAAGGAGCCACTGTCTGATGGGCCTGGGAGGCTCCAGTAATGGTCTTGGATCTGTTCCTGTATGCGTCCAGTCTATACAGTTCCTAAAACTTAACAGAAATTTTGCTTCTCAGTGACACCTAATGTTCATAAATCATAATTTTCACATCTCAGTGTCTTCTCTGGAAATAGAGGTCAAGCTGATGTCTCTGGAGGTGTGCTGCCCGTAGGGGAAGCTGTTTTTCTTGTGGCTTTTTGATTTGTGGGGAAATGGTGAAGGTAGAATAGTACCTGGAGTAGATTGGAGGCTGAGAAAGTAGTGTGTGCAGCTGGTAAATCCTGGTGCTTTGAGTGGAATAGAATCACAGAATATCCTGAGCTGGAAGGGACCCCCAAGGATGATGCAGCCCAGCCCCTGTCCCTGCCCAGACCCCCAGCAATCCCCCCTGCCCATCCCTGGAGCTCTGGCAGCCTCGGGGCCGTGCCCATTCCCTGGGGAGCCTGGGCAGTGCCAGCACCCTCTGGGGGAGGGAAGAACCTTTCCCTGAGCTCCAGCCTGAGCTGCCCTGGCCCAGCTCCAGCCCTTCCCTGGGTCTGTCCCTGGTCATAGCACAGATTGGAGCTGCCCCTTTGGGAGAAAGCTGTGTTGGTTCATGCTCCTTTAGGCAGTCAGAGGGATGTGCTGGGGAGCTGTTTGTGTGGTGTTATCTATATTTTCATGTCTTTAGAGTACACCTTCACCAGGTGCTGTTTGGGCAGTAGCTTTGATTCCCCCTGTCTGTGTTGCCAGCTCGGGGGCACCGTGGGTGACATCGAGAGCATGCCCTTCATCGAGGCCTTCCGCCAGTTCCAGTTCAAAGCCAGGAGAGAGAACTTCTGTAACATTCATGTCAGCCTGGTTCCCCAGGTAAGGACCTGAAACGTACTGGTGGTCAGAGGCTTCCTCAGTCCAAAATTTCCTAAATAGGTGTTTCTGAAATGCTGTATTTCTGAGTGATGTCACTTTTGTATTTCTGTGTATATAGAAACTCCTGGCAGAAATGCAGATATTATGTGCTTGTGTATTTACAAAGCCTTACAGGAATTGAACAAGAACTTTTCAAAGGATCATAAAGGCTTGGGAGTTGCAGAAATGCAGCATGAGCATTCCTTGTGTCAAACTGAACTGGACTTGACAGAGCAAATTGATAATTATGGAGTGCATATCAGTCTTTGTTCTTGTCTCCCTTTCCCCCTTCTGTCCAGGGCAGAGAAAAATTAGAAATACAAAACATGAGGTATTTGGATGGAGCAGTGGATAAACCTTCTGCTCTCTGTCCCTCTCCTTCCTGCACTCCAGTGGGCAGATTGGAACTTGGGTTCCTGCTGTTGCTTTCAGTCCTGGGGATTAAAATGGGCTACATGAGGTTCATGTCAATTGTCCAAGAACTGGGTCAAGGTTTTTATGAGATGTCTGAGAGTCCTGATGGACCTGCTGAATCATTGCTGCTTATCTCAGTCTGATACACCAACTGCTCTTCTCTGACCAGCCAAGCTCCACAGGGGAGCAGAAGACCAAACCCACCCAGAACAGTGTTCGTGAGCTCAGGGGTCTCGGGCTCTCTCCAGACCTGGTAAGGTTTGTGTTTCATGACTTTGAATGTGAAAATCTGGCACATTGCAACAGCAGTCTTGTTGGAGTAATGCTGAAGTTGAGAGTTCTTGTGTAGTGGTGATGTGATAAATAAGGAAAAGAGGTGGAGTTGTGGGTTTTTTTCCTCCAGAGACTGCACAAAGACCACTCTTTTTAGAGGTTTATTTTATGAATGCCTGAGTATTTCTGTTTTGTGTCACAACCCTGATGTTGCTGCTCTGTTAGATTGTTTGCAGGTGCTCCACTCCCCTGGATACCTCAGTAAAAGAAAAGATTTCCATGTTCTGTCATGTTGAACCAGAACAGGTAAGGATTGCTGTCTGTGCTTCCTTGCAGTAAATATTGGAGCTGTTTGGCAGATGCTGAGGGGAGTTTTGTCTCAGTGCAGCAGTTGCAGCTCTGTGTTTTGGTAGCTGCATAATTCATTTGCTGCTTTTCTTACCTTCCTGACACATGGACCTGTTGCTGAACCAATTATTTTTGTGCCAGCACCCAGATTTTCTTGTAAGGTGACTGGTATAAGCTTAGAGAATTCTATG
The DNA here is from genome assembly GCA_027576295.1 of Cossypha polioptera. NCBI lineage: Eukaryota > Metazoa > Chordata > Aves > Passeriformes > Muscicapidae > Cossypha > Cossypha polioptera. Next base: position 2,379,881 of record JAODHX010001137.1, on the reverse strand, counting down.
GAACCCAAGGTGGTTTCTGAATCACTGTTTTGACCTTAATTATACTTCCACATTCCTTCTGTGAACATTGAAGAATGAGATTTTCCAGTATTTAGAGGTGAAAGGATTGCACAAAATTAGTTTTAAAGGATATATGACTGTACTTCATACACTGCTCTTTCACAATATTATTCTTGTGCCTAAAAATTCTTGAGGAGAGATTTCACAGAGAGGTTGAAATGTTTTTTGTGGGAAGCATTACTTCACTTGAAGGTTGTGGTGTGCACAAATTCCATTTTGCATAATTCTTTCTATCCTGAGGCTCTTAGCACACTGTACTGTGGACCTTGGAAAATAGTCAGAAGTATGCAGGATGAGTATTAGTACTCTCCAATCCAGCTGGAGCTTGAAAAATGTTGTCTTTTTGTGAAAAACTGAGTATAACTTTACAATCCCAGCTTCTGTCAAGTAATTTTTATTAATCTGCTCTGCAGCAAGACCAAGCTTGAGTCTTGCAATTTTAAGCACTGCCCTGCTGGCAATAATGTTGATGTGTCATCAGTAAAATATCTACCTCTTGTTGGCCAGGAATTCAAAATAAGCTGGCTCTTATCCCTTTCCAGGAAGTTTAATGGAGTTCTGTGTAGCTGTTGCTCTGACTGCTGTTGCACTTGGGTTTAGAAGTAAACAGCACTGAGGCTAAAAGAGGAAAATGTGCAGCCAAGGAGGTTTGGCTGGTGCAATGTTGAACTCTGCTTTCTTTTAAGTCAGTAGAAATGAGGATTTTACAAAGTTTTGCTAGTGTGTTTTGGATCCTTAAAATACAGGTTCGTTATTAATGGACAGGTGACACTTGTCCTGAGCCACCTTTTCCCTTTTCAGTGAACTAGAACTGTTGATGTAGATTTTCCTCCTTAACCTAAGAATTCTTTGTTCATAATTGTTTCATCTTAAATTTGATGAGGGGCACCCTGTGAAGTGTATTGGGGTCACAGGTTTCCTTGGGTTTCAGTCAGACTGGGAGCCCTGGTTGGGAAGGCAGTGGTGGGAAGGGGGAGGTTGTTCCTGTGGCAGTTTGGCTGGAGCTTCACGTGGGATCCTGTATCACAGGAGTCTCTCTGGAGTGTTCTTTGAACTTTTCTGTGTGCTGCTCACAAACTGTGCTGGGCAGCTGACTCTGCTGCTGGGTTACTGTGTTACAGCCCTTCCCAAGGGGCTCCAGGGAGCAGGAGTGCCTTGGAGGTGCTGGAGAATGGCTTTTTCAAGCATAAGCAAACTAGTATTAAGCCATTGATATATTATGTAATTCAGCATATTGTTTGCCTGGAAGTTTAGGTGGTCATATGGTTTTCTGCTAGAGACAGGAACACTGTGAATATCTGAGTAAAAATGATTGTGTGGGCACTGGATGCCTGTGTGTTAATGAGCCCCTCATTCTGTGAGCAGGTCATTTGTGTTCATGATGTCTCCTCCATCTACCGGGTTCCTCTGCTGCTGGAGGAGCAGGGAGTTGTGGATTACTTCAGGCACAGGCTGGACCTTCCCATCGAGAGGCAGCCCAGGAGGATGCTCATGAAGTGGAAGGAGATGGCTGACAGGTGAGCTGCACTGCTGGGCACCCTGCAGCACCCTCAGCATTGCAACCTGTTCTTGGTTGTTGGTTGGCTGAGATGATGAGTTTTATTTCCTGTTCCTCAAGTGTTCTTACATGCTTACATTGTTTTTTTTCCTTTTGCTCAGAGCCCCATCCAGACTTTTAATGTTTCCAAGGTGAGGCATCCACAGCCCCACTCTCACTGTACAAAATTTCATCCTTACATCCAGCCTAAAGCTCCCCTCTTTTAGATTAAAACCATCACCATTTGTCCTGGCACAACAGACCCTACTAAAAAGTCTGTCCCTATATTTCTCATAAATCCTCTTACTGGAAGGCTGCCATAAAGTCTCCCTGGAGCTTTTTCTTCTTCAGGCTGAACCACCCCAATTCCCTCAGCCTTTTTCCATAAAATCCTGTGAGATAAACTTGGTGAGATCCTTATCTTATGTTGGAAGTGTCTGAGTCAAACCCAGCTTGAAGTAATTAAAAGCTGGACAACTCTGCTCTCCCTTTTTATTAAAAAAACCTCTCAGAAACATTACAAAGTGTTGAAATCCCTTTGTAGCTATATGGAGATGTCAGGAGTGTCAATAAAGGATATATTTGAGCATGCTTTCAGGTGAGTGTTTGGTACCTGTTCTGAGACTCCTTGGACACTGGAGTTTTTTCCTGTGAGGAGTACACTCAGTGTTCATGGGGAAATAGTGAATAGAGTCTTTTCAGAAAGGGCTTGAATGTCAGCTGAAGCCTTAAATATGTTTGCTCTTATAAGAAATTAATTTTCAAGATCTAGATGCTTTCCTTTATTTCTGACATAAGCCAGGCCTGTCAATAACATTTCCTTTTGCTGGGGATAACCCTTGGTCACCAGCTGGGCTGGAGGTATTTAGCAGTTCTGAGAGAGACTTGAAGCAAGCTCTTGGCTGTAGCCAGGAATGCTGTGTGAATCCTGTGCTGCTGGGGATTGAAGGTGTGGGCAGCACAGCCTTAGGACTCCAGAAATGCTTTCTGTGTTTGTAGCTGCTGCTGTGAGCTCAGCAGCAGCTTGGGAAGATGCCATGCAGTGCAAACATACACCAAGCTGTGCTTTGATCCTCTCCTAGGAGCTCACTGCAGCCTTTGAATCTAATACAGCTTCCTGGAAAGGCAGTTTGGATCTGCTCAAAGTGGCTTTTCATCATCAGGAGAGATGAGTTAATTTATATGTGGCTCTGCAACTGTTTTCCTCATTGTTTTGGTTTTGATCTCGCTTTGATGTTTCTAAATCATAATTATTATAAAAGGTCATTCCAAAGATGTCAGCTCTGTTGGACAGACTTGGGAGAAGGCTGTTTGTTCCTTGGAAAGCTGAAGAGAATGAAGTGATTGCCATCCCTCCTGTTACTGCTGCAATAACCTGTGTGTTCTGTAGGTACGACCGTCTACTTGAAACATGTTCCATTGCCCTTGTGGGCAAATACACCAAGTTTTCTGACTCCTATGCATCTGTCATCAAAGCCCTGGAGCACTCTGCCCTGGCCATCAACCACAAACTTGACATTAAGGTAGGGATGGGTCTGTGTGAGGAAAAAACTCCCCCTGTCCTACTTCCACCTACAGCTGCCCATCCTAATTCAAATTTTCACAAACCCATAGACAGGGAGAAGTGATTGAGCCAGTTAACATCATTCAAATTGTCCTTGCATCAAAACAGCTGTTTCCATTATAACAGCATTTAAATAGCTGTTATCAGGCCTAAAGCAGCTCCAGAGCAAACCAGCCTCTCCTGTGAGCTGCATGAGGTGTCTGGAGTGGATGGAAACTCCTCAGTGCTCAGTGTTGTGTGCTGAGCTGTGACAGGGCTAGATGGGTTGGAGGAGGGCACTCTGCTTTAATTCTTCTGCCATTTGTTTCAAGTGATTCTTTTTGGGGGTTGTTGCTGTTAACCTTGTGGTGCTCAGGTTTTATGATGCTCCTGCCTCAGGCTTTATTAAGGTTTTCATGCTGGTTTGGCTGCACAGATGCTTTTAGGAGTCTGGGTCATAGCTGGATGCTCTGAAGAGCTGCAATATGTACCTGTTGCCAGAAATTTTATTTTCATTTCAAAAGACTTCAAAATGCCCAGCAGTTTCATGATGCCAGTGAGTCATGGAAATAGGTGGTTGCTTTTTAACAGTACTGCTCTAGGTCAGGGTTTCCTTTCCATTTCCAAAATCAGTAGAGGTGAAAATGAGCAAAACAAGTAAGACTGGTGAAATGCAAACCCTGCACATGCATCTGTGGGTATTCCCTGGCAGAGCTGTGCCTTGGTGGCTCAGAAGTGAGGTGAGCTCTGTGAGCCTTGTGCCTGGAGATCTTGTGCTAAAGAACTGATTAGTAGTTTTGCAACTTCCAAAAAACAAACAAAGAAGGACAAGATGGTTCTTGTAAAGGTTAGCAGCCTGCCAGGACGTCCAGAAGTTCAGAGGTGCTGGAGTACTGGAGATGAGGAAAGTGGAAAAATTGCAGAGTTTTTTTCCATTGTCGTAACACCCTTTAATTACAGCACCCTGTGTTACACCATACCCTATTTCTTCTCCAGTGCCTCTTAAAGAAGAAGTTTATTTGATGAGAGAGGGTAGGTTTTTTCCTGTCTCTGTGGTGGTTTGTGTCTGCACAGCCCCCTGTTCCCACCTTGCTGTGCTGCATTAACACCTCATTTAACATTACAGGCTGGGGCTCAGGGACCTGGTGTAAGTCACAGCAGAGCTGTGTAGAGGGGAGGACAGAGGAATCATGGGTTCTGTTTGTGCATCAAGAGTAGGGTGGTAAGAAAGGGAGTTTTGTTGGCTTACAGGTGGGATATCAACCCAGGAAAAACTCAAGTGTCCATTAGGAAACAAACCCAGAGTCCAGGAGGAACGATGCTATCTTAATTTAATGAGAATTCAGGAGGTCCTGTACACTCTTGTGGCAATATCTAATCATCCTTTTTTTTTTATTTCTTCCCAGTACATTGACTCTGCTGACTTGGAGCCAGAGACTCTGCAGGAGGAGCCTGTGAGGTACCACGAAGCCTGGCAGAAGCTCTGTGGTGCTGAGTAAGTTCTGCTGTGGCCTTTCCTTGGAGAATGTCTGATAAAGCTGCTGCTGTGACAGCTTTGGAATTAAGGGCCTCACTGGAGACTGTTCTCAGCATACTCTGACAAGGCCCCAGGCACCTCTCAGGGGCATTTAGGATAAGATGTTAAATGGAGAACTGTTAAATAAGTGAGGGAGGTGGTGAAGGATATGCACACCTGCATGATCAGGTGCAAACAGTGAGGAAAGCAGGAGAAAGGAAAGGTACTGGTGAAGGCTGTTAAAGCCAGAGTGAGAATGGAATGTGCAAATGGGGTAACAAGCTCTTCAGAAATAAAGTTTGAGAGGGGGGAGAGCATTATTATGCAGAGGAGTGCCAAGACTGAGTACCACAACCAGTGGGGGCTGTTACCCCTGAGGGTGGCAGGATTTGAGTGAGATCAGAAGGAAGAACCTCCTGCAGAGTTTGGTGTTAGGACAAGCTGACACTGTAGGCAGAGGCTTCCCAAGCATGGTCCTGGCTGGGTGATGTGTTTGCAAACATGTTTGGTGCAGGGTGTGTGAGTCCCACAGCATGAACCATTTCAGTGTGGCAATATATTTGGGCTCTCTCTTTGGGAAGGTAAAATTGGCATTTATAAAGTATTTCCCTGTAAATTCCACTTTATTTGGCAGCTCATGTGAAGTGATGTGGAAACTGCTGCAGCCATGCCTTGCCACTTGGCTGCTTCAGAGCCCTTTTCAGGGGAGAGGTCTTGTAAGCCCCAGATTTTATGGGAGGGAGCTGATATGTGGGTATGTGACTTGGGGCAGCCATGCTGAATGGAATCTTTTCATCCTCATGCAGTGGAATTCTGGTTCCTGGTGGATTTGGTGTTCGAGGGACAGAAGGCAAAATTCAAGCTATTTCCTGGGCAAGGAAACAGAAAAAACCCTTCTTAGGTGAGAAACATATTTCATCCATAAGAAGAAATAAAGCAAAGGAAAGGAAGTTGAACAACAGCAACTGGTTTGCAGCAGGAGCTCCCCTGATTTTCACTGGTGTCTGGGAGGAGCAGTTTTGCAGCCAGTTGTCTGAGGAAGGCAGTGATCTGTGCTCAGCTGAGCTGGGAATGCAGCCTCCTCCCTGGTTAGCTCTGAATGGGTCAGAGTTGCCTGGGATGTGCTGACAAGGAGTCTGTAATGAGGGAGTAGCAGTCTGGGGATGTTTCAGGTCAGGCTGTGGTGATCTTGGCACCAAGAAATGTGTGTCTGCATTTCAGTGGAGTGTCTGTGGTGAGTGACTGGCCTGGTGTGTGAGCAGAGGGGATGGGAAAGGGAGGGAAGTGAAGCTTGTCATGACTACAGACCCCTCAGTCCCAGTCAGATCTGCCTCATCCAGGTTTTCCTGTGACTCAGGATGCTGCATGAAGGTGTGTGTGCTTTGCAGCATGGGCTCAGAGCTCCTTGTCCTGCCCTTCCCTCCACAGGAGTCTGTTTGGGAATGCAGTTGGCCGTGGTGGAGTTTGCTCGCAGTGTCCTTGGTTGGCAAGGTAATGGCACAAAACCTTCCTGCTTTTGGTCATTTCTTGGGTAGCTTGAGTAATACCTGTGATTTTTTTAGATACCTGTGATTTTAAATTTTTCATAGGTAGGTTTATTTTATTTTTTTTTTACCTAGACCTGTAAAAATCCCTATCGCTTTTGCTAATTCAAAGTAAAAAAAGCCATTTTCTTCCATATTTAAATAAAAATCAATGGAGTAAATCATGTTATAAAGACAGAAAGCTTCCTGTTGCTTAATGTGAGGTTCAGCTGCTGAATGAAACACTTTGGTGGCCTGTGTGTGCTGGGCATCCCAAATTCCCAGTGCAGCCAGTGGGAATGAAGGCCAAAAAGCAGTTCAGCCAGGCAGCAGCTGCAGCTCCTGCAGTGAGTGCAGTTTCCTTCTGAGCCCCAGTGCTTGAACTGAGCAGGTCCCTGTTAACACAACTCCCTTCAGAGAGTGCTAAGTTGAGTTCTCATCCTGACTCTTGATTCTCTCCAGTAGTGAGGATTGGGAAAAAGGAGTTTCTAACTCTGCTCCTTTCCCCCTCCCTGCTTTTATTTCTGTATTTGAAGCTGTTGAACATGTGTTTTTCCTGAGTGTGGGTGGGTTATCCTAAGACTGCAGCCTTTGAAATGGATGCCAAACAGTGCTGAGAGCCCAGTTCCTGCTGCCCAGGGTGTTCTGTGCCTGAGGGGGGCTCAGCACAGTTGGGCATGAGGAGCAGCTGTAGCTGGGGCAGCTCCTGTAGGTGATGCCATGCTGTGAGCCACTCAGTGTTCTCATTGCTGAACGTTACTTTGCAGATGCAAACTCAACAGAGTTTGACCCCAGAACTTCTCATCCAGTGGTGAGTTTATGGTGATTTACTTGTGATATCCTTACTGGACTTTGCTGCACATCCCTGGGCATGATTGCCAGAGCAGCTGTGGCTGCCCCTGGATCCCTGGCAGTGCCCAAGGCCAGGCTGGACACTGGGGCTGGGAGCAGCCTGGGGCAGTGGGAGGTGTCCCTGCCCACGAGGATGAGCTTTTAGGTCCCTCCCACCTCAAACTGTTGTATGATAGCTACAAATAGACCTAAATTCCTGGCAACATTTGTAGAAGGCTCTGTGCTTCTGGCCCTGGGTCCACCATAATGGTTGGCTTCTGCTATGATTTAAAATGCTGCTCAAAAGTGAGGAAGTTATCATAAAACAGCTTATTATGTTATTTATCCAAGAGTAAGCAATTCTGATTTGGGGGTTTTGTTTCCATAAATTTGCTTGCTTGTTTAACATGCAGTTCAGTAAACAGCACAGTATTGGTGTGTGCAATCTGTGTAAATTCTGAGCCATTTCCTATGTGAAAGTTTCCTGAATATCCACAAAGCTCCCATATGTACTGTGCAGCCTGTGCTGAACAACTTGGCCAGCTAACCTAGTTCTGTTGGTCTGCCTTGGGCTGGTTTTCTTGGTTTTTTGCATGAATGTTGGTGGGATTTTTTTCCTTTAATGTGTCACAGTCTGTCTGTTATTGTTATTCCTCCCTGATTCTCACCTCCCTCTGAATTCTTTCCACAGGTCATAGACATGCCAGAACATAATCCTGGGCAAATGGGTGGGACAATGAGGCTTGGCAAGAGAAGGACACTCTTCCAAACCAAGAATTCAATCATGAGTAAGGCTCTTCTTCCCTCTTCTGGAAATGGTTCTTGGGAATGGCTTGTATGTCTGGTGGGGTGGGGAAGTGAGACCTGGGGATGTTGAGTGGCAGGTGTTCCCAGGCTGTTCTGGTGGGGAATGGGGATCAGGGGATTTGATCCCCTCCAGAAGTGGCAGATCCTGAAGGATGCTGATGAAATGAATCTGTTAAAAGCTGTGATCACTGCTCTAAGGAACATCTCACTCCTGCTGCAGGGAAGCTGTATGGAGATCATGATTTCTTAGAAGAGAGACACAGACACAGATTTGAGGTAAAAATACTCATGTAGGTACTGAGCTTTCCTGTGTAATCCAGACACAAGAGATCATGGCTTGTTTTCTGGTTTTCTAGGTCAATCCAGAACTGAAAAAGTGTTTTGAAGAGCAAGGTCTGAAGTTTGTGGGGCAGGATGAGGAGGGAGAGCGGATGGAAGTGGTTGAGCTGGAAGGTGAGTCCTTCAGCAGTTGGTTTGTGGGTGTGGGATGGACAAGGGAAAGTGTTTGGAGGGTAATGGAGCAGGTTTTCATGTGGGACCCATTCAGACTGTCCTGGAATGATTCCATCCATAAAATGCCATGTCCCTCTCCATTATGGACAAAAGGCATGGAAATGATACTTCCCCATCATCAGGACTTCAACATAATCAGGATTTCACCTGCAGCTCAGCCTTGAGAGACTTGACATGAATGTTTTGTTTGTTCCTCTCAGAGCATCCTTTCTTCGTTGGTGTTCAGTACCACCCCGAGTTCCTCTCCAGGCCCATCAAGCCATCACCCCCATACTTTGGGCTCCTCCTGGCATCTGCAGGGAGACTTACCCACTACCTACAGAAGGGCTGCAGGCTCTCCCCCAGGTGGGTGCAAGACAGACCCCAGTCAGAGCTGTCAGAGGACAGTGCTGCTTCCTGCAGGATGACCTGGAACATCCTCCTGGCACGGAGTTCCTGGGGATAACTTGGTGTTGCACCACCCCTTCTTTCCACCCTTCTTTTGAGAGCTCATGTCTGGTGTGTTGAGGCTGATTGTGGGGCCACAGAGCTGTCCTGCAGAGAGGCCCTGGCTTCAGGGAGAGCAGATCTGCAGCCTTGTGCTGTTAGTCAGGGTCTTTGGGGAAACTGAGATTGGGCCTGCTCTTTTACCTGACTGCAGACCTCATGGGCTTTTCCCCTTCATTCCTCAGACAAGTCCCATGTACAGGCTGCTCCATAAGAAGTTTGTTCTTGTTGCTGGTTTAAAGAACAGGCCCTGGTGGTTGCAGCCTCATACTTTTTTCTGACTTCAGCTTTGTTTCAGTTTGCAAAGCAAGTGGTGTTTTGGGTGGATTTAATGGTGCAGTCACTTGGTGCTGCTGTTCCCCAGTGCCTGCAATTCTGTTTGGCACTTGGGACTGTGCAACAAATAACAAGTGGTACTGAGTTGTTTGGTACTGAACTGTTCTCCTCCTCACAGAGAACATCAAGAGGTTGCTGAGTGCTGACTGGCATTAAACAAAAGCCAGACCAATTGCAGAGAACTGGCAGGTATCAAAGCCAGGCACGTGCAATGCCAAAAGGAAAGTGTTGGCTTTGTGGGCTGAGCTGCAGTGCAGCTGCACCACAGGAGTCCTGTGTTGGTGTTGACATCACAGTGGTCAGGTGTGCTCCAGAAGAGTTTGATGTGTGAGGGACTCTCATTTCAATACCTCCAAGGGTTGAGGGAATATTTTAATTCTCTGCTTTTGCACATTTGAGTTTGAAATGGTTCCTTGCAGCAGAGGAGCTGAAGTTTTCCCTCTGCTGCAGCATCCCACATTAATTATCAGTACTTAAAGTACTTGTAAAGTCCTTCAAAGTCCTTAAAGGACTTGTGTCACTACCCTAAATCTTTTACTCCTGCAGGGACACCTACAGTGACCGGAGTGGCAGCAGCTCTCCTGACCTGGAGATCACAGAGCTGAAGTTCCCTTCAGCAAATCACGACTGATTCCTGGTAATGTTTCATGATCTCAACCTCTTCCTTTGGAAAAAATTCTTGGCCTCTTTGCTCCTGGCAACTGGCTTGGACATGATTTGGTAGAAAGCTGGCACACCATGAGATGTGCTGGTGCTCACACCTGTTCCAGCTGTGCTGGGGATGGGTGTCCCCTTAGCAAAGTGACACACAATAAAATACAAATACAGAAGAATTTGGGGTTGCATTCAGATAAAAGCACCAGTGGAGCACACACTGCTGAAAATGGGGGCAGAGCTGTGCAAGGCTTTGAGAAAGTCAATATTTTGCAGTCCCTCACCATTGTAAAAGAAGATCTTGGAAGTATCCATTGTGTCCATCTCCTGGGACAGCTCCTCAGTCCTAGGGCTCAAGCTCTGGCCTCTAAGGGCTGCAGGTGTTACAGGGATGTGAAAACTGGATGTACACAGACCAGGGAAGGAGGAAACACTAAAACCTGGCACTCAGACTGCACCAGCACAACAGGCAGACTTTAAGTTAGCATTCTCTGTCTGTGCAGCAGGTGATCATGGATCACACCTGTCCCTGCTCTGGCTGGTCTGTCTGGGGCTTGTGCAGGAGTTGAGCAGCATCTGCACACACCTCTGGGTGACAGCAGGGCTGCACTGCAGGGTGCCAGGGCGCTGAAGGGCTCCAGCCCTTCCCTTTTCCCCTTCCTTCTGTGTGACTGACACTTCAGAGTGACCTGCAGATGGGAGAGCAGGGTCAGCCCCAGTCTGTCACAGGAGTGCTCCCCATCCCTGGGGGCAGCATTGGGACCAGGTGTGATTGCTGGGTCTTGGGCTCTTCTACAGCTGGGTCAACACAAGAGTTGAAGAATTATCCTGAAGTTACTCTGAACCTTGGTCTCACTGACAGTATCCCATGTGTCCCTGATGTGGCAGGAGAAGCTGTGGGGACAGTGGCAGCATCCCTGGCACTTGTCTCAGCCCAGCTCTCTGAACATGAAAACGTTGCTTTGGTGCTGCCATGGGCAGGGCAGGGGTTCAGTCCTGGCTGAGCAGTGCTCTCTCCCTGTGCTCTGTGAGGGAGGTGTGTGGAAGGAGCCTGTGTCCAGGGCAGCAGTTCAGTGCCTTTGCTGGTGCCACAGTGTCCCTGGAGGGCTGAGACACTCGAGCTGGGCACAGGGCTCCTGCCAGGGCCACGTGTCAGACTCTGCCTCCAGTGCTGTGCAGTTCCAGCCTGTGGCTCTTCCCTGTCAGTAATTCCTGCTCCTTTTCTCTCTCCAGGTGTGTCCTTGCTGCAGAGAGGAATCTCCATTAGGTTTTCCAGGTGTTCTTACAGCAGTAGCTTCAACACCCTCAGCTTTGGGCTTTCCTAACTTAAGGGTTTATAATTTCCTTCTGAGATCCTGTCCCTTATTTCCTCAGCTCTTCTGTCCTTCCTTTATTTTCTGTATAGATCTTGGTTATTTGTGGAGGAGAGTTCACACAGGCCCCTCCAGACTTCCTTCAGTTGCACCAGCTTGGAGGTCAAAGCAAGCTGGGGTGTGGGATTTGCTGTGTTAAGGGGAATCCCATGGCACACATCCCTCCCAGTGCAGGGAGTGCTTGGCATCAGGGTGCCTTGGACACTGACAGTGCAGTTGCTTTCTCCTGTCTTTCTGCTCCCTCCTCAGTCTTTACTTACTGCTGAAATTATGGATGGCATGAGATTTTGGGGGCTGGCTTAGTGGCTGGGCTGGGCTGTGCTGCTGGGAGGGCTCTGGGCAGCTTCATGCAGCCTTTTTGGTTGGGTTTTTGGTTTTTTTTTTTTCTTTTTCAGGGAAAGGGGGAAGGGGATTTTTGGTTAATTTTTTTCAGTAGCATTTACAAACCTTTGGCACTGGTGCTCTTGGTGCCTTCATTGTCACTATGAATTTGTAACCAGGAAGATTTTCCTGGAATAGTGTTACTGTGGAACGTGCTCAGCTGTGGCTGAGGTGTCACTGCAGGGATGTGATGAACTGGGATCAGGTTTGGGGGGCAGGAGAGCAGAGCTGCCAGGGAAGCCCTGACCCCAGGGCTGTGAGCCCTCGCTGTGCAGCTCTCCTGGGGCTGGGGGAGTTCTGACCCCTTGCATCAAGGGGACAGAGTGAACCACTGAGCCACTTCCACTGCTGCCTTGAACTGTGTCCCTGCCTGGTGCAGCTCCTGGTGCTTTTTAATGGGTTTGAAGTGGAGCCTTCAGTTGCCTTTTTGTCCCCGTGTGAGTTGTGTGTGCTGTGCTCCTGCAGTTCCCAGGGGCTGTTCTGAGGGAGGGGCTCAGCCTCCCCTCGGTGTTACCTGTGCAGGGCTGAGGGGGCTGAACTGCCTTAGCTCCTGCCTTGGAACACCCTGAGTGGCCTTTGGTGATGAAGGGGAAAGGAAGGAAGGAAGGAGAGTGCCTGTCTGCTGTCACACACTGACTTCAGCAGCTCCATGGAGTTTGGGGAGGGCTGCACGGTCAGACCTGGCTGAGCCACAAAACCAAACGCTGTCCTGTCCCTCCTCAGTGATCTCCTTCCCAGCTCCCCTTGCTTTAGTCCTCAGTTGTTTTAAATATTCCCTGTGAAGCTGCTGTGAGCCCAGAGAGCTTTAAGCATTTCTTGTGTGCCAATTCCAGCTGTTGTGCAGGAATTGGGTTGCAGTGCTCTGCTGCTGCCCAGACCTGCCCTGGCCTGGCCACTCCTGGGGCAGGCTGAGAACCTCCCTCAGCTGCAGCACAACTGTGTTTTTTTTTTTCTCCTGAAATGTTTGTTTTGGCCAAAACCATGCAACTGATTCAGTCATTAAAAGCTCATTTGTAACAAACTGAGTGAGGAGCCCTGTGCTTGTTCCTGCTGCCTCGGAGGGAGTGAAGGAAGGAAAGGACTGAAGCACAAAACTGCCCAATCTTGAATTTATCCCCTTTAAGCTAGCAAAAACTCGTGAGCTGTATTCACAGAGGGTTTAGATGTGGAGCTCAGTGAAATTCTACAAATAAATTTGGCATCCTTGGGCTTTGTCACAGAGGTTTGGGAGTTTGGGGCCTCACCCGAGCACTGCTGTGCCCCAACAGCACCATCCCAGCCCAAAGCATGGATGGGTCCTGCTGTCCTGGCTGTGCTGCCAGGGGCTGTGGGCACAGACACTTCTGCATCCCTGAGAGGATGGATGGTGCTGGGGGGAGCAGTGGAGCCCCGGGACCCCGTGAGCCTGGCAGGGTCCCTGTGCTGTGACAAATGGCCCCAGGACAGGAGCTGGGGACAGCACAGCTGGGCCTGCAAGGAGAGACCTGGGGGCTTCTGCCCCTCACCTGCTGCTGGACTCAGACTTTGCAGCTCCGCCTCCCTGCCCTCCCTGGGGCTGGGTGCCCTCCCTGGGCCTGGGTGCCCTCCCTGCCTGCTGCCCCCAGCCCTGCGGGATGGCGCCGGCTGCTCCAGGGGCAGTTCAGGCTGGGACAAACACACAGCTCCGAGTGCATGGGCTGAGACCCATCACCCTCACTGATCGCCATCACCCCTGCCATGGAGCACCAGCCCTGCCGAGCCCCAGTCTGGGCCCCTCAGCCTCTGGCCCCTCGGTGCTCCCAGCCCGGGGATGGAGCCCCCCCGGCAGCCCCCAGGGGCTCGTGTGGGCCTGTGCTGATGGCGGTGGGGTGTGTTGGGGAGCAGTGCGAGGGACTCGGGCTGCAAGGGCTCTTTGCCCGTCTCCCTCACCGGCACCGGGCTCTGAGGGGTGCGGACAGCCATGGCCTCGGGGGCCCCCTCAGACTCCCGACCGGGACAGGGAAGTGCAAAAGCCTCTGTCAGCACCAGGCAGCGCACGAAGGACAGGGGGGTCAGCCTGGGCTGCCTCAGGGGCTGGGGGACACGGGGGACACGGAGGATTCCATGTGCCTCGCCGGCCTCACCGATCAGCCCCGGCTCATTCTGCCCTGTCACCCTTCGCTTCCCTCAGCCCCGCCCGGAGGAGCGGCTGGGGCAGCCGGGGGTGTCAGTCCCGGGGTTGTCAGTCCCGGGGATCATTCCTGCGGGTCAGTCCCGGGGGTGTCAGTCCCGGGGATCATTCCTGCGGGTCAGTCCTGCGGGTCAGTGCCGGGGCAGCACCCACTGCCCGTCCCTGCGCTCCCCCCACGGCCGGGGCTCCGCCCAGCGCTGCCATCAGTGCACGAATAGCGGGGAGGAAGTTGGTATCCTTTTATTTATAAACAAATCAAGTAAAATAAGTGCAGAGGAAAGCACTGGCTGACCTCCCGGGGCCGGGCTGCAGCGGGGCTGGCGCCGGTCACAGCGAGGGGTCCCGGCCGTGCGAGGGGCTCCACGAGCGGCCGGAGCCCCCAGCCCCGGCCGGCAGCACGGGCTGAGCTATAGGACAAAAAGCCAGCTTGCCTTTTTATTACTTTGGGGATTGGGTTCTTTTTCTCTGTTTTTTTTTTTTGTTTTTTTGTTTTTTTTTTTTTTTTTTTTTTTTTGTTTTTTTTTTTTTTTGCAACTTTGCCCCTTAGGGGTAAACCTGACTCAGTGCAAGAGCCTGGAGGGTTGGTCACCACAGGGGCCCGTCCTGCTGCTGGCCAGGCCCTCGAGGCTGCAGGGGAGGGGTGAGCTGCGGCTCCGGAGGCAGAGGGTGAGCTGGGCACAGCAGAAGGAAGTGCTTGGAGTGGAGATTCTGTCCCAGCCCTTGGGTCACTGCAGAGGAAGCGTGTGTGTGTCTGTGTCTGTGTGTGTGTGTGTCTGTGTGTGTGTGTGTGCTGAGGTGCCTGTGTGGGCACACACAGGGGACAGCCCGTGCTGGCCCCATCAGCCCTGTCCTGTCACCCCTGTCCTGTCACCCCTGTCCCATCACCCCTGCCCTGTCACCCTGCCCTGTCCCATCACCCCTGTCCTGTCACCCCTATCCTGTCCTGTCAGCCCTGCCCTGTCACCCTTGTCCTGTCAGCCCTCTCCTGTCACCCTCTCCTGTCACCCCTGTCCTGTCCTGTCACCCCTGTCCCATCAGCCCTGCCCTGTCACCCTGTCCTGTCAGCCCTGTCCTGTTACCCCTGTCCTGTCCTGTCACCCCTGTCCCATCAGCCCTGCCCTGTCACCCCTGCCCTGTCACCCTGCCCTGTCACCCCTGTCCTGTCAGCCCTGTCCCAGCTGAGGCCAGGCTGGTGCTGCTGATGCTCCGTGTTCCAGGCAGCCCCGAGCTGGCAGCTGCTGTTCAGGGGACACTGTGGTGGCACAGCTGGTGGCTCCACTCCAACATTCCTCGTGCAGCTGCAGAAATGTGTCTGTGACCATGGGAACCACTCAAGTGCCGTCAGAAATAAATACATTAAACTGCTTGGGACCAACAGGTGCCTCGGGAAGGGCAATGCCCTCACAGGAAGAGCAATGCCAGGACAGGTCACCAAGCTGGGATGCCCCAGTCAGACCCAAAACCCTCTTGCACACGCTTAGCTGGGACAGACTGAAACTCTAGAGGAGCAGGAGTGCTCCTGGGAAGACAAACCTTAGCAGCTCTGGCTAAAAACCACCAAGAGTTGCGAGTTCAACACAGGTAGAAAAATCATCTCATCGTTTCAAACAGACAACTCCTCAGTAAAAAAAAAAATTCCAAAATAAAAAAAACTATTAAAAAAAGAAGGCGAGAAGGATCAGCCAAGTCCTGCAGCATCCAGGCAGCCTCCAACACCAGCCCAGGCCCACCTGTGCCAGGGGCACGCCAGGCCCAGCCCTGCCCTCAGCTCTCCCAGCTCGCTCCACACTCCCACACGGTGTCCCAGTTTGGGATCCCTGTGAAACCCTCCAGCCCTGCCCGGTGTGCCCAGCTGCAGCCAGGTCAGGAGCTGGGGGCAGGCAGAGCCGGCTGGATGGGGAAGATGGGGCTGGGTGGTCAATGCTCTGAGCTCCTGTGGTGCCACAGGGGTGCCTGGGGGCACCGAGCCCCTCGAGGCTGGGCAGGCTCAGTGCCCAGGGGCTGCCCCAGCAGACGTGGCAAACACCCAGTGCCCAGTGATTCCATCCACGGGCGCTGCTCCATCCCGGGGAAGCAGGACCACGAGCTCACGGAGAGGTGCTGGCTGGGCAGCAGGGAAGAGACCCTCCGCTTCCAGCGCCCACAGCTGGAGCCTGGTGCAGAGCCCAGCCGTGCCGGGCTCCTCCTGAGCTCCGCGGGGCCGGGCTGGGCGGGGCGGTGCCGAGGGCGAGTCCGTCTGCGGCGGGAGGGGCGTGTGCATGCGAACCTGTCGGCAGGTGAGCGCGGCTGGGGCGGCCGGGAGCCGAGCTTCCAGGATCCATCCTGCCACCAGTCCTCTCAGAACTTGCCTTGCTTTAGCTTGTCGATGTGGTAAGTGAGCTTCAGGGCTGGCCCCAGCTTCAGCCCCATGTACTTCATCATCATGTCACTCCGCAGCAAGAGCAGGGCTTTCCCGTCGATCTCCTGTAAGGATCAATGACAGTGCTGGTGATGGCACCCGGGAGCCCCAGCCCTGCCCGAGCCAGGACCCAAAGTGCAACAGCAGGGCTGGCTGTGAGAGCCCTGCTCAGCAGCACCCCAGCAGGGGCACCCCAGCAGGGACACCCCAGTATGGGGACCCCAGTATGGAGACCCCAGTATGGAGACCCCAGTATGGGGAGCACAGTATGGAGACCCCAGTATGGACACCCCAGTATGGACACTCCAGTATGAGACCCCACTATGGACATCCCAGTATGGACAGCACAGTGTGGACAGCACAGGTAGTCCTACATCCCCCTTGCTGCAGCCCCAGACCCATATGTGTGATGGGAATTCCTGGGTGATCAACATCCAGGAGCCATCTCCAGGGGGCCAGCACATCCTGAAGGGAGGTGGGGAGGAAGGAAAAGGGAAGTTTCACTGACAGGGGAATGACAGAGGCAGTGGCAATGCAGGGGAGCAGTTGCTCACTCCAGGGCATTGTCATCCCAGCACAGAAGAAATCTGGCAGAGGATGTGTCAGTGGTGACACGCACAGCCCTGAAGTCATGGCTGAGGATGGAGGTGAGGGAACAGACCCCAAAACCCAAAGAGCCTGTGCTCTGTGACTGAGTATTAGGAAAAATTTCATCCCTGAAAGGGTGGTTAGGCACCTGCATGGGCTGCAATCATCATCCCTGAAGTGCTCAAAAACATGTGGATGTGGCACTTAGGAAAATGGTTTAGTGGTGGCCTTGGCAGTGCTGGGGGAATGTTGGACTGTGTGAGCTCAGAGAGCTTTTCCAACCTGAATGATTCTGTGGTTCTATTTCTGGAGCTTCACAGCACAGTCCCAGCCACGGGCAGAGACTGGTGGAGCTCCTCATCCCCACTGGGGCTGATTCCAACACAGCAGCTCTCAAAGCATCTGATGCTTTACACAGAGCCAGATGTGTCCCTCCTGAGACTAAGGAGGGGATGGACCACGAAGCTTAGAATAACCAGAGAACAGCTTTGTACTTGGCATTTTGCTCCCAGTCCCTTGCAGCACTCCTGTCCATGACCCAGTCCAGGCTGGCTCCAGAGCTTTGCACTGGACAGTCTTCCATGAAGAAAATGTTAATTGGCTTGTAAGTGAAAAATAAAAGTCACAACCACGAACAACAGAAAATCCTATCCTATGTCAACACTCAGTTGCTTTCAGGTTGGTGAGATCTCCAGGGATCTCCAGTACCAGGTCTGATCTGTTTTTCCTTTCCACAAGGAAGGGATTGACAATCCAGGGCACTTCCATCCCTTGGCAGCTTTTACATAATTAAACAAACATTTCTCAATTATTGGTGTTTCTAAAGTAGAACAAATTAAAAAAAGAAGTGTTGGGTCAGCCCAGCTCAGAGCAGGACACAGCACTGGGTGTTTGCTCCCACTGCTCCTCATGAGCAGCACCAGAACATGGATGTTATCCTGAGGGAGAGGGAACACAGCTCTTGCAGGGCTCAGCTGCCAAACCTCTCTTGTAGCTGTAATGGTACAAACTCCACGCTGTGTCTGCAGCTGTTTTACACTTACAGATGTGCACAAGGACCAGAGCCTTAGGAGACTCTCTGGTACAGGAGCTGAGCAGCAACACACTCTGTGAATCCCGCTTGGAATGTGTTTCTTGCCAGGAGAAATTTGCCATGAGGTGAGTATTAGACTCCAGGAGGAGCAGAGTTTGTTTTCAGTGGGATTCACTGCAGAGGCTCTGTGTGCACCCAGGCTGCCTCCAAGGGGTTCTGACAAGGATTCAAGCCTGGACAGAGCATGAGCAGGATTTATGAGGATCTTTTTATTAAGCACAAAACTCCATCTGCTCTGAAGTGCTGCCGTGTTCTGACTCTCCTGGATTTTGCTTGTGTGACTTGCCCCCTCCCAGCTGTAACACACACCCCAGTGTACAGGAAGCATGGCACTCACATGTTTCCTGAAGAGGTCAGCATGGGGGCCCAGCTGTGGGTCTGACTCCCGGATGAACTGCATCACCTCCTCCACCGTCCAGGACGAGGGGTCACGGCTGCTGAGCCGGGGGCTGTCCCGGGAGCTCAGGTACCTGTCCGAGCCTGGGGATGGCACACAGTGCTGTTATGGGGGTCCCTGGCCCTGCCCCACACTCATCCCCCTCAATCCACCACTCAGCTCCTCTCCCACAGCAGGGCAGAGACACAGCAAGGGCCACGTCCCAGGAATGCCCCAGATTCAGGTCAGGCACTGACACCTCATTCCCTCTCCTTAGGCCTGACCTTCCAGGGCAGCCTTCTACACTGAGCCCTTGTCCCCTTTCTCAAGCCCCACAAAGCCCTTGTTTGTCCCCAGCTCCCACTCCTCCTTGTCCACGGGCTGACACTTCCCATCTGAGCAGAACACCCCCTGCCATTCCCACGTCTCACCCCCTGTGTGGTTCCTCCTCCCCTTCCAACACCTGTAGCACATTTAACAGAGCAAAGCTGTTTTATGTTTTCACTGGCTGCATCTTCTGATGGACTGAACCCACAGGTGATCTCCCATTGTCCAAAAGCACAGCTTGAGCTGGCACAGGTCCTGCTCCCAGTGTGCACAGCCCCTTGTATCAGTCCTGCCTGGAAACCTGAGGGGGAGGCACCAGCAGCCTGAGCTTTTCAGAGGCTTTTACTGACACCATGCACCTAAAATGACAACCCCACATGCTGCAATGAGCAGTTCAGCTCTCCTGCCCCTCTTCCTCCATTCAGACAAGTGCCGCTCATGCATGTGCTCATCCCAGCCCCACCAGGCAACTTTCAACTCCCCAGCCATTCCCAATCCATCCTTGCAGACTCAGACACCCATTTACCACTTGGACACAGTTCAGCTCCTGCCTGTTCCTTTCTCCCCAGGTCCACCCAGTCACCAGCCAAAGGAGAAATGTCACCTGTCCACACTGCCACCTGCCAGGTGCCATCACGCCTAACAGACTTGGCTGGCTGTGCAGAGCCCAGCCTCTGGTACTTGCTGAAGTCAGAAAGGTGTAACTGGAGTTGGAATAGCCCTTTACTGCCCAGCTGACAGCTGCAGGGCTGTTGTGAGCTCTTACCCCCAGAGCTCAGCCTGCGCAGGGCAGAGCTGCTGCCCTGGCTCAGGCTGCAGGGCTGCTGCAGGTGCCTGTATCCTGGCAGGCGATAGTCTCTGGAGCTCCTGCTGTGGCTGGATGAACTGACAGAGTTCAAGGCAGAGTCCATGGGGTCCAGGCGAGGCTCTAAGGGCCCTGGGAGGCCATCTCCCAGGACAAAGGTTTCACCTGGAATGCACCAAGCTGCAGTTAGTGCACCTGACCGCCACAGCCCCAGGCTCCCGTGGGGGCAGAGCCACAGCGGCGCTCACTGCCCAACCCCTGCTGGTGCTGCCAGCACAGGCACCAAACCAGCACTGCTGCAGCCCTGGTGCTCACCAGCTGCCAGCCTGCAACTGCTGTCACCAGCAGCCAGTGCCAGTCCAACCAGTGTAGTGACAAGGGTCCCAGACTGGAGCAGCAGCTCCTTTGTTCAGCTCCTCTGTCCATGCCACCACCAGCTGTGGCCCAGCCCTGTGGCCTGACTGCCCCCCTCTGTGGCCAAGGGACACCTTGGGGTAGGGCAGGGCTGTCCCATCTGGATGCCAATGGACACAGGACTCAGATAGTCCTGAAGGGAAGGGCAGGGGATGGTCCCCAAGAGGTCACACTGCACATCCTCAGCATCAGCGTGCAAGGAACAGCCCTGGTGTTTGGCACTGGGGTGTCAGACACACATGCAGGGCAGGAGGGAGCTCTGCCATCAGGGCCAGGCAATGCTCCCACACTGTGCCAGCCCTTTGGCACCAAAAGCAACAAGCTGGTGATGAGCTGCTCATCCCTCCTGGCCTCCTGCTGGGCCCTTTTCCAGCCTGACCACATCAGAGGCCAACTCCCTGTACTGGAACAGGCACAGGAGGGCCTGGGCTGAGGGCTCTCCTCGGGCAGGGTATTAGAGCACCTCACCTTCTCCAAAAAGGCACTGAATTAGCAGCTGTCCATGGCACTACTGGGATGGAGGGGCTGGGGAGACTGTGCAGGGTGACAGATCTGCCTCTGCTGTTCCACTGTGACAGCTCCATTGCAGGGCCACCTCTGCAGGTTCTACCATGGCACAAATGAGTCTCAGCCCAGGTGGTCCTTGTGCCTCCTGAGTCACCCTCAAACACCCTCAAATATGTTCTTTATTATGAAACACCTGCCAAGGAGGGAAGCAGCTCCACAGCAAAGGTCATTGCCTGTGCACTCCAGACCTGCCAGCACTCGAGGCTGGGAGCTGCAGCTCCTCCAGGATCTGCAGGGACCCAGAGGGCAGCTCAGCCCTGAGCTGCTGCCACTCCAACACCACAGCAGGAGCCAAGGCTGAAGAAGCCTGAGCACTGGCCTGGGTTTCTTCCCTGGCACTTCCCACACTAAGGAGCAGCAGCACTGCTGTGCTGAACTGGGATCATGGTGAGGGTGCAGAGCTGCAGCCTGTGAGACCCAGAAGCTGTTGAGATTTTCCCAAATTCCCTGCTGAGCTGATGCTGCCACGCTCCAGGGAAGGAAAGTGCAGCTTGCCAGAGCCTGAGGTGGTTCCCAAGTGCTGCAGACACTGGGTACCATTGACTGGGGCAGCCCCTCCTGGCTACACCTTATTTGCTCTGGTTCCTGTGAACTGTGGCACTATTGTGAGAGCTGGGATCTTCTGGTCTCGTGTCCTGCTGGCTGACTGAGCAGAGATCCAGAGGCCAGTTCAGCTGGCCCAGCCCCCATCCTTCACACTGGAAGGATATGAAATGGGAACACCCTTGTCTGGCTGTTGGCCAGCCCTGTGTGGGGTTAGCACTGTAATTGCTGTTCCCACACAAGGGCTTTGCCACTCTGCACTTGAGGCACTGCTGCCTTTCTTTGCTTTTAGGTCTCTGGGATGTGCCCAGAAACAGTAGCACAGCCTTAAAGTCTCACCTACAAACTGCTGGTGTGAAGACTCTGACCCCTGGTGACCTGTCCTGTGCTGGCCCACTTGTCACTTGCTTCCTGCATGGACAGCTGTGCTCTCACCTGCTCTGGATGCATAAAAAATGGTTTGCTGACTCCTGGCTAACTTCAAACTTCATGAATAACTCCAAACCCCTCCTGCACTCCCACCATTGCATTTCAGCCCCAGACTGGACACAAACCAGAGCTGGCTGCCCTGGCCTGGGCTGGGTGGGGATCCCCTGCCCAGCCAGACCCACCTCTGGGCGTCACTTACACCAATGGGTTCCCACTGCAGCTGCTTCCAAGCAACTACACTTGGTCTCTTGTTCAACAGGACAGTTCTGTTTAAACCCCAAGACACTTCCCATTGAACCTCTGGGGAAGGGTGCTGACTGTCAGGGAAGGACAGAGGCAGGAGAGGGGTCAGTGGGCACAGGACAGTGGCTGTGGGCATGGGAACAGGTGCAAGCTGTGCATTTCAGCCCTCCAAAGAAACCCAGCACATTCCAAGGTGACAGAGAGCTTCAGCTTGCCAGGACACTGGGACACTCACCCAGATGAACAGGGTCACACCAACACATGTGTCTGAGTGCTCCCAAAAACCCCAGAGCTCTCACAGGGGGGACTGGCATCAGCAGAAGGAATTTCAGGCCCAGTCTGGGAGAGCACATGCACAGGTTCCTGTTGGTGCAGGGCTGAGGATCCAAAACTCACCCTCAGAAATGACTTCACCCAAAAATGAACACAGTGTCATGACAGGAATGTGCTGTGATGCATTCTGCAAATATGTGAGCCTGTTCTCACCGGCTGGTGATCACACACTCGAGGGCCATGGATAAAGCCCTGGGGGGATGATGCTTTTTTTGCCCAGGAGGTAAAACTGAAGGCACACAGTGATCCCCAGGTTCCCTATCCCTGCACATGTGAGTGCCTGGTTGGGCTGTAACACTGCAGCAGAGCTGGGGGCTTTGTGGCAGGGTCAGTGCAAGAGAGATTGAGGGTTTTCCTACAAATACACAGGGAACTGCTCAATGAATGACAGGGAGAAGGAGATGAGGCAAGAGGGGAATGACTCCTGCCCCTGGGAATCATCTGTAGACAAGATGCTCCTGCAAGTGGCAGGGCACAACTGCACTCAGGCAGATCCAGGATCCCTCATCCTTGGTAAGCAGAGTAGGAGGAGGAGGTGGCTGATCCTTAGGCAGATCTCCTTACACAAACTGCTGGATTAAACTACAGGCTGGCAGTTGGCACATTATAGGGAAACATGCCACAATTAGTGGGGGAGAGGCAGGGAGCAGATAATTAAAGTTTAATTAAACAAATAGTGCAATAGACTCAACAGTGTCATTTTACTGCTAAAACATGGGAATTTGGCCACAAGCACAAATGTGATTTGCACTACTCCTGAACACCCACTGCTTCAGCAAGTGATGGGCTGTGAAGGCAGGTCCCCACTGTGCTGGAACTGCAGTGTTCCAGCAAAGAGCCACACAAGCACCACTGGATGCAAGAGGAAAAACAATGTAAGATGTGAGATCCCCTCCTCATGTCTCTGCTTCTTGCCAAATGCAGGGTGAATGGAGATGTCCCACTGCTGCTCACAGCCTTCCATATGGCAAACTGGGATGTGTTCAGGAGCTGCTGTCTGAGACAAAGCTCATTCCCATGAGAAGATGTACCTTGCTCAAGAAATACTCAATATCTGAGTATTTCAGGTGCATATTCTTAAAATGTATCCTCTGAAATGCAAATATTCCTGCCTGAACCTCAATTTCATGGTGGAGGATGATGTATTCATTACAGCTTTTAGCTGTGGGATAAGAATGAATTTCTAGATGGAATTTGAGACTGCACCTCCTTGCTCCCTGCTTGGACAAAGAACAGAACCAGACCAAGCTGCTGCAGGAAGGATCAACCCCCTTACATGCAAATACACTTCCTGCCCACTTGTCTGTTTTCCTGGAAGAGCCTGGAGAATTCTGGCATCCAGATGGCACAACCCCTTTGAAGGCCAAGGGATAACTGAATAGACTTTGAAGCAGAATAAGAGTCAATCTTGCAGAAACCTAATGAAGACTCCTCCTTGGAATTACCCACCATGGAAGCCTTCTCTCTCCACTGACAATACAGAGTGTGCAATATTCACACCCAACCAAGGCATCTGAACCTTTGGAGCAACCCAGTGCTCCAAGAGCAGGCTGAACACTGCATGTCCCACCTGCTGGGGAGGAGGAGGGGCTGGGCTGTGTTACCCAAATGCAGTGGCTGATGCATCAGAGGGGAATCAAGGACACCAGCAGCCATTTGCAGGTGAGAAACAGAAGGGGCCTCTGGGAACAGTTTTTGACTTGTCAATATTCTGGAATAGATGAGGCACTGCCACACATCACCTGTGTGTTCACTTCCACTCTGTGACAAACCTACAGTTTTAATCACTGCACATAATGAGGCCACTAGAAACTGTCCATCAGAAAATCATGGAATGGTTTGGGTTGGGAGGGACCTTAAAGCCCATCCAGTCCCACCCCCTGCCATGGGCAGGGACACTTTCCACCATCTCAGGTTGCTCCAAGCCCCATCCACCTGGCCTTGGATACTTCCAGAGATGGGACAGCCACAGCTGCTCTGGGCAAGTTCAGACCAGCTGTGCTTAGAGACAGGGTCAGGGATTCTGCAGAGCACAGGACACAGTGATGGATGCAGACCAAAATCACTCACAGTGGTGCCAGGCTGGGCACTCACACCTGGGATCAGCAACCTCAGCAAAACCAGGGAAATGGGCATTCTAAACAGACAGCAACAGAGCATGAAGCCACTGAACTGTGAGCCCACCCAGGAGCCTTCAGTAATATTTCAGGGATTTCAGCCACAAAGAATTATCACTAACACCTTGGCAGATTTCACCATCCATTAATTAAAAGCCTCAGTAAGATTAAATCTTCAGTCTGCATTATGAAGGGTGTGCAGCTCAGAACAAAAGTGGGAGTGTATTTATTGGAGATAACTGAGTTCAGGGAGTCCTCCAGCTACCCAGACCTTCTGGCAATCTCCCACATGTGCGTGCAAGGGACACCTGTGGATCCCACACCGAAGAGGACAGTCCTGCAGCTGCTGCTGGGAACATGGCCCAGCACATCTGCACAACCTGAGAGAGCTGGGAAGGGGCAGCAGTGCAGGATGAGGGTGGTGTGGCTGAGCTGGTGGAGCCAGTGACACCCCCCAGCTGTTTTAGGGGGGCCTGTGAGGAACAAGATGAGATCCTGAGAAAAGGGAAGCAAGTTCCTGGCTGTACAGCTGCACATCAGCATCTGTACAACAGGCTGCAGCAAACCCTCAGGGAAAATCCAGGGGCAGATGGACTGAGGCAGCTGGGCAGTCTGAGCACTGATAATCCCATGCACAGTGTGGGAAGCTAAACCAGATTATGGTGTGAGATGATGAGTGTCAGGGTTAGAAGGAATTCCCACTGCATTCCACACGCCTGACACATCAGTGTGGGGAACCTGTCTCAGCACACAGCAGCTCATCCATCCCCTCTGGATACCAAGCACAACCCATGCCAGGGCCAAGCAAAGCAGCTGCCAAGGCCACAGCTGGGTTTGGCCTGGCAGAAGTGACCCTGCTGCCCAGGGACAGGATGCTGGGACAGGCAGCTGTGGGAACAGATGCTGTGCTCACCTTCCAAAGGGTGCCGGTCATTCTTTGGTAGCTTGGGGGAGAGAGGAGCAGTGTATGGAGGGGAATCGTGGGCAAAGCGCTTTGTGCCCCGGCCTGGTCCCTGCAGAGAGCCTTCTAACGAGCTGCTGCTGTCTGGGAGAGAGAACAAGCCCTCTTTAGGATGGGGACTGCTGGGAAATGCAGCCTGCAGTCCCCTGAGCCTCGTGTGCATCACCAGCCTGGCACCCACCACTGCTCAAGCTGCAATCCAGCACGTCTGGCAGGCTCAACAGAGCAGAGTTTGCAGGTTTTATCAGAGAAAAGAGTCTTAACCATGCTTTGCCATATTTCACCCAAATATCACCTCTAATTGACTTCATTTCATTTCTCCTCATTCTATGCCTTGGCTCATCCCATGCAATTCCTGCTCACCCCACACAATTCCTGCTCACCCCACACAATTCCTGCTCACCCCACCATCACCTTTCAGATGCACACAGCCCTTGGACAATAGGCAAACAACCCCTGGATGATTTGCAACCCCTCTGTGCCATACACAGTGCTGGATTAAACCCTACTGCAATTTGCAATCTCCCCCATCCGTGGAGCCCACAGGTGCTGTCACTGCTGCTCCTCTCTAACACATCCCAAGGGTGGGACTGCCCATACCCTGCACAGCAGACAGGACACTGGGATGGGCTGGGACATCTCTGCACACACAGCATCAGTGGGTGGATGGACAGGAATGGAAGCACTGACACTGATGGGACAGCAGCCAGGTAAGTGACACAGGGGTGGCAGACCCTGTCCCAGCTGGGGGGACCCTCCAGCTGCCCCCTGCCCACACAGGCAGCAGCTCCCAGCTGGGCCCTTGCAGCCACCCTGGGCAAGGGTGATACATGAGAGCTTGCAGCATCCCTGGGTGTGGGCACAGAGGGGTCAAAGGCTCCTGCACAAATGCCACCAACAGCCCAGAGCAGCCCTGACAGCTGGCACAGGGCAGGAGCAGGGGCAGGAGGGGCAACAGGTATGGTGGGGAGCAATGGGACTGACACCAAGGGAGATGCAGAATGCCCAACAAACAGAGGTACAGGTGGGGGAAGCACCAGATGGGCACAATTGAGTCGATTAAGGAGAGACACAAAGGTACCTGTTCAATCAATACCCTTCAGGGAAATGAAAGAGCTGCTTGCACTGCAGCCCTGGGACTCCACAGCAGTATGACCAAAAATCACTGTGACATTGCCAGAGAAACCAATTCCATCTCAGGATGAGTCCCTGTAAGAAACACTCCCTGCCCAGAGAGGGGAACACATGCTCTTGGTAATGTCTCTGGATAGCCCTGTGCCAAACTGCATGACCTTCTTCACCCAGCAGCCACAGAACCACAACACAAGGTGATGCTTTACAAAGGTTTAATCAGGTTTTGGTTTGGGTTATTTTTTTAAAGTGGTAGATGTTAAAAGTAATGCAAACACAGCAGGTCAGAATTAACTTCATTATAGAAGTTAATCCTAGGAATCAGAAGTGAGGTCTGTGAAAATTAATGAGAGGATAAAACAAAAATAAAATTCTGGTTTTAAAGAACAAGTTTTAAGAATATAAAGAAATGGAATAACAGGGGGAGCTGTATTCAGATCATCAGGAATAAAAAGAAAATACCTTCAGTTCAAAAATGACATAAACCTCATGAATGTGTATCATCAAAGAGGAAATAATCTGAGAGTGAAGGACCCCAATTTCAGTGGATAAATGCTCACTTTGAGAAGGATGCTGAGAACAAGCAGATCATTTACCTGGATAAAAAAGCCCTGCTCAGCACGGGTTGTGCACCTCAGAGGATGGGGAGTGCAGGGGTGAAGGGAGGTTTTTAACTCATTCTGTGTTTTGAGGCAGTGCAAAGGCAAAGATGGGCCTGTATTTTAGCTACAGAAGGAACAAGCACAGGGGAACAGGGGACACTGGGCAGAAAGGGAAGGATTGAGAGAAAAGGAAAAAGAGTTGTCCTTTCCTCTGAATGACAGGACAGCTGGGAGGGATATTTCACCTCCCCTGTTCTGGGGGGAAGAGCAGCTCACCTGCAGTGCCTGGATGCTGCTGTGGGCCATGACAGTGACAGTCACTCACCTCACCCTGTCAGGCTGCTCAGGGCTTCTCATCTAGGGCAATGCACCTTGCACTGACTGCACTGGCCCCTCCTCCCTGGCTGCAGAGCACACCTACACCCCTGGCTCAGGTGTTGATGCATCTGTGACATCCCCCTGCACCCAGTGCACTGGTAAGCTGAAAGATGGTAGATTTAGACTGGATATATGGAAGAAAACTCTTCCCTGAGGGAGGGGGTGGCCCTGGCAGAGGTTGTCCAGAGAAGCTGTGGCTCCTCCTGGATCCCTGGCAGTGTCCAAGGCCAGGCTGGACAGGGCTTGGAGCCACCTGGGACAGTGGAAGGTGTCCCTGCCCATGGTGGGGAGTGGAATGAGATGAGTTTTATAGTCCTTTCCAGCCTAAACCACTCTGGGGTTTACTTCCAGCTGCAGCCATGCTGAGTAGTGGGGGCAAGGTTCTAAGGATAAGAAAAACAGGACAGGAACCAAAATATCCACCATCAACTAAGCCAGAACATCCTCAAACTTGAAGGTGCAGAGGAAGGCAAGAATGACAATGCACCTGAAACTCTGGGTCTGCTGCAGTAAATTCTAACAGAGCTCAGCACTGCATTACTGAAATGTGGTGCCAGAATCTGAAAAATGGTGTAAAAAAGGATTTTTACAATAAAATACCTATGTCCAACCTCAGCAGCACCACAAGGTTTGTGGCAGGCTCTGAAGGAAAGGTCAGGGAATACACATGGCACATTCCATGGCAGGTGTTCATCAGAGGAGGCCTCCCTGGGATGGGGAAATCCTGATCTATCACATGAGGGAAGAGAAATCAGCCTCATATACCTGGAATTCAGCAAGATGTTACACATAGAGAGCCACCAGCTGAGACAGAATATGAATTACCAGGAGCCTTGATCTACGCAGAAAAATCTGATTTGAGAGGTAAAGCTGTTGGCAGCACACTGAGAAGGAACATGAGACTGGAGCAACTGCCAGTGAATCTGCCTGAGGATCAGCCCTGAGCCCATTTAATAACTGCAATAACTTTGGCAGAAATGCTAGAGATTTACCAATGAAATCTCCTGATGTCTTCCCATGCCAGGCCAGACAAAGTAGCATTTAAAGGCAGGAAGGATATACAGAACCAAGAACCAGCAAGGAGGAAAATCCAGCAGCTAAATCCAGATGTGCACTTGAAGCACATCTTGTCCCTTGAGCTGGTGACCTGCAGGTGACAACAGTGGATGAGAAGAACCAGGACAGGCTGATCATCACCTGTTACAAGGACACAGGGACTAAAAGTGACTGCAGAGACATTTCCTGTGACCATGGTGGTGCCAGTGCTGTGGCACCAGGTCCCCATGAGCTCCTCCCCAGAGTGCTGGGTGGCACTCTGGCCACCCCATGAAGTTTAAGTCAAACCAACACTGTCTGAGGCAAGCAAAAAGCAGCCAAAAGATGAACTCCTCTGAGGGCTACAACTGCTCTGCAGCTACTTCCAGAAGAAAGAGAACCAAGTTAAGCTAACAGACAATATTAAGACCAGGAGACACAGATACCAAGTTGCCCAAGTTGCCCAAGAATAAATTAGGGCTGGAAATTACAATATAGCTTCTAAAATCTCAGCATAAAACCCTGGAGCAGTCTCCAGTGGAAAAGCAAAATCCACATCTCCAGACTTAATCCAAGAAACACCATGTGCTGTGGTGCTGCACCAGCAGGAGCCAGGGCTCCGTGGCCCAGGTCTCTCCAATCCTGTGTTTTCAGACAGCTCCAGGTCACATCATGCTCATGTTCTGTGAGCAGCAATCAGGGCCCAGGTCCCTGCAAACGGCTCTTCCTGATGTACAGCTCAGGCTGTTTCCCTTATTCCCATTTACTCAGCAAGGCAGAATGGCAGGACACTGCTGACCTGGGTGCTGCAGACCTTCCCTCTGCCCCAGCACACACACCAGCTCTCCATGGCACCCACAGGGTGCTCCTGCAAAGTCTGTTCTGGGAACTCAGACCAGCTCCCAGTCCCAACCAGTGGCCATTTACTGGAAGAACCAGCCCCATACAATGCATTCCTATACTGGAGAGGAAACAAGGCAGGACATGTAGAGCTGAGGGTGAGACCACAGCAGCCTGGACATCTGGTGTGATTTGAGGATGTGCAACTCCACCCTCATTCCTCCAAACTTCCCAAAATCACCAGCACTGTTTTCCTGCCCTCACCAAGTGACTGAGAAAGGTGTTACAAGAGCAGATGTCCATCAGACATCAGGATGAACTGCAGGACTAGGTGCTGTCACAACTCTGACTGTGGTTAATTTTTCTTTAAGTGCTGCAAACACTTGAATCAGAGTTCAGGATGGGCAAGTCTCAGCATCATGTCAGATGCAGTGCTCTGCCTGAGCTTCCCTGAATTCTGATTTATACTTTTCCACTCTGCCCAGCAGCCCAACTCTTGGCACAGCCACCACTGACCTCTCATGGAGGCTGGAAATTCTCTGTGAGCTCATCCATGTCCAGAGCTGAGTGCATTCCCACTCAAGTTTTGCTGTCTCTCATGATGACAGGGTACCTCCATACTGAAACATGGGAAGTTCTTGTATTTGAGGGTTCCTCAGGGGAAAGCCTCCAGTCCCAGTAACTAGTCATGCTGTTCCTGTCCTTGCATATCCTCTGGCTCCTCTGCTCCTGGCCCTGCTGGCTCCAGCCAGGAGGAAGCAGAGGATGGGAAGATCCTCTTGTTCTCTGGGCTCTGCCTAAGGTGCTTAGTGAAGTGCAATGAATGGAAGCACTGTGGCATTTGGCTGCTGCTCCTGCACCTCATGCTTAGCAACTTCTCCTTAAACAGTTCTTCCTAAGTGCCCATCCTTTCACATTCATAAAACTTTTGTTTTTCTTGCCAGAACCATAATTATGCAAAGGATTAACTTTGGAAAGACCTCAAACAACACAACAGCTGTTTGCTGACTAGAGGGGGAAGAAAGCAAGACAGGAGAGGAGATCAGCACCTGTCAACCACCTAAGAGGGTACAGACAGCTTTGATCCTCTCCACAATTGACATTTCTGGAGCAGGAGCTCCCCCAGAACCCTCAGACAGCCTGTGGGCAGCCATCACCCCAGGCCTGCTGCCACTGCCCAGCACTGTGGGGAAACTACCAGGCCTGTTTTCCACAGCTTCTACTCCAGAGCAGTTTTGCAGCCTGACAATCTGCACCGTGGCATGAACTGTCTTGCTGGGGTGAGCTGCTTCAATGCCATGCCAAGGAAAACAAAACCACCTCTGCCTTGGATTGCTGCATGAGCATCATCCCTGAACCGGCCACGCTGTCACTGCCAGCAGATCCACAGCCCCTGTGGAAACCACTCTGCTTTAATTCATTTCTAATTACAGTTTATCTGCTGCATGCTATCACTCTCCCTTCTTTCACCTGAATTCCTAGCTGTATGAAGTCACCACAATCAGATTACAGGAAAAGGGAAGGACAAGGAGAGGGGGGGACAAGGAGACAGCACGGATGAGCGGAAACCTACAGCGGAGATGGAAACCAAACTGACAGGCAGAAAATGCAACTGCAATCCTACACAAGAGCCCTGAGGGCATGTGCACGACACTGGCTGTGATGGAATGAACCCTGGGAGAGGGCTCTGGAACAGGCCAGCCTTCGGAGATTGAGATAAAATGTGGGTTAAGACACGGAGCACCTGGGTCCCTAGAGCGCCGCCCCCGCCCCAGCTCCTACCTGGTAGATACCTGTCGTGGTCGTACTGGTGTGAGCGCTGCATGGGGCTGCTCTGAGTGAAAGGCTGGCTCCCAAAGAGGTTGTCACTGCGCAGATTGTGGCACAGCTTCTCCAGGAAGCGGAGGACGTAGGTGATACTGTTTACTGCGGGCAGGTTCAGAGTGTGCTGTTCCCGATCAAACACAGCTGGAGACAGAAACAAACAGAGCCCGACACGTGAACCCCCCGCCGAGGCGGGAGGCTACGCCCAGGGCACAGCCAGCTCCTGCATCTCAGCACGGCCGGGCTCTCCAGAGCCAGCACAGCCACTGCCTGCACGGCTGGGCAGGCCAGCACCAGCCTGCTGCACCCAGCAGGGGCCGGGCACAGAACCCAAGGGATGCCAGCAGGGCAGATCCAGCTACACACAGCCTTAAAGGAGAGTTAAAACCCGAGCTATTGCTTGTCTTTCCGTGAGGAGTTGGGGAATCCCCCCAGCTGTGGCTCTTCCCAGGGCTGGTGGGCAGGGCTGCTGCCCAGGCTGGTGCCAGCACTGCCTGCTCCAGCAGCTGTGCCCGCAGGCCATGGGAGCTGCTCTGCTCTGAGCCAGCTGCCAGCTGTTGCTTCACTGACACAGATGTGTGGCAAGAAAGAGAAGACAGAGCTCTTCTGTCTGCCCCTGGCCTGTGGCTGCAGCGAGCTTCAGGACAGACATCTTCCAACGAGAGAATTCTTGCAACAGCCTCTCTGGAGGCAAAGTGCTGCCGTTCTCACCTGAGATGACCTCTCCCCCGTGGCCTTGTTTTAAGAAGGAGAAGACTGTTTTCTGATGATAAGCACAATCAATGCAGGCCTGTACTGCTTGCTGCAGGACAACAGAAGCTCGAGCTGGTCCAAAATGGTCTGGCAGCTGCTGAACCTTCTTCTTGTCTAGGTGGGGCCCAGTGCTGCCGTTCTTGTTCAAGTAAATGCAAACTGCCAAGATGAGAAATGTGTTTGCCATTAACCCACTCAAGACAGCAAGAAACAGATGCCTAAAATCCAACCTGAGAGATGCTGAGATTTTAAGACTGTCCAATCACTCACAAAGTGGAATCCACCACGACTGCCTGACTGCATCCTCACAGTGGAGCCGCTTCTAGCGGGGAATCACCTCCAAAATCTTCCTGCCTCATGCTCACCTTCCAAACTGCTGCTGTTTCTCCCATGCTCTCCCCTGCAGTCAGGCTGTAAAGTGATTTCCATGACAGCCAGGTAAGGTGGCTGTGATGTTCAGAGGGGAAGAAGGAATGCAGCCCCACTTTCTATGGGTTCCCACAGCGTTTCCTTTTTAGGGAAACTGGCTTCTTTAGGTTCCTCTGAAAACTGGCCAATTACATTCTGGGGAAACAGAGGGCTCAGCCTATATCCAGTGCTTGACTCAACATGCCAAAAGCAGCTTTGCATTAGACTTTCCTGGCCAGATTCACCCCTAGCTGTAGCAGTGCATATACTCTTCACTGCTGCTCCTCCTCCTCCCCTATTACCTCCTGTCCCTGTGTGCCTTGATATCCTGGCTGGAGCTGGGCACATCACAGTCCTTCAGCACCTCCTCTGCCCCTTGTGCAGTTCCAGCAGCTGTGCCTTGCCTGGTGTGGGAGAGCTCAAGCTCAGGGCTCACAAGGGGTGCTGCACACCCGACTGCCCTGGGCACAATGCACCTGGAGAGCTGTGGAGTCACCAGCATGCAGGGAAAAGGGGTTCTTGCACTCAACAGGTGGGCTTGCAATCTTCCTACTTCATTATTTCCAATAGAAAGATAAATGAACAGCTGCTCTGGACTCGTGTGCCTCTCTCAGGCCAGCCTTTCTGGAGTGGTAAGGATTGCTGGTTTACAGGCTCAGGAAGAAATGGGACTCTCTCAGGGTGCTGCTGTCTGCCTGCTGCAGTTCCTAACTGTGCAATCCTGTCAAGAACGTGGTCCAAGACCCTCCTTACCTGTGGGAGCCTGCATGGCAGAGCTGGGGATTGTAGCAGCGTCCTGGGGCACAGTGCTTGTGTCTGGCTCTGGGGTACTGGTTGTTGGAGAGGTGGGTGCTGGGCTCAGCAGTGTCCTAGGTTTCCTCTGCAGAAAAAGAGGAGATATTTCTCCTTTTACCACTGCTCTCCTTTACCACCCATGATCACTACACTCTCTCCTCTGCATCCAACAGACAAGGCACTGTGGAACATGACACATTTCTGATGGTGATGATGGGGTGTCTCAAGAGCCTAGTAATCGATATGTGTGTATTTTACAAACCACAACCCTGAAAAATGACAAGTCTGGGATCTGCCACCTCTGTTTGACTCAGACTAGCCACACACAAAGACCAGGAAAGCTTTTTCTACCCTTTGGCCATCCTGTCATGCTCCCAGCATCTGCCATGCTACTCCACAGCCAACGCACTTGCAAAGACACGGGTTCTTGATGGAAATGATCTTTAGGACACAGACATTCTCTACAGCTCCAGGGTTGGGCTCTGAGGATACTCCCAGCCCACACACCCCTCTGGTCTCCTACTTGCTGCAGTCACACAGCCAGAGGCTGAGACAAAGGTGCACAAACACACGCATGCACCAACCCGTGGCAGGACCTGCAGCACCTGCTGTTCACCCGCCTGCATCAGCATCAGCTTTTACCTTACTGCCAGGCTTGGGGCCTCTCTTTCTGGGGAATTTCAAAGGCTCCACTGACTTGGAGGGTGTAGGCAGGGGGTGGTGGATTAGTGCTTTGGTCGTTGGACCACGCTTCTTCCCTGTTTTGCGACGCCTTTGCCCTTGGTGCTGCCCCAAACCAGCCTTTGTGCTACTGTGCATGCTAGGTTTCTCCGAGTTTACTTCGGAGGCAGGTAAAGGGCTCTTTGGAATCACAACTGAAATAAAAAGAGAAAAAGCAAATGTAATTAAATCAGGTGAGAATCAAAACAAGAGCAGCCTCCATCTTTATACAGTGTGACATGGAAAAAGCTGGAGTACTCCCAGAGCCCTGGGCGAGGGGACTGCTCTCCATGCCAGAGTAAAAACCAAACACAGGGATCCCTGGGTCAGCACTTGAGCTGGGGGACACTGGGGCTTAACCTGCATGGGCTGAACTCCAGAAGGATCGTGCTTGCAGCCATACCTTCCTTCCTGAAAATACCTGGCACCTACAGCCCTTCCTTCTGCGAGCGGTGACCTGCCAGTGGCCACGGCAAAGGCTCTGAGAGCATTCCTAGGGAGGGACCAGTCAAGACCTGTCTGACAGCCACAGAGCCAGTGCTGCAAACACTGGAAATCCCCTCTCTCAAGGCTGATGTCAAATCTGTTCTGTCCCTAAATTTCCAGCAAACTGCAGTGGAAGGGATCAGCTCCATCCTCACTGCCTGCAAGGCTTACTGCTCCTGGCCCTGAGCAACAGCTCAGCTCAGCTGCACCAGCTGCCCTGCTCCTCTCACACACTACCAGAGGCAGGTCTGCTCCTTCTTATCTTCTCACTCTTTCCATCACAAAACCAGGTCTCTGGTACACTTGCCCACAAATCCCCTAAATTTGGTCAGTCATCTTTCCCAAGCCTGCTAAAGGCCAGAGATATGTTGCCCCAGCCTAGCAGACCAGTATTTCCTTCCATTTTAAATTTCTTCTAAAAAGAAACAAACCAAAATCCTGCTGCATTTTGAAAACTGCAGAGTGATCTTTAGGATGTCTTGTTTCTCACATCTGGAAACCTCAATGTGTATTCAACATAGGGGCAAGGAATTAGGAAAAAACATAGGCAAACACTTTCAAAATCAGGGTCTTTGTAGTTAAGGTAAAAAGTCTTAGCCAGGGAAACAGAGTGCAATAAAAGATTAATGCCAGGATGGCACAACTGTGGGCATATACAGAGATTTTTAAGGTTTCTGTAATGAGGATTTTAGGAGCAGTTACTGTGAGCAAGGATTCATTCTTCGGAACTATGAAGTTATGGCTGCCCTTGGATCTCTGGAAGTGTCCAAGGCCAGGTTGGATGGGGCTTGGAGCAGCCTGGGACAGTGGAAGGTGTCCCTGCCCATGGTCAGAAGGGTTGGAACAAGGTGAGCTTTAAGGTCCCTTCCAACCCAAATCACACACTGCATCCAGGATCGAGCCCCATTCTGTTTGTCATCTGGGCATGTTTAGTTTTCATTTTATTTCCTTGCTTTTGTGTATTAGCATTCTCTATCAGAAGCTGGGAAGAAGCACACAGTCATCAGGATCTATCTGACTTCCTGAATAAAGACTTTTCTGTGTCAGGCAAACAAGGGAATA
The DNA here is from genome assembly GCA_027576295.1 of Cossypha polioptera. Classification (NCBI taxonomy): domain Eukaryota; kingdom Metazoa; phylum Chordata; class Aves; order Passeriformes; family Muscicapidae; genus Cossypha; species Cossypha polioptera. The sequence continues at coordinate 2,344,944 of JAODHX010001137.1, read as the reverse complement.
TGGCAGAAACAGGGTTCTACTACTCTTTGTCTGAGCTATTAATGTTAAAAGCAAGACTATTTTGCTGTTAAGAAAATGAATATGATAGCTCAGCTGATGGTACTCCAGGAGTGCCACCTACTCCAGGTGACATCTGAGCTGCAGGGAGGAATGGCACAGGTAAGGCAGGTGCTGAGCATGGAATTGTGGGGCCTCTGGCCTCAGGTGTGGAATGACTGATATCAGCAGAGAAATGTTTGTATTAAACAATTTATTAGAATTCCATAAATTGACAGAACAATTATAAACACAGGTAAAATGGAACAGGTTGGCCAGAGAAGCTGTGACTGGCCTGGATCCCTGGCAGTGCCCAAGGCCAGGCTGGACATTGGGGCTGGAGCAGCCTGGGACAGTGGGAACTGTCCCTGCCATGGCAGGGGGTGCAGTGGGATGGGCTTTATGGTCCCTTCCAGCCTACAACAATCCATGATTCCTTGATTCTAAAACTGCCCATACTTCAAAGAAACTGTTAAATATCAAAGGGATGTGGAAACCAGGGCAGGGTGAGATCTGCACAACACTCAGTGTCTAAACCAAGCTGTGCCACAATGAGGTTTCTCTAATGTGGAGGGAAAATTGAGAATTCTACAGACAAGCTGAGAGACAAACCTGTGTTCTCAGTTTTACCCAGAGAAATGGTGCATTTGGGAAGCTGCCATGCAAGAGGCAGAGCAGCTGGACTGCACCCTCTGCTCCCAGGCTGGGACCACATCACTGGCACCTCAGTGCCAGGAAAAAGGAGACTGCTGTCAGTGAAGTCCTGGGGTGCAAGCTTTCACTGTATAATTTTATGTTAAAAAGTGATTTCACCTTTTGGTGAAATAAATGCAAGAAAAATCTGTTGCCCACTTCAGCTGTAAAGACAGTACACGTAGTAGTAATTTGCCAGGCTTGAAGAATTGGTTTTGGGATCTGGGCAATAAAAGCCCATAACTGGGTGCATGCAGATCCCCTGATGGGACACCTCATGCCATCCAGGCACCCAGAGGAGTTCCCACTGTGCCTGTGCCCCTGGCAGCACATCCCTGGTCCCTGTGCAGCCATGGCCCCTGCAGGGATGGAGGAGCTGCCACAGCAAGGGAGGCTGCTCTCTGAAACAGGCTGAATTACATCTGAATGTGCAGCCAGAGAGACACAGCCTGTGACCTAGATTGGTGCTGTGTGCCCAGCTGAGCACAGCCCTGAGCACAGCCCTCAGCACAGCCCTGCACAGGACTGATGCTTTCCCTGGGGCTGATTCCATCAGACTGATGCAATGCACAGACATTTTTCTGACCTGAAGTGATTTAATGAAATGAGGTCTTATCCTCCCACAATCCAGCAGATTTGCCTGGCTTTTTGCTGGATTTGAACCAGGATTTGAGCAAACACCAGCCTGTGCTAATACATTTCTCTTGCCCTACCAGATGCACTGAGCTGTGTGAGGAGGAGACTCCAAGAGGTGCAGGGCAGAGTCCTCCCACCAGCTGTACCTGCACATCAATGGTGCAGCCCCCAAAACACAGGATTACAGCTGGCCACACTCTGCCTCACCCCCAGGCACCACTTCCAGTGACTGGATGCTTCTTAAAGGAGCCTGCAGTTGCTTTTCAGGTGCCTGTTACTTTCCTGCAGAGTTTCAGCCCCTGCCATCATGCAGATGTGGGTCCCTTCCAACTCAGGATATTCTGAGATTCTGTGATTCAGCTGGTGACAGTGCCAGCCCAACAGTGGGCAGCAGCCAGAGACATCCTCACCTTCTTCTTCCTTGTACAAGCCACTGAGAGAAGCCACATTTTCAGAAAATCAAGTGGGGCCTCTCTTACTTAAAAAATCAACGGTTTGCTGTTCCTGAGTAAAGCAGCATCTCTCTGTGTCACAGCTTTGTTGCTCACCTGAGCTCTGAGCAATCTAACCATCTTCAAAGCTGGCCTTGCTTTGGAGGAGTTGAGCCACGCAACCCTGAGATCCCTTCTGACCTGAATTATTCACTAATCTGAACTCATGGTTATTTCAGCTCATTAAGGGGACAGAAAACTAATCACTGGAAATTTTCTGCTGGCTGAACTATCTTGTTTTGGGTCACAGAGGCATCCAGGACAATGGCAGACATGGAGGAGGAGGAGGCTGGCTCCTTGCTGGGCTGGCTGGCATCGGATCCATTTGGCATGAGAAACATCCCCCTGAAGATGCAGCTCAAACACGACTAAACTCAGAGCCAAGGAGAACCTGGGAACCACTGATGATGTTATTCACCACTGAAGGATTAGTTTAAACAAGAGTTTTGAGTTTTTTGCAGAAACAAAGAGACTTGACAGAGAATTCCAGATTTCAGGTTCTACTTCCTAATGCCAAAATATTCCCTGTCAGCTGACACATGGCACCTGCAGCTGCCCACCACACTGTGACTCAAACTGTTGCTTACAGGAGACTGCACAGCTGCCATCCACACTCTGAGGGTTAGTCAATGCTAGGAAGCAGCATTTGTAACCCATCAGCTTATCTGAGACTTGTCACAGTTTGAAGAAGACAAATTTATGTCCTTGGGACAAGAATTACAAAGTTAAAACATGTAGAAAATATGGAACAGAAAAGTTGGTTGAAGAAAGGTTTCCTACCCTTCTCTCCTATTTACAAGGTTCGTTTACCAAGAGCTGCAGGAGCACAAATCCCAAATTCCCATTTGCTGTGCCAAGGGCTCTGTACTCTCAGATGCAGCCACAGTTCATGTGCTTCTCCCTGGAGATCTCTGTAATGGCCCCTGCAGTGTCCTGAAGTGCAGGGGGAGATTTCTGGGCACATCACTCCAAAGCCCCTCTGACTCTGTCCTGCAGGGCACCCCTCAGTGGTCCTTTGGTGCTCACTGCCCCTGCTCCCATCTTCAGCTCTTCCTGGGCAGAAGCAGCACTCAAAGAGGTGGGTTAAAGAGACCCATTTAAGACAAGCAAATTTGTCACAGAGGAGAAATCTTGTTGAGATCTGGCTGAATCCTTCCTTGTGTGAGGCATTTCAATCGTAGACATCCTGAAGGTCAGAGCTGGACAGGAACCAGAGCTCACTGCCTGTTCCAGAGCAAAATGTGAAAGCTTCAAAGCCCTGTGATTCTTCCCAAAGCAGAGACCATCATCACTGGGCACCATGAGCACAACTGGGACAGAAATACAGGCCCTGGGAAGGCTCCAGACTCGGACTGTCCTGAGCTCTCAGCAGACATGGCAGACACAGCACAGGACAAAGGGCTGGAGCACGGGTGGAAGACATGGGCTCCTTGCAAAGACAGGGATTAAGAACAAGACTCTAAAGCCTGGAATTTAAAGGTGAGAAGACAATTATTCTGATAATTCAGTATCTCCTGCAGGGATTTGTGCTCTCCAGCCTGAAACACCTGTTTGAGCTGAGGCTGAGACCAGAGAGATCCAACACATTGTGGGGATCCAAGTGCTGCAGGATTTGGCAGGTTCCACCTGTTGCCACGATGAGCTCTTCTTCTCCAAAAGATACACTTTCTTTTTACACAAGATTTATCTGGCTGCAGGTTTAGACTACTGAAATAAGGTTCTTTTATCCACTAATCCTCTGTGTGGTGGTTACACAGTAGCACACCAAGAAACCCAAACCCACAGTCCCCAAAACTCTGCATCCCGGTCAGCCTCAGCATGGGGGTGCACTACAATGTCTTTTTTGGCCAGGACATCCACAAGCACAGGAAAAGCTGTTACCTCAAATTAAAGCAATGCCTTGTGCATTTATTGAACCTGAGACAGGCTCTGAACATTCATCATCAGTGCCCCATTTCTAAAAGGCTTAGAAATCTGCGTGGTTTGGAGCAGCACTTTTCCCAGTTGTTGGCATATACTTGGATGAGCTCTGACACTGCAGATGCCACTGTACATTCCCCTGGCATGAGCTGTGCCATTTTTATGTCATTTTATTTGTTTTTTTCAGTTGTTTTATTTATCAAATAAAACAACTGGGAAAAAAAAAGAGTCTCAAGAGTCACAGTGATACCAGGGACTGCTGTTTGCTATTTGCAGAAGTGCCACATTTTCAGTCTCACAGCAGCATTTCTGTGTGAGAATAAACCACATTGGCACTTACACCCAATGCTTTCTGAAGCAGCTCAGATCCTGCAAACCTTGGCAGGTGCTCCCAGGACCTTGTACCAAATCTCAGAGGTGTGGGGCAGCAATGACAGCTTGAGCTTCAGTGACTTGCCTCAAGTGCCAGAACAATAACCAAACTGCAAAACAGCCCAAGTGCCCCAGCTCTGATTGTAACCACACAGAGTGGAAAAGAGCTGGAGACTGCAGTCAGTGCCACTGGAACTGAAGACAAAAGCTCTATTCTGGACCAACAGGGTCTGCTTACACAGTCAAACACCAGAACTCAGAACCCAAGAGATCCCTCCATAAGGGCACCTCAGTCTGCCCTATTCACTCAGACACTGGCTAAACCCAAGCACATAATTCTACCCAAGCACAAGGTGCATCTGCTAAAACATTTTCCAAAACAGAACAGAGGCTTTACTCAGTAACACAGCCCACAAGAGCAATGTGAGTGACTTGGGCAGGGTCAGTCCAGCTACTGCAATAGAAACCTGGAGGGGGTCTGGACTGGCCAGAGATCACATAGAAGGATGTGACACAGCCTCATCTACCTCCAAGATCCTCACCAAAGGCTTTTACAACAGCTCCACAGCCTTGGGATAAGAACAGAGGTTTCTAAAGGGATAAATAAAGGATTACAAGAGGTAGGGGCAGAGAATCATCCTTGCAGAGGAGAGATATCTATGTGGGGAACACAAGGATGTGCACTGGCATCCACACTGCTCATCCATGAGGGGATGAGAGGTGAGAAAGGCTAAAGTTTCACCTTCCAGGGCAGGCAGGACTGTGGTAACCCATGAGCAGAGACTGAGTTTCAGAGAGAGAACAGCAGGTGAGCACCCCAGCCACACCCCAGCAGTGAATGTGGGCAAAACCACTCCTGCCTTCAGCTGCCCCATGCTGGGCTCTGAGCTGCCTCAGGCTCCTTCAGGACAGAGACCTCGGGCTGCAACACTCACTGCACAAGAACTCAACATGTAGCAGTGGCCAGAAAGAGCCAGAGAGAAAACTTCTGCTTTGGAGAAATGAGAGACCACAATACTAGATGTCACCAGCTAATAAAAATCCTACATTTACTGGTTCAAATGAAGCAAAAAGCTCCCAGACCTGCAGCCAATGCCTGGATTCTCATTTCTACAGAGTTCCAGACTTTCTGGGGACATTTCATCCAGGGCTCAGCTCTGCCTAGCCTGCTGCACACCAGGACCCCCAGACTGCCCTCACTGGTCCCATCAAAACTCATCAGTCACACTGAGCATTTTGAGAATTCCTTCACACTGCTCTGGCTCTTCTGCACAGAACATCCAACACCTTCTAATGGTTTTATTCACTTTCAGAGGCAGTAACTCTTATTGTTACTTAGCAGTTTTTGAGCAGTTTTTGACTTTTAGAGTATAAACATCCATGTGCAGACATTCCTCAATGAGGGGAAGTGCTCTGAGATGCAGCACACAAGTGTCAGGATGTGCCCCACAATGGATGTATCCCCCAAACTGCCCAGGATCAGCACCACCTCTGCTCTGCTCAGGGCAAAATAAACCCAGAGAAGTGACTGGCTCGTGATCAGACACACAGTGACAGCCTGTGCAGAGCAAGGATGCCCAAACTGTTGTCCTCAGCAAAAGTCATGTTTGGTTTTGTGATGAGCACACAGATTTCTTCAGTTCCAAACCCAGGTCTTCATTTCTCTTCCACACAAAAAGAACTTAACTGCTCTGTAGCCACTGAGTAGCATTAGGAAATGAATGGGGAAACTGAGTCACACATCATTGCTATAAAACCCTGCAAAGTCTGGCACATGGAGAGGGAAAATGGCCTCCCAAAAAGTGTTCCACCACTGGAGCTGCCAAGCCAGTTCTCCCTCAACAGCAGCTCCAAGCCCCTCATGTCTCAGCACATTTGCTGTGGAACATCTGCACAACCAGCCACAAACCTCTCAGGCTGGCAATGACATGTCTGGAGCCTGGAAGAGCAGCAGCACATTCCTGCCTCTCCAGCCCCTCTTTTCCCTACCATGGCCCATTCCAGCCCCCAGAAGGCAAAGCAGAGGAGCAGAAGGATCATGCTGGGAACAGACCAGGCCACATTTACACCCTGGAGAAGAATGGCAGTTCTGACAGCAGGGCTGGCTCAAGGGCCTCAGTGTGCACATGAGGATTACACAGGCAGCCCTCAGCAGAATTACAGCCCACACTGCAGCAGGGCTGCTATTTATTCTCTGCAGAGAATCCTCATGACCCTCAGAGCAGCTGAGCAGCAACTCAGAGCAGCAACTGTAGGAGCTGGCATGCAGCAAACTTTGCAGCCCAGTTACACAGAGCTGGTGGCCTCAGCTCACACTCTTTTTTAATTTCTGCAGTACTCAGACACTGAACTCTGGGTCCAGTTCTCAAGGTCAGCCAGATGTTCCTTGGCACAGCAGTCCCAGCCTGTCTAGAGCACGGCTCCTCCTCCCACACAACTCCCAGGTCAGACAACAAGGAGCTGCAGTGATTCTCCTGCAGCATATGGCTCAAATGCACAGGGCAAGGAAAGGCCAGGTTTGTCTACAATCACCCTCTCCTCATCCCAAATCAGCAGTTTTTCTCCTGTTCCCCTCCCACCACTTTTTGTTCCAAATAAACTGGCTGCAACACAACCCGGGCTCTTGCTTGCTGTAATCGCCCTATCACAGCCTGATCATCTGCACTACACTGCAAAAACAAAGCTGTTGGAGCAGGGTGTTGTTTTAATCAGCTTTGGGATTAAAACAGAGATTCTGAACTACAGAGAGGAGATGAGAACTGAGTTGGGCAGCTCGAGCCTGAGAAATACATTAGCAGAGTTGAAACTCAAGCTTCTGACTGGGGGGGATGCACCAGTGGGTGAGAGGAGAGATAGAGGGACAATCAGGAAGCTCCAAGAGCAACGGCAAAGCTCAATCCAGAAGAAAATCAAGTAAAATCTGAACTTTAAGCCTGATTTGATCACCTCAAAGCCAGGCTTTGTCTCCTGCATGGCAGTGCCCATGGGCACACAGTGAGTACCCAGCAGCAACAGAAGAGCCCACCTGTGACCCCTGGAGCTGTTTGAGCAGAACTGGCACCTGTGGTCCTGACACAGCCAGTGACAACATAAATCAACTGATTTCACACCTCAGGAAAGCCATCATTGCAGCTCATCCAGGCCCAGAGCTTCAAGAGAGGCCACAGCAGAGCCTGTCCCTGCAGGGCACTGCCAGAAGCACCAGTGGTGCTTGAGAAGACCCCAGAACCAAATCTTAGTGAGCAACCAGCCCACAGCCTGTGGAGCCTTCAGCTTGGGCACCATGGCCAAACTCACCTGAGCCACACCTGCAACAGGACAGGGCTTTGGTTTCCTCACAGAACTGCTGCCCCTGGCAAGTTTGCATGGCTCTGCTGCCATTTGTACTCAGCTGTCTGAACTGTCACTCAGTGAGAGCAGTGTCATGAGAGACATCACAGCCACTGACTGATCACATCTTCTGCCCCTTCTGGGAGGTAACTGCCAAGTTACCCCACACTGAGAATGGTTCCTGCCCTATTCAGGTTATTCAGGGTAGTTCCTGGGATTTCTGCTTGTTCTGATCATCTCTGAATCATCTCTGAAGCTCTTTTTTTAGCTTGGCTTCTGGGTTAAATATTACCAGAACACCTTCAACTTCTCAGTGCTCAAAGAATGAGGAGAGTGCTAGATGGGTGTGGTTTATTCCAACTTCTGTTATTTTTTAAAGTTCAGAAGTTATAAAAATACCAAAGAACAATGACAAGGTGCAAAAGGTCTGATCTCCATAACAAGTGGGGCTGTGTGTTCAGGATGAAGCTCCTGCATTCCATAAAAATGCACACTCTGGCAACTTAGGCCTGTTCCCCAAATCCAGGGACAGAGCTGGGCTCAAAAGCATTTACTTCCCCTCTCCAAAAAATGAGGAGGAAACAAAAAAAATGAAGAAGTGAGAGGAGTCTCCTGTGTGAGAGAGGCTCCTCCAGCACTTGCCCACAACAGAAGCAGAACCCCTAGAAGGGACCAAGCTCCTGTCACCAGGGCTGGAATATGGTGACAAGCAGAAATAAGGTGTGGAGAGCAAAATCCTGGAAGTGAAGATTTGTAAACCTTCAGTGTTTAAACCTAAGTGTTTAAACCCTTTAATCCTGATGGGAAATTCTGCTTTCCCTGTGGCTGTCCTACACAAACTGTCACCCTGGGCACATTTTAAGCTGACTTCACTCTGCCTCCAAACCTCACAGCAGAGGATGGTTGGACAGAGCCACCAGCCCTGCCTGCAATCAACAGCTCAGGACATGCTGAGTCAGGCACTTTTAGACCTCCTGGAATACTCTTCTTCCTTGAGGTTGTGCAGTTCCATCCTGAATGCACTCAGACTTGCATCCTGCACAGGCAGAGCCCTGCAGCATCCCCCAGTGAACAGGAGTGTTGCTACTGGACAGAGATCTTGCAGAAACAAAGTGATGAGCCCAGTGCTGTTCAGCCAAAGAGAAGGAAGATCCAACAGGAGGGTCCTGCTGAAACCTCCTGCCAAGACTCAGTAACACCCTGAAATATTGAAACACTCTTTTGGGCCAGGAAGCACAGTGGAAAAGAGAAGGAAATATCCTGAGCAAAACCCAGATTCTCTGGGATATTAAATATTTCAAAATAAAACATGAGGAAAAGTCAAATTGAGAAGGAAGGTCTAGACACTGAGAGCAAGGACACACTGGAGACCAGAGGAAACTGCAACTGCTTTTTCCAGGTCAGTTCCTCTTCTCAGAGCTCCTGCCAGCCTCAAGACATCACTCAGTAACCTCAGATCTCTGACATGCCATGGCTCCCACTGAGCCACAGGCACTGTCAGCACCCACAGCCTCCTGCAGTGCTGGGCTCCCTTATCCAAGCCCCCAGACCTCCAAACCCCATGTGTATTCCAGGACACACACCCAGGCTGAGCCAGGGTCACTGCCAAGAGCCTTGGCTCTGTGCTCCAAACAGCTCAAGAGATTCTTCTTGGGATCTTCCAACAGCAGCCTCAGAGGCAGCACCACCCAGGTTCCAGGGCTGCTTGTGCACTGCACTCATGGATAAAAACCTGAACTCCTCTGTAGCCTCCTTCCCCCTGCTGTTGGTGCATAAGCTCTACCTGTGTGGTCCCCAAACCAGCCATGCCAGTGCAAAGCAATGTCACTCAGCTTAGTGTGTGAGCTCCAAATCCCAGCTCAGCCCTGGACAGACAGTAATTCATATCTTCCCATCTCCTCCAAGCAGGAATGCACAGCAGCTCACCTGAGTGCTACCCTGCCAACTACTCCTGATGAGACACCTCTTCCCACCACTATGCTCTCACTCTGAAGAAGAAAGAGAAACCAGGCAAGACCCAAAATAAAATAATAAAATACACATTACCTTAGCCCCTGGGCAGGAAACCTAGCAGCTGATCATCATCTTCCTTTGAGGAGACGAAGCAGTTAAACAACAAATCACATGGCAGCAATGGTGGTGAGAAAGGAAGAACTTCATGAACTTTCTGTGCAGGGTCAGCATCTTGTAAGCCCCTGGAGCCACGGCAGCACAGCAGGCAGCTCTGGTCCCAGGGTGACACAGAGCTGTGAGCCCAGGGTGCATGGAGCTCCCCTTCAGCCTATCCCCACAGTAACTGTCTAAAACAATTCACACTGTGCTCTGCAGGCAGAGGAAGCAGCAGCCGAGCCCAGGCAGAGGGAGCAGAGTCTGAGAGCCCCCCCAGAGCTGTGCAGGCACTGAGCAGTGTCCCCAGTGCCCTCACCCAGCTCCCAGCAGCCCAGCACAGTGGCAGAGGACGAGCTGTGTGTTAGCTCTGCCCTGCCTGGCTGGGCTTGGGGCTCTCTGCCAGCTGGGCTGGTGCCAAGGCAGCAATTCCAGTCCTCCAGATTCCAGAGCTGGAGCAGCTTCCAGCCCTGCCCGCCCAACCTTAACACTTTCACTGCTGCCCCTCTCCCCCAGCACAGAGCCAGCCCTCTCTCTGTCACAGACCATCCAGAAGGGTGGGATAGGGAGCAGCAAAGCCATCAGCAACTCCAGAGCAACTCAGCATCAGCCAGGGCACAGCCCAAATGGAGGAACAGCACAGGCACCTCCTGAGATACAGACACTGAGGCTTTTACCTGTGTCCCTGGGCAGGTGTGTCCCTGTTTCCTCATGTTCAAGGTGACAGGATTTCCCTGCCCTCCAGCAGTAACACACGAAACATGGGAGCAGACTTAAGGGACTCTGTTACAGAGAAACAGGTGTCTGTATGTGTGTGTGGGCAAGGTCCTTCCACAAGTATGGATTAAATCCAGATTTCTCAGGATGGAGGAAATAAGCTGCTCTTCAAGAGGTCAGGAAGACTGTCAGTGCCACAGCACCTCCCTGCAGCAGCACTGCTGGGACTGTGCACACAGCCACTGGCACTCAGCTGTAGGAGGGTCCTGTAAAATCTCACACTTTTTGAACCAAATCCCAGCTAAACTTCTTGATACTGTGGTACAAACCCTAGAAAAATGCCTGCATTTCTCCAAAACTTAAAGCTGGTGTTTAAGTAACTGCTGTTTAAGTTTGCTTTCTTGTGCAAAGACACAGATTGTGTGGAAATTCTCAGATAACTGAACCCACAATCACACACCTGGGCAGAAAGCCCCATCCCCCCTGCCCATGCCTTCTGCCAGCCCATGTGCCTTTGCCTGGCATGGACAGACCCTCCAGTCAGCACCTCCTCAGCTGAAGAGCTCAGATCACAAAGCCTCCATGCAGAGCTACCTGAGAAGACCCTGCTTTAGTTGCTCCTCCCTCAGGGGCTCACAGCTCTCCATCCCACAAACCACTTCAGAAAGGAAAATAAATTCCCATGGATCCTCTTCCAATGTGTGCTTCCCTGACTTCAAAGAACTGAACTTTCCTCTAGTCCATGATTGGCTGTGAACTCCCAAATTTCCCATGCATTACAGAGGCAGACACATCTCCCCTGTACAAAACCATGCCTTGGCTGAGGGGGATATCCCTCATCCCACCTCTCTGCTGAGGGCAGGTGGCCCCAGAAACTACAATTATTAACTCGCCTCTTACCTGTTCTTTTTTCTCATCGATTTTTATCACAGTTATTTCCCTCTTTGTTTCCCTGAAGCTCAGCAGCAGCACTTCCATGTCTGTGTGCATCTCCCTCTCTCTTTCTCCCCAGCCATGATTTAAGATAACTAAACAACCATCCTTATTCTTTAGGTCGATCCTAAATGTTGATTTTCTGCACTGCTTATAATGGGGAGGGACTCTCCAAAGCAGCTTCCCAAAATTTATTCTCCACTTATGGCAGTGACCTGCCCTAAGAGCCCACAGGCATCCCAAAGAGCAGGATGCTTAGAAAAAGTAAAATGCATGCAAAAGTTTTTTCAAAGCAATAGGTTTGGCTGGGCCAGAGTTCATTTTCTACAAGAACTGGTTGGATGGCTGGGCCCAGAGAGTGGTGGTGAATGGTACTGCATCCAGCTGGGGACAGTCACCAGTGGTGTCCCTCAGGGGGCTGTGCTGGGGCCAATCTTTTTAAATATTTTTACTGATGACATGAATGAGGGTAGTGAGTCCTTCATTAGTTAATTTGCAGACCACACTAAGCTGGGAGCTTGTGTTGATGTGTTGCAAGGGAGGAGGGCTCTGCAGAGAGACCTGGAGCAGTTGGATGGATGGGCAGAGTCCAAGAGGACTAAGTTTAGTAAGGCCAAGTGCTGAGTCCTGCATTTTGGCCACAACAACCCCCTGGAATGTTATAGGCTGGGGATGGTGTGGCTGGACCTGGGGGTCAGCAGCCAGCTGGACACGAGCCAGCAGTGTGCCCTGGTGGCCAAGAAGGCCAATGGCCCCTGGCCTGGATCAGGAATGGTGTG
>JAODHX010001137.1:2306121-2323048 GCA_027576295.1 Cossypha polioptera | reverse complement strand
GTCTATGAATATGCAATGGGCTAATAAATTTAAAAAGTGTCTCCAAAGGAGGAAGTGTTGTTTTGGCTAAATACAAGCACCCAGCCATTATAACCTTTTGCTTTATTGTTTGTCTCTTGTTGTCTTTTATTAAACCTTTTAAAATCTACCAAAAATGTAAACTTTGTTTTCACAGGCTGGGTGTGACCAGGATAAGAAAGAACTCATCTTGCTTTTTGGAGCAGCACTATGACAGGAATGGCCTTGGAATATGAGGATTTTGATTCAGGTTTGGAGCGTGTTGCTGAGATTTATTCCAAGATGCTCCTGAACATCCAGAGATGTGCAGGGCTCTGTTTTTTCCTGTTCCTGTGGTTGGGCTGTTTGAGGCTTCTTGGAGCAGTTCTGCTGCAGTTCCCCTTTGCCATGGCAAACTTTTTCTGCTCTTGTACTTGGGAATACAGAAATCAATTGTCTTTTTTATTTCTTTTTTTTCCCCTCTGCAATTAGGATCAAATGAGGCAACTGAATTCAGCAGCACCACGGATGGAGGAAGCTGCTCTGTTTTGATGTGACATAGGCATGTTTCATTTGAAAATCAATTGTTAAAATGTGTTAAATTTTCAAGAGCAGAGCCAAGGCACATTCCTCTCACAATGCAGCTACCTTGGCTCCTTGCCTGGCTGGAGCTGGAATCTATAGTCATTTCACAGCATGCCAAGTTGCTAAATCAGAATTTAACCCTGAAGGAATTTACAAGAATCAAAAGCAAAGAAGAGTGGCATGGCATCAGCTACCAGTTCCCATCAGAAAAACATGATCTGGAAAACTGCAGAAAAAGATGAGAGATGAGAAGGAGACAGAATTCCTGCCCTGTGCTACAAATTTCACTCTAGTGCAGCCTCTGCACACACAGCCTTTGCTGCTACAGCTGAATGGGAATAACACACGTGAAAATAGAGAATGCAGCCATTGTCATCCTCCTTTGCTGCCAGCACTGCTCCCTTCTTCCTGAGCAGAACTGAGCTCTGGTTGACACCCTGAGGAGCATTTTATCCCCTGCCCTGCTGGCCACAGATGCCTTTTGTGAGCCCTGCTGGGCTGTGACCCCCAGGGGCCACGGGGTCCCTGCGTGTCTGCCTGCAGCACTGGGGCTGGGATGCTGGGGATGGGGAATGGGGTGGTGTTTGCACCACTTAAATAGAGCCCTGTCTTCATTTTCTTCTGTCTTCATTTTCTCCTGTCTTCATTTTCTTCTGCCTTCACTCAGAGCCAGGATTGAAAACACAAAGGAGACGAATTTCTCGTGTTCAGGCTTGGTTGTTTATTAAATCTTATCTAAAGTACAGAGAGTTCTGCAACACTTCCAGCTACCAGCTAAAAGTGAGCAAAATGGAGCTGAATCCAGCTGGGTACAAGGTCTTTTAAAGGGAATTAACACCTATATTATTTATACTTTTGACCCAATAACCAAACTCTCATGACCTGCAGTGCAGCACTAACTGTCCAACCAGAAACTACCTGAAATCATGAAAAAGAAGGAAGAATAAGACAGAAAGAGACAACACCCAAAATCCTCCATCTTGTCTCATACCCATTACTATTTTCTAAAAACCTCAAATTCAAACCCTTCACCATGTGAAATCCCACACTTCTGTTTAACTACACACCCGTGACTCTAACTCCATCACCCAAATTTGGAAGCTTTTTTCAAGGCCTCAAGTCAAAAGCAGTGTTCTCCTGGGATCAGTAACAGAAAGCACAGAAAGCTCAAAAATCCCAAAAATCCCAGGTTTTTGGGATCCAACAGTTTCCCGCAGCCTGGAATGAATCTGAGCTGCAGCCCAAGCTCTGGCTGCCTGTGGAGGTGCCTTCCCTCCATCTCTGGGACACTCACAGCCAAAGGAGACAGGACTGGGGCATTCCAGAGCTTCCAGTCGGGACTGAGGCACCAAAATCCTTTTTTTTGGTTCAGTGTTTGGTGTCCCTCCACCGCTGCCAAGGAAGTGGTGCCTCTGTCTCTTTGGAGGGTGATGGGATGGGGATTTTCCACTCCCAAGCTGTTTGTGGAATGTGGAATACGCATCTCCCACTGGGAGGACTGGGAAAGGGTTAAAAGCATTCCCAGCTGACAGATTCCCCATTCCTGAGACGTTTCAGAGCTGGGGCAGCTCTCACCAGCTGCTGGTGCAGTCTGGCAGGAGAGCAGCCCCCACCAGGAAAATGCCAGTGCAGGAGCCTCAGTCCCTTCAAGAAACGCGTCCCACTCCGTAGGTTTTTCAGGAATTAACTGCAAAGACATTTCTGGGGTTTGTTGCCCTGGGGGTTGCCATGGCAACTGCTCCAGCCGCTCAGGAAAATTCGGGAGGGCTCCCACTGTCACAGGGCCATCTGGCCCTTCCATGGGGGGTCATTTCGGAGCTCTGCTCCAACCCCTACAAGACAAATCTGCTTTTTAAGCCTCTGAAAGTCCTTGGTACAATTTATCAACCAGCTCCTGCCCTCAATCTCTGTTTCTTTTCTCGGCACTGACAGGATAATTTCCTCTCTATCGCTGCAAATTAAATTCTAATGAGGAAGCTCTGCATTTCAATGTGATGGAGAGCTTTTCTTCTCCAGGATGCACGGGAGAATTGAATCCATCCAGGAGGGAGGAGAAAGGATTAAATAGCAATGCCTGAGAGCAGGAGCCCTCTGGCAGCCTTGGGAAAGGCAGTTTTGGTGACAGGAGGAGAGGGAACAGCTCAGGCTGGGCCAGGGGAGGCTCAGGGTGGGCAGCAGCAGGAATTTCCCCATGGAAAGGGTGGGCAGGGCTTGGAACTGCCCAGGGGGGTTTGGAGTGCCCATCCCTGGAGGTGCCCAGGGAAGGTCTGGACATTGGTCTGGCATCAGGCACAGCTGGAACTTGAGGATCCTGGAGTTCTTTTCCAACCTACAAGATTCTCTGATTCCACACTTCCTTGCTGCAGCTCCCAGCTCCCAGATTTGTTCTTTTTGATGTTAAGAAGAACAAATCTTGATTGCTGAGCCACCAGGGTCACCAGTGCCCTGCAGCCACGTGAGCAGCTCCCAAAGCTCCCAAACTCTGGCCACTTGTCCAGCCCTGGATGTTCTCTCTGCAGGGGTCAGTGCCCACGTGGAGCTGATTTAGGGCTGGATGGGAAATAGGGAGAAGGAGCCAAAAGAGCTGGAGGGAGCAGGGATGGCTCAGGTTTTTCCCTGAGATGCCCAAATCCCAGTGATGGGAATGGGCTCTGGGGAGGGCCAGGATCCCAAGGCTGCTGTGTCTGAAAGGCCAAAACCTCCAGAGCTGTGACCCCCAGTGGGACAGCAATGGGGACAGATAATCCCCACGCTGAGGGCAGTGCTGGCTTTGCTCTTCCCTGAGATTTGGGGGCTTGGCCTCGTTAGGACTTTCATGAAATGCTCCTCCAGGGTCCTGTGATTCAGCCTCAGCATGGGAATGATGCTTTTCTGTGTTCATGGGCCTATTTAGGATTTGCTGGTGTTGGATTTGGGATCCTGGGTTAACACTGCTCCTGAAATATGCCAAGTTTTGGACGGGCAGCAGGTCTGGTTGGCACAAGGTGACCCAATGGGTTTGCCACCATGGGCCTGACAGGCTCAGGTGATCAGAGAACACCTGTAGGGTGTTCACATGGACAGCCTGGGATCCTGGAAGGTGTGGGGTGACCTTTACTGCACCCAGGTCACCTTCAGTGCACCCACAGAAGGTTCTCTTGTGCTGCCAGTGGTGGGCCCAGTGCTGAGCAAACAGGCTGTGCTTGGCTCCTTCCTCTTCCTGGAACCATCCAGGGTGTCCTGTGCCCTCACCTGGGCAAAGGGAACCTGCCCTGTGCCCTCACTGGTGCCCTGGGCAAAGGGAACCAGGATCTGAGCCAGAGCTGTGGCCCACTCAGTGTCCAGGGGATGCTGTCCCAAATTCTGCAGTTGCCAACGAGGCTTTTCTCCTCCTCTGAACCTGCTGGGGGGCAGATTTGGGGCAGAGTTTTTGTATTTCCTGAGAAGTGCAGCAGAGTGGAGGCTGCACTGACACCCCTGTGTGCCCCAGTCAGACAATCACAGCACGTCCTGAGCAGGGAGGGACCCCCAGGATCACCCAGCCCAACTCAGAACACCCCAACAACCCCACCCTGAGCACCCCAGAGATTGCCACGAGTCCTGGCACTGTGGAACGTGCCCAGCTCACTGCAGAACAACAGGAAAACCATCAGGGGGCTGGGAAGTCATGTGGTGATGCTCACAAACCCCACTGGGATCCTCGGGGTGTCCCAGCTGGGTGTTGGTCTGGACCACCCTGGGGTGAAGGTGCCTTTCAGGGGGTGACAGCCCCCTCAGCACCTCTCCTTGAGCCTGCTGGGGTGCCCCAGCCTGCAGCAGGTGTGCAGAGATGCTCTGTGCCTCCTGCAAGAGGTGAGGAGGCTGCACAGCCCAGCTGCAGGGAAGGGAGGAGGAGGAAACCATCGCTGCTTGTTTACCCTGTGGATGGAAAAAAGAGGCTTATCGTGATCAAAGCAGGCAAAACAGGACGTCAGGGCTGAGCTCTCTGCTGCCCCAGGGCCCTGGGTTTCAGCTGCACTACGGGAATGGGGAGTTTTTGGGTTTGTCAGGCTGCCCAGGATTCCCTGGCCTGGCACTTGGCAGCCTGGGATCACAAGTGCTGCTCAGTAAATTTGTTTAGCTCTGAACTGGCAGCAGGGAAAGGAGCAGAGGGTCAGTTTTGGCCTAGTTCTGACCTGGTTTGCTGTGCATTTCAGGAATAGCTGCCCCAAAGGCAGCAAAAACAGCTAAAAAAAAAGAGAATTGTTACCCAGGAAAAAGAGGCTGAGCAGAGGGGAATTGGTTTTATTTGCAAGGGGTCAGACTCATTAAAATGGTGTTTCTTTCATTCATCTTCATTAAGGAAATGACACTCAGAGCGAAAATGAAACACCCCAGGGAAGTCAAACCCCTCCAAGAGTGGAGGAGATCTGCCCAGAGCTACAGGGCAGCCCTTTTGGATGAGTTTATTCATTGCATTGCTCATGGGGAAGGGAATGAGAGCATCCCCATCCCTGGCAGTGCCCAAGGCCAGGCTGGACAGGGCTGGGAGCACCTGGGACAGTGGCAGGTGTCCCCTGTGTCACGATCCACTCAACCTGCTGGAGCCCAGGGAAAGGTTCTTCCCTCCCCCAGAGGGTGCTGGCACTGCCCAGGCTCCCCAGGGAATGGGCACAGCCCCGAGGCTGCCAGAGCTCCAGGGATGGGCAGGGGGATTGCTGGGGGTCTGGGCAGGGACAGGGTTGGACTGGATCATCCTTGGGGGTCCCTTCCAGCTCAGGATATTTTATGATTCTCTGATTCCTACAACTAGTGACTTATTTTGCAAAGAAAATCAGGAGCAGCAGAAAGACTTCTAAGAACAAACAAAGCTGATACAGCAGCGTTCAACCTTCCCTCCCTCCCTGTTCACTACCAACCATCCCCTTACACAGAGATGGCAGGGCATGCACAGGTAGAACCTGCACTTCTTTTTCAAGATTACCCTCAAACCAAGGTAAAAACTGCAGGCTGCAGTTGGAAGCTGCCACCACAGCCTTAGCATGGGAGGAAACCCTGCACTTCAAGCCCTTGTCCCAAGTCCCTCTCCACCTCTCTCCAGCACATTGGATCTTCTTCACAGGAAGAAATGAGAGAAAGACACTTAAATGAGAAACACCCTGTTTTTACAACTACATCTGTGAGCCAAACAAGAGCCAAGGATTGGGAACCCGTGTGGCTCCCTGTGACTTGGCTGTGGAACTGCCACTGGGGTGACTGTCTGTCACTTGTGCTTGCCTTGGGAAAGCTCCTTGTCGTGTGCTCATGCCAAAGACAGATATTACTTCCAGGCAGAGAGTCAGATTTGGGCTCTGATGTCTTAACCTTCAAAAATATTTACTCCAAATAAAACACTCCAGACATCCAAGGGGTCAAACTGCAGTAGTTGTGAACAATGCAGCTCTGCACCCTCATGTTTTGATTCTCTTCATGTTGCATTTAACATTGATCCTTTGCCCAGAATTTAAATGAAGATGGAGTTTCTGTTTATGTCTTTAACTGAAGTCTGGTTTGGGCTTCATTAGCATTTTGGCTCCCGAGGGGTCATCAATCCAACTGAAACAATACATGTGTGTTTCAGGTCACATCTGTGAAGGAGAACGTGCCCTACCCAGATCAAGGCATCCCATTAAAGTCTGCAGCCCATATGTGTGGCTGCTAAGGAGCACATGAAAGCAGCACAGTTTGAGGCAGCTCAGTGTGAAAATGAGCAGAGCACTGTCTGTGCAGATCCAAGGTGACAGTGGCTGTCCCTGATGTCTGAGCATGGCCTCCCCAGGGGTCAGCTCTCCCACAGGCACAGCTCCTGCCCCATCCCAGGTACTTTGCTCAGCCATCAATCCAGCTGCACGTGCTCCATTGGTAACAGCTACAGACAGTAACGTGAGCCCCACTGCTCACTGTCCTGCTCAGTAAAATGTGACAATGTGCCAGTCAAAACTCTGAAAAAAGCTCTGAAACACCATGGTGTTGTCTGGTCTGTCCCAATGCAGCTTTGACCCAAAATCCTCCCAGCCTGGATCACAGGGTGCTCCATGGCAGAAAGATGCTGCAGTTTTACCCCCTCACTGTGCAGAATCACACAATGGGTTAGGTTGAAAGGGACCTCAAAGCCCATTCCTTTCCACCACCTGCCATGGGCAGGGACACCTTCCACTGGTGTCTCCACAGGTTGCTCCAAACCCTGTCCAACCCAGCCTTGGACACTTCCAGGGATCCAGGGGCAGCCACAGCTTCCCTGGGCACCCTGTGCCAGGGCCTCCCCACCCCAATCAGGAAAAATTTCTTCTCAATATCCCATCTAACCCTGCTCTCTGACAGTGTGATGCCAATCCCATTGTCCTGTCACTTCAGACTCTTGTCCAAAGTCCCTCTCCAGCTCTCCTGGAGCCCCTTGAGGCACTGGAAGGGGCTCTATGTCTCCTCAGAGCTTTCTCTTCTCCAGGCCCAAACCCTACAAGGATGTGCCCAAGCTTGGGCAGTGATGAACTGCTCAGAGTTTCTTGGCAAGTGACTGACAATCCTCACTGCTGCACCATGCACTTATCAAAATAAAAAAACTTTGGAAATCAGAGAAGGGAGAAGGGAGGGCAGAAAAAAGCAGGGATGAAGAAGGGAGCTCTCTTACCTTGGTACTGGGAGGGAGACTCTGACGGGCGGCTGCACTTGTGCTTTTTACCATCTTTCCAGTCTATGGCTGAGACAAGAAACAGCATTTGCATCAGGGAAAGGAGCCAGGTATTGCACCCTTCTACACTGTTTTACAGGCACTTCAGAGAGCAGTGACCTCCCTCTCATGACCCCAGTGACATGGATGATTTGTCTCTGGGGTGTGCTCCCTTCCCACAGCTCATGCAGGTACCTGACAGGAGATTCCTACACCTGCACCTCAATCCCTGCTTAGTTCCCACCAGCCACTGTTCTCCTTCACAAGCAATAACAAAAAACAGCAAAGTGCTAGAACTCCATCATTTTAGCTATGAGAAGGGCTTGAGAGGAACACACATAATAGCCATTAAAAATGGCTCTTTGTGAATCTTTGGTGCAGAATGGCTCCTCATGTATCAACTCCAGGTTATTCCACACAAACAGCCTCAACCCTTTGTGGTGACAGAGAGAGGACTTCTCTGAAATTCTGCAAAAGTGCCTTCTCCACACACAACACCAGGCTTCCTTGTGTCCCTTGCAGCTCTGAAGAGAGCACAGCAAAGCAGCAGCAGCTCTGCAGAACAGTTCACCTGAGCTGTCTTTGTTTGTGACAGCTTTGGGTCTCAGAGCTCCAAAAAAATTAAAGTGCTCAAGATAGCTCTGGAAAGTGCTAGAGCAAGAAGTGGGTAATGCTCATCCTGGCCTCCAGCAGCCTTCAGCCCAAAGGAGGGATGAAGAATCCCTGAGCCATGCTCCTTGACCTGCTGCTGCCAGGCTGGGCACCTGGGACTGCTGCTGCACTCCAGCTCCTTTATTTCACAGACCATCGTTAGGGCTACTGTAGACAGCAGCTTGGTGCCCTATGAAATGTGCCTTGCCCCCATGAAAAGCAGTTCCTTGTGAAAAGCTTTTAAATCTTCTGACAAGTAGCTGGAAGAGGCAGGCTAAGAGCTGCTTTTAAAGTGGCCTGGGGTGCCTTAACATGTCTGGAATTGCTTTGGGACAATTATTTTTACAATCTTCTTTTCTTGACATGTTCTTTTCAGCACAATGGACAGGACAGCATGTATTGCTCTGGAAAGTGATAGAGCAAGAAGTGGTGGATGCCCACCCTGCCTCCAAGAGCCTCCAGCCCAACAGAGGGATGCCAGATCAGCATCTCTCACATGAACAGGAGGGACATATGGAGTGTGGCCACAGCATCACTTAGACATGGGCCAGACAAAGAGACTCCTTGGAGAGGCATAAATGAATGAAAAGGATTGAAGGACACCCTTCCTAATAAATGCATTACCACGAGGCACAGTATTGTGCCATCTCCCTAAGAAAGCAAGAATAAAGGACATAAAGTATTTAAGTCAGAAGCCAAAGAGCCCCCTGGGTGGGTAAGGCTCCCCCCAGTGCTGCAGGACAGCTCTAACAGCATCCATGCACTCAAAGGAGCTTCTCACCATACTCTGCAGGTGAAGGTACATTTTGTTCTTAACCTTTAACATGCAAAAATCCTCATTAAGCAGGATACAAAAGCAGCAGAGAGAGAGAGAGAGAAACAAGAATTTCTGCAGACAAATAAAGAAACAGTGAAAGTTCAATGCATTATTAAAAAAGCAGGTAAGTAGGACAGAAACCCACACGTGCACGGTGCAGGTGTTGCCTCTGCAACCTGCAGCCTGGCATTGCAAGCACAGGTCACAGAGGCAGGCAGGCTGCAGGAGCACAGAGAACAAGCTGGGAGTGAGGCTGAATGCAGGCAGCCTGGGCCTCAGCCACGCTGCTGACTAATCAAGCAGCCTCCTTTATTGCCAAGCCCTCCAGCTGCCTCACAGCAGGGTCTCCCCATTCCCTCCTTTCCTTCATTTATTTTCACATCATTAAAGGACAAGCAGTGTTAGGAAGAGGATAATGCTGCTGTAAGATGAACCATGACAGAAGCAAAGGAGACATTTAAAAAAAATAAAGGGAGGAGAGAAATCGAGCATAGAAATCTCCTGCAATAAACCTTGGGAGTGTGGAGCAGATGTGAACAAAGAGCTGTGGAGGATGCTCCATCCTCTCACTTCTCCCTTCCCCCCTCCTCCAGAGTGCCTGTGATGAGATCACTCCAGTCAGACGCACATGCATGGCACAGCACTAAAGGAAATCAATATTTTTGTTAAGCACAAGGAGCCAGAGCAGCTCAGCTGCAGGCAGCCTGCCCTGCCTCACCCTTGCTGCTGGGGGTGCAGGAGGCAGGAAGCACGTGCTGTGTGAGGGGCTCGGGGGCAGGGGAACCCCTGGCAGGTTTCCCCTCCACAGGGCAGGCTGGTCTCTGCTTTCACACCTCATTAGAGGGGGAGGCTGTGCCAGCACAGCACTTTGCCCCATGCTGGGAGCTCTGCCAGATGGTGCCCTGGGTTCTGCAGGGCACTGCAGGGATGCCCCAAAAGGGACTCTCCTCTTCCTGTCACAGGGGGATTGACGAACTGCTCTCTGCACACTGATGGAGAAACACACAACTCTGTTTTGGGCTTCCAACCACATCCCTTCAGCTCCCACGCCCCTGGCAGCTCAGCCCCCAGGCCACAGCAGCTCCCTGCAGGGCCCCTGGCTGTGCCAAGCATCACTGCTCACCTTTCTGAGGGCCTGGCTTCCGCATTCTACCACCTGCTGCTGGCTTTATCCTGGCAATGCGCTGCTCTTACACACCTGAAGATGTCTAGGACAAAAGAAATAAAGATGATAAAATTCCCCATTCTGGAGCACACCATCATCTGCACCTCACTCATCACACAGTGGGGAAAAACTGTCACCTGTGCTTGCACAGAACACACACAACTCATTTCACCCCCTGAAACCACAAGACTTTCTCCAATTTGTGGACAACATCAAATTCATGGCAGCAGGAGCAGTGTAAATAAGCACAAGGAGCACAAGCCTATCTCTGTGCTAACCCTACAGCAGGTCCAGACCCCGTGTGTGAAAGGAGGGGTTGCTCCCCTCACTAACAAAGGGAGGCAGAGCTGGAATTTATGAAAGAAAACACATGGAAACATAACATTAACTCTGGCAAAGCAGCACAGCAATCCAGCTTGCCACTTACAATTCAAATTGCTCACAGCAGTTCTGGGGAACAAGGACGAGAAATTGGACAATGACCCCGGAAATACTTTTGCTGTTAGTACTGCCATGAGTGTCCAAGTTTTGCTGCAATTTTTTTTTTCCTAGTTGGAGGAAAACTGGCTGGACTGTGCCCAACAAGCAAAGGCATTTGCATTCTTGTTATAAAGAAATATTCCTGAAAAATCAGAGCTCTTGGGAGATGTATGCTGGACATGTAGAGGTACCCAGCTCTCCAGCACAGCCACTCTCACAGGGCAGGGCCTGCCACACCCACAGGACTCTGCCAGAAAACATCCAAATGAATGGCTGAGCCACAAACAAGCTCTAGGGAAAGCCAGGAATAGCATGTTTTGACACTCCACTAAGTAATGAAAGATTAATTGTATCAATATAATTCCATTTTGTTCACAGTGGGACAGTCAGGAGGAGGAGGAAGCTGTCTCAGGATGAAGGACTGAGTAGCTGCTTAAAGGGTTATTTACAGATCCAACTTGGCAAGAATTTGGGGTTTTGAAAACCAGGCTTCTAAATGTAACAGAAATAGAGTTTAATTTTCTATAACAGCTCTACTAACTATGGCCTCTTTACATGCAACACTAAGCAACATCCTGAGAAGAAAAATACTGAAGAAATATTAAATACTAAAGGAAAAAAATCTGTTTTTTTTTTTTAAATCCAAATCAAGAGGTGTACAGTAGTCACTTATTGCCTCTCTCCTAAATAGTGTGTGTGTCTGCACATACTCGTGAAAGGAGTAAGGTAACCTACATGAGAAAGGTTATTTACAACTTTTAAAGGTTCTTTTCATAATTTTCTTCAGTCATTTTTATTAAAGATTAGCAGTCATGGCAGGAAAAGTCCCCTTGATATAAAAACCCAGGCTGAAAGCTGTTTTTATATAAAGACACCAGACAAGCATTCACCATCTCTGGCTCTGCCCCACTGCTGTCTGTGGGACTTTCTCAAGTACCCACACACAAATCTCATGAGTTTGGCACAGGAGTTTCTGTCAGGTTGGACATCAGGAAGAATCTCTTCACAGAAAGGGCTGGCAAGCATGGGAGTGGGCTGTTCAGGGAGGTGGTGGTGAACTGAAGAAATGACTGGATGTGGCACTAGTGCTGCTTCTATGTTCTGTGATACTGATAAACACAGAGCTGACTGCTGGTATTCCTCAGCCAACACTGCAGCAGGCTCTCTGCAAGATCTCATGTCATGGAAGAGAATCAGATGTTGTAAATGTCCAATTTAAATAAATAAATAAACAAATGGTGACTCTTCCCCAAAGGAGGAGACTTAAGCTGTATGGGGAGTCCCACTTTGCTGAGAGCCACATAAGTGCCAGCTCAAGGACAATGCATTCCAAAACATGCTCCCAGGAAACTGTCCAAATGCAGCAGCCCCAGCCTGACTCCTGCCAGTCTTCATGAGCTTCTGAAACAGCTCTGCACCACCCAGACCCCCCATACATCTCACATCACAGGACAGCAACGTGTGGGTTAATCCAGCAAAATCATAACTTACGGAAAAAAATAGCAAAATTTGTGTGCTCAGAGTCCTGTAAAGCCTAGAGAAGAGGCAGAGCCAAACTCCATGATGCACAGCTTCAGCCTGCCTGCCCCAGGGGCAGCTGGACCCACACAGCCAGATGGGAGCCACCAGCCTTACTGGCACCAGCTCCTGCCCTGGGATGCAGGGATGCTCTTCTTCAGCCATGGAGACAGACACTGTGTACCCCAGCCCTCCTGAAACTGCTGCAATCACAACTGGGAGGGATCCACAAGGATCACCAAATCCAACTCCTGGCCAACAGTGCCATCCTGGGGGTGTCTGAGGGTGTTGTCCAAATGCTCCTGGAGTTGTGGCAGGCTTAGGGTCATGACCATTTACTTCCTGGTGAAAGAACCTTTTCCTCATATCCAGCCTGACCCTCCCCTGACACAGCTCCAGCCATTCCCTTGAGTCCTGTCCCTGGTCACAGGGAGCACAGATAGGAGCTGCCCCTCTGCTGCCCCAGGCTTTACTCACACAGGGCTTGGGAACTGATGATTCCCACTGACTGTATACAGCTCCTCTGGGCAACTATAAATTAATCTCCACCCTTGGACATACTCCAAACACCACCAGCTCCCTCCCTGCCAGCCTGATCCAACCTTGTAGCTGATTCTGACTTCAAAGTCAGCCCATCTCTGCATGCAGCACTGGACCAGACAACATCCAAAAGCTCCTTCCAACCTGAAACACCCAGGGACTTTATCTCACTGACAAGAGATTGGATGGCAAGAGGAATCACTCTATAGGTTTTGACAAGGCTGAAATGCCCCAGTGAGGAGACTTCAGTGTAGAGAGAAGAAAGTCAAAGGCAGAACAGACAAGCTCACAGGCACTGCAGGACAGGAGCACCGTGGTACCAATGGACGTGGCCTTTACTCCATTCAGGGACTGAAGATTGAAAAAAATGTGAAAGTAATAAACAGCAGAAGCTAGCTGGTATCTAAGGGGCAAAACAGGGCTATCCAGAGACAGATCTTCCAGAATCACCTCAGGCACAAACATGCCCCTGATGAGGACCTGTTGGCTGGATCCATGGCACAAAGGACACAATCTTACTGTTGCATCAAATAAAGCCTTTGAGATTCCCACAGCTCTGCACACACTGCAATGCTCCATCTCCAGAGCCTGACACTAGCTCAGAGCTGCACACCAGAGTTAAAACTCCCCTTGTTTTCAAAAGCTGTGCTTCTCTTGCTTGTGGAGATCAAGATAATCTCCCAAGCATGAAGTACAGCATTACAGAGTGTTGGTTTCCAGAATTTATAACCTGAAAGGACAGATCAATGTGCAAATTCATTCCAGCGGGATGCTACCTTAAAAATGTAAAAAGACCAACTGATTTGCTGCCTTTAGTAGCAGATGAAGTGCCTTTCCCAGAGTTTCAAACAACTTTCACTCACCGAGATATCAAAAGTGCCAAGGGCTCCACTGAACTGTCATGGGCTCTAGTTCCCCATCACTCCTACAAGACAGCAGAGTCAGTACAAACACTGCGGCATAGCAAAACCTGAAAGCAGAGAGACAAAATGAAAAAGTTTGCATTTAATTGCAGAAAGGCTACGTTACCAGCTGCATTATTCATGTTCATATTTAATTCATTTAAAACATCCAAATTTAAATTTAAAGACAGCTGTAACAAACATTCCCACTTGCACTCGCAAAGCAGCACAAAACTTGACACAATTTAAGTTGAGCTTGCAGGGAGTACACGGGACTGCGGCTGTTAAACACCTTTGATATGAGTAAGATCACATCAACTGAGCTGATAGAAACTAGTTCAGCTTTTGTAAAATGAAACTATCACACAAAGGAGGATTGAAAAGACTAGACCTGATTAGTAATGAAAAGGAGAGAGACCACAGGAGAGGCATATAAAATAATGAGTAGCATGAAGAGAGAGAACTGAGGACTCCAAATTATCCCTTCCCAGTGCAGCAGAGCAAACCTACAAAAGTAAAAAACTCCCAAGTATTCAGCAGGGAGAAAGAACAGTTCATTGGAAACTAACAGACATGCAACTTCCTTATGGAGATAGTTATCAAAAGCAGTCAACGAGTAACCTTACAAACAACACAGACATTGAAAAGCAAACCACTATTTGTAAGGGTATCAAAGTAGGAGACCCATGGGCCACCAGTAGCCAGGCCCCATAAAGAGCTGAATGAAGGCTGGGTGCTGAGGCAAGCCCTGCCCACCATGGCACTGCCACAGCTGCTGTGCTGTGGCAAGGACAAGCTGAGCCCTTGCCCTCCTGCCAGGCTGCTGGCACGCTCACAGCCAGGGCCAGGACATGGTTTGCTCCCAGCCTGGTGAGCCCTGTGCTGGGTTACACTGACATTCACACCTCTGATGCATTTTCTTTTTTCTCAGGCAGCAGAGAGGCAGCCAGGGCTGGAGGATAAACCCAGGGCATCCCCAGCTCCGAGTGCTGCTCTCTCCAGCACCACACAGCCCACAGCACAAACACTGCAGAAATGCATCTTAATCTAATTAAGTTCTCCCCCC
Organism: Cossypha polioptera; assembly: GCA_027576295.1. Lineage (NCBI taxonomy): Eukaryota > Metazoa > Chordata > Aves > Passeriformes > Muscicapidae > Cossypha > Cossypha polioptera. The sequence continues at coordinate 2,308,663 of JAODHX010001137.1, read as the reverse complement.
ACTGCTCTTGCCAACAGGCTCTTCCAAAAGCTCATCCCTAAGGGCAGACAGATTCAATTTACCTGTGCCAGATTGGAAGAGAACTGCAGGGTTAGAGGGGAGTCTGCTCTGCAATAGTCTTCCACCAAATGTGGCAACTGCCACAATATCAGTAAAACAAAAATGAGAAAATGTGGATGAAAGATGCTGTCCCATCTTTCCAGACCTCATGAGATGCATGTAATCCCTTTATCTCCAAAGCCTCCACTCCTTCAGAGTGCATAATTATAAAAAATAGTTAGAGCTGAGGCTCTTAATATCTCTTCTAGGCACTTCTTTATTCCACTCAAGGCACCAGTCACGTCTGAATTATTTCCTGGGGTTGTTTGGACTTCCTATTATACAAGGATGATTACGGTGAACCTTGGGATGGAATCCAAGTCAGATCTCAGCACTACCATGTTTGATTGAAAGGGAACCTGAAGGTTTGTTGACTGCATGCCAAGCTTCAAACCTCGCTGGACAATGCCACTGCCAGCAGGCCAGAGGCTTTCAGAGAGAAGAGGAAGAAAACCACCAACAGTGAAGCTGGAAAATGGTTTTATTAGGATGGATACATACTCCACAGATTAGGATTGGAGGGAAAAAAAAAACGAAACTCTGCATATTGACAGAGGACTGTGAGAATGATGCTTCTTGGAATTCCCATGGGGCTGCCACAGAAAATCCTGACAGTTTTTCATGATGCAAAGTGCCTGCAGTCATTGATTTGTTCCCCACAAAAGCACAGGTCTGGAGCCCCATGGCCACTGCAGCCACTAAAAATCCCTTCCATGTAACCTCTGTTTCAGTTGAGGTTTTCTTTACAGCCGTGTTTCCATCAAACACCATCAGTGTTTCCAGCAGTAAAGAGCTGTCCCTTACCAATTCCCTCAGGAATTTGCCTGCCACGGGTGATGGCAGTGCTGCCATTCCAGCCTCCCTGCTGCAATGTTTCAGCTCCATTCTGGCAGCCCCTATGTGACCATGTGTCACACAGGCACATCCAGTGGCATCCCAGCCCAATCAGAAAGCCAGGCACGTGATGAGCAGATCATGTGAATTACAGAATATCCTGAGTTGGGAGAGATCCATAAGGAATATCAATTCCAACTCTTGACCCTGCACAGGACACCCCAACAATCCCACCCTGTCCCTGAGAGCATTCTCCAGCTGTTCCGCGAGCTCTGGCAGCTCTGGCAGTGCCCCACCACCTTCTAAGGGAAGAACCTTTTCCACTCAGCCTCCTTGCTCATTTAACATCTTTTTTGCCATTTTAAATTTCTATGGTGGAGTAACAAAAGCACTTTCAGCCTACCTGAGAAATCAGAGGACTGTCAATGCATGATCTGACACTTCTTACTGCCTTTAGTTTTCACACCAGACTTAGTTCCTCAGATTTCTGCCTGATCTGTGGACAGCAGAACTTTTACTGGTCTAAACCACAGTTCCTGCTCTCAAGCATGCTCTGATGAGCCAGCTGACTGACCAATTTCCTGGGCAGAAGCCAAAGAGCAGCTCCAAGGACTGAGCACCAGCCTTCCCAGAGCCAGACATGCAGGCACGGAGTCCTAAACCAAAAAGCCAAATGAATGCTCATGTGGGAAATGGAGGAAACTCTCAACTTCCAAGTTTGAAAAGGTGACTCAGAATTTATCTTAACTAATGGTTTTAGTTCCTTTCACCTCCCTGTTACCATCCTCCTGAGCAAGACTGGAGTTTTATTTCTTATGTCTGTGCAAAGTCACATTTTTGGCAGCTCTGAACAAAGGCTGATGAAGATACACACCTCTGGAAGCATCTCCCCTCATCAGGTCTAGGGAGTCCTTACATTCATACCAGGGAATATTTCTAATTAACACAGTATGATGAATGCTGGTACTTTCATCTGCAGTGCTGATCCCCTTGTGTGATCTGAAATACCCAATGGCTGCAAACCATTACACTTCTTTCTACCAAAGGATTTTCTGTCATTTCCAACATCTCTCGTTCTCTGGAATTAATTTTATCTTTCTACCATGTAAGAAGTGGACTGATGAACTCCAGACTTCATGACAGGCTCCTCACAAACACATTCTTGTGTTAACACACTGAGGTGTCTCAAAGATGTGATCACAAGTAACACACTTCCTCAGCCCCTGAGCCAAGCCTCAAGGGAGTACATATTTTAAAAGACAAAAACATGTGGAAAACTTGAATAGACCATGTTTCTACAATGAAAAAATCGATTTTATGACTTCCTTTTGAACACCTTCAGGTTGGTGGGGAGAGAAGTCAGCCTCCCAGGAAATGGCAGCTGGACCACCAGACACTGCTGAGTCAAGCTCAAGAGGTCATCCTCAGGGTGAGTGCAAAAAAAAAAAAACAGGGACCAGAGAGAGGAACCACCACTGTGAGCAAAGCTACAGCAGTTACCACTGCTCATGATCGTGGAAGAAATTAAATAAAACCTTGCAGGATTTCAATAAAGATTTCCTTCCCTATTAAAAAACAAAAAAAAAACAAAACAAAAAAAAAAGCCAAC
>JAODHX010001137.1:2293960-2305477 GCA_027576295.1 Cossypha polioptera | reverse complement strand
AACCCAACCAAAAAATCCCCCCAAACCAGCATGGGCCTTGGATCAAACCAAAAGCATCCCGACATGTATCACTGTGAGCAGACTTTGCTCTCCACAAAGGCTGAAGAGGCTGCAATAAACACAACATATTTGGCACACTCCAGGAACAGGATACCCAGGCTGAGAGAAATGGAGAGATGAAAGGGCTTAAAATAGAAGTCAAATAAGATAAACTGACTTGAATCTGCTAAAGGAAGCCCCTTAACAGGACGAATTTTCTCAGAACAGACATGTTTACTGATGAGCTGAGAGTTACAGCTCCGTGGCTGCCATTTCTGCAGTGAGTGGGGTGAGCACTCCAGCCCTGCAAATCCTCCTTGGAAAGATGGAGCTCGACTGCTGTAAGAAGTCCACACACTGCTGAAAAATCAGAGCTGCTTTTAAGACTGGTTAGTGATTGATTAGTTTCCTACCTACTCAAACAGAAAGAAAACAGTGCAAAACCTAAAGCCTTCCCATGCAGGGTAACATGGAGTCATGGAATGGTTTGGGTCAGAAGGTACCTCAAAGATCCTCTTGCTCCAGCCCCCTTGGCATGGGCAGGGATTCACAGCCTGCACAGGATCCTGTGCTGCTCCTCCCCAGACAGGACCATGCCCAGGGCCTGGAGCCTGGGCTGCCTCCCGTGGCCATGGACAGGGAGTGCCCCACCATGAACTCGTGCTGATGTGGTGCAGACTTCAGCCAATCATACAAATCCCCTGTGCCAACAGCTGGGCTAAGGCAGCTTCACTGTGCTCCAGAATTATTCCAGCAATTCCCTCATGGCTGGTCCTACTCTTGGAGTCACTTTGAGGCTCTGCCTCTGAGGTGAGCAATGTCCATGTCCCACTCCCACTGTGAAAGATGCCAGCAACCCATTGCTCTCCATAACTGCTCTGAAGGAGTTTTGGGAAAAGCTGCAGATCTCTGTTTCTGGGTATGAAGCAGAGACATTTCTGACCTGTACCACCACTGCATCTCCAGGGAGCTCTCCCAAATGCACTGTAACAAAACTTGACACAGAGACTGGCTTTTTGGGCATGTAAGGTGCCCATTTCATACAGAAAAGCAAAGGACTGATGGACTTCAGTGCCATATGGGAAGAACATGCCAAAGCAAGGAACTGAATCTGTGTGCCCAAGGCTGCTGTTTCTAACACTGAACCATCTGTGCTACAGCTATTTTGTGTCAGCAGGACTCCCATAGCTAAAAGTTAAAGTCTCCTGACTTTAGAAGAGGAATGGCCTGGGTTATAGACTGGCACAGCAGTGTACCCAATCCACTGAGGACACCTGGAAGCAGAGAGGATTTATCACACACAGGGCTCAGTAGCCTGATCCCAGCCAGCATATTCTGACTGTACCCTGACACCCTGGTGACTGGGAATCAGGCCACAGGCCATGTCTGCACACACCTGAGTTTCCTCTCATGCAATCCCAGAACAAGGGGAGGTGCAGGATATGGTGCACCCCACACTCCTGTGCTGGGTCACACCCCCCCATTGCCTGGGGACGAGCTGGAGAGTGAATCTCAGGGACAGGGTTGATGCAGAGCACCCCGAGGGTGCAGCAGCCTCAGGGTGGGAAGCCCAAACTGAAGCAGGCAGTAAAGAAAGGTTTGCAGCAATGTGGCTATTTCAGCCTGCACTGAGCCACATGCCAAAGCTAAGAGCTATTACTGAAAGCAGATGGCTTACAGGAGACCTTGAAATGGGATTCTGCCCAAGGCACTTACAAAGTCACCCCTCACAAAAGCACACAATAGGATGCTTCAAAGTCTTTAAATAAGAATTTAAACAGGAGCACATTAAAAACCAGTGCATGGTTTCCATATCACCCCCAGACAGGCTAGTACAGCCCCCCTGCACAGTCAGCCATGGCTGCTTTCCCAGCCAGCAGTCACACGGGTGATGGATGTGGCCCCAGAATGGGTCCAGTGTGTAAACTCCTCACAGGTCTCTGGTTGACACCCAGTACATACATGTATACATAAAATGTTTAATCAACCTTACACTTAATTAAAAAATAAACTCTTTATGGGATGGAAGATATGGGAAGACAATGTATTCCTGTGTCCCTATGGAAGGAGAAACAGGAGGCAATCCAGAAGGAAAGGACTGACTTCCAGTTGTGTGTCTATAGGAAATGCCATGACAGACTGTGCAGTGATGCTGAAAGCAGGATGTGAGAATTCCTCAAAGAAAATTTTGCATTAACTATTTCTAGTAATGTAAGTTTGATAAAGTTTCAGTAGATCATCCTCAGGAGACCATAAGCAGGGAAAGGCAGCTTGAGGGGGAATAAAAAACCAAAGGGATGGTAATTAGGGGACACAACAGAAATGTAAATGAGGAAAACCTTGCAAAGAGAGGGGAAGGAGACAAGCCAGTCCTTTAAAGTACCCTGTATCTCACAAGCACAAGGGAGGAGGGTGATCCTCAGGGAGACACAGGGGGCAAGGGTTTCCACTGAAATGGCAGGGAGGGAGATGAGAGCTCAGGGAGCAGAGGAGAACAAACCAGCCCTGAAGAAAAGATGAGGGACAAAATCACCACTCTCCAATGAGGTAAATATTGAGATGGGGGATGATGATGGTTACATACACCCATAACTGCATTTTCCTTCTGCTTTCCTTCTATAACTAACCCTAACAATTCAATGGAATGCTTAGCAATATCCCTTGGGAAAATACACTGGATGGAAACTCACCCTGACGCTCACATGGCATCAAAGAAATCGCTGAACACATTTCTGGAGTGCCTAAAGTGCTCTCTTTCCTTATCCAGCACAAAGGAATGACCTTCCATGGAGTTAAGGAGTTCTTACCTTCCTGAGGTCCAGCACCACACAGACATGTCCCTGCTGACAAACGGGAGGAGGGAGGGGGGCACCACTCCAGTCACACTCAAGGCTGGATCCTTCATAGATCCATTGACAAATCCTTGTCCCTGACTCAACATCCACACAGCCAACTTTCCCAACCTTCCAAATGCAAGTCTCTCTGCCCTCCTGAACTTGCTCTCTCAGAGAAGGCAAGATAATTTTATCCCTTTAATATGAGTGTGTGTGTATATATATATATCTATATATATATCTATATATAAAATAAAAATCTACCCTTAGACTGACAAAACTCAGGGTCTCCCTGGCAGGAAGCACAGCCAGACTCCCCTCCAACACTTCCAGCAGCTGATTCTTCTTATGCAAACAAAGGACAGATGAGAAATAGTTCCTACTGATCTACCCCATCTGCTAAAGAAATAAGAAAGATAAAATCTCCAAACCCTCAGGGTATGGAGCAGAGCCACAAAACCTGGATTTACCCCTGTTAGAGTGGAAGAGGAGTCAGTCTCTGCTGCTTGGAGCACTGAGACACAGATAATCCAGCCCTGATAGAGGGAAAGAAGGATGTCTGGGAGAGGGAAGGGAGAGGCTGGGCCATTCCTCCTGCTGCCTGCTCTGCTCCAGCCCAATCATGGCAAAGAGAGAAGAGCTCCCACGAACTCACTGTACCCCAAGGGAATGGTGTGCCAGGGCAGGAAACAAGCATCTTTGTTTTATTTTCTCACTCATGTAGAGAGATATTAATTCATCTGTTTCTTAGGAAAAAGAAAGGAAATTGCTGCAATGCAACATGTCAAGAGAAACCAGCAGAGCCAGGCTCACTGAGGATGGGTATTAATTACTGCTTGCTATTTTTAACCTGTGTATAACTCTGGTCTCATCTGTGACTTAAGAAGATAAAATCCCAGTGCTCGAAACCATGTATCTACTCAAACAGGAGAAATATCCTCTACTGGGTACAAAGTCTGGATACAGAAAAATTACAACATACCCATCAAAATTACACTCAATTTTAAAAACAAAAGAAACAACAATCTAGACATAGACAGAAATATTAGCTCAGGAGAATTACTGCCAGAGACAAAAAAATCACTAGCCAGTTCCTGCAGGAAACCCTGAACAGATTGCTGTTAATTATATAAAGAAAAAGTTATGAAGCTGCTCAATGATTCCTGAAGGGCCAAGAGTTTGGACAAGTAAAAAATATACTGTGAGGCCCTTCACTGTATTCTGTACAACACACAGTAGACGCCAATAAAAAAAAAACCAAACCATGACCACAAGCAACCAAGAGTCCATCCTGCAGCTCTGCAAGTATGTTCAGTGTCTGCCAAGGAGCTAATGAAAACAAGGCACTCTTACAGACTGTATCTGCTCCACATTCAAGTACCTGCTGGACATTTTGTACAGCTTATAAAGCCATGAAATATCACAGGGCATGTGCAGATTTTCCAGCTGACAACAATATGAAATAACTGAGCAGCCCCAGACACACAGAGTCCTCTGGTCAGGCATAGGATAACTGATACTACCACACACACACACACACACAAACAACTGGAGACTCTGCCAGAAGTGTGCAAGACCAGACCAAAGCTCATGGTGATGGAAAATGAGCCAAGATTCAAAAGCCACCCCTCAACCCCATCATAATGCTGGAACAACAGTGGGAACGCCCCCATCTACAGTGCAGGGCTTGGATAATGCCCAAGGGAAACAAATTCCTCCTGCCCTCTCCAATTCACCATCGAGTGAGCTGCTACCTCCTGCCATGCTGGAGGAGACGTGGCATTTACAGCCACGCAAAACTCCCCAGTGTGGGGCTGTGGAGTCAGCCAGCTGCCATGGGTTACTCCACTTTCAGTAAGAATTAAGAGCTCCAGGGGAGCAGCAAGGTGGTAGAAGTGATACCACCAATACCCTCTGGATAATGTCAAATGTAGAAAACAAGCTGTACAGCAGGTATTCAGCTACAGAAAAAACCTGACATTTTACTGAGTAATCTGCACACAAGGACAGAAGTACTACTAGCACCAAAACCTGAAAGATCTAACTTCTATCAGCCAGGGCATTACATGGGAACTGTGGATTATACACTGTTACTGAACTAGGAACACTCCTGACACAGATGTAAACTAACAACAATCACAACACTTGGTGGCTGATGGCCCTTCAGCACATCAGCAGGTTACAGTACTCCACTTGCAGCTGATACTCCAATGGAGTATCACACCTGAAATTATTTTTCAATGATGCTGAACTACCTCAAGAGTTGCTTTCTGTAAGAGTCTGACTAATAACTTAAGACACCAGCTGATGATGAGAATGTCTCCTGGTCTTTTTGAAGGCAGGCACAAAAGCTTTGAGCTGAAATTGTAAAACTGCAATCAGTGCAGCATCACACAGCTCCATGACTCCTGGGTCAGAGCTGCCTCACAGTGACCAGCTACCAGCAAATAACCAGGGAGTTTGGCACCTGCCAGGCACTCCTCACCAGCCTCATGAGTCTGGAGAGCTGGTGTATGCACACATAGAATCACTAAATGGCCTGGGTTGGGATGGACCTTAAACCTCATCTGGTTCCACCCCCTGCCATGGACAGGGACATCTTCCACCATTCCAGGTTGCTCCAAGCCCTGTCCAACCTGGCCCCCAACACTTTCAGGGATGGGGCAGCCACAGCTGCTCTGGGCAACAAAACATGTTTTGAAATAAGGTAACTTTTAATGTCACCTTGTTGATTTTTATAAAATGTATCACTAACCAACAACTCTTTAAATGTTCAAGATATACATTTTGCTACAGAAGTATTAGAAAACTTGGGAATACATGATATACAATTTTAAGAAAACCCATGTCACCTCAAACACCCTATTTTCAGTGACATCAGTGCAGATCAAGAGCTTTTAGTCATGGCCAACACAACAGGGAGAAGTGGGACTGGGGCTGCCCAGCTGCCACACATGTGCCATTTAATCCACAGCACTGCCCAAGAGCCAGCAGATGCTCTCTGAGCACAGAAGGGAAAGGCAGAAAGGAAGATCAAACCCTACACAATGATTACTTTTACATTTACAGAATTTTTCTTCTCTTTGGTAGCTTGCCAGAAGAGAAGGTGACATGTCAGAATACTGGGGTTAAAGTACATCAATACCAGCCTGAAATCAAGCAAAGCTCCCTAATCTCAGAATAGTCAGGCTCTGGAGCGAATTGCTGAGGAAAGTAGGAATCAGCATCAATGGAAATCTTAGAACACCTTAGAGAAACCTCTAGGAAACATAATGTATGGGTGGCTCTTCAAGGTCACTTCTAGAAACACTGAAACCACAAGACTTTCTCCATAGGTACCTCTCTGATCACACAGCCACTGCACAATTTTAATGGACTGCAGCATCTAAGATTTGCTGTAACAAGGCAAAAAAAAAATAAAAGCAACCACAGTCAGCATACAGAGAGCAGCAGTCTCTGGGCTGCGTGAACAGCCACTCGACTTATTTTTAGAAAGTGGAATTGGTACAACTTCCTCCTTGGTCCACATCAGACTCCATCAGCTCTTCTGCCTGCTCTCTATGCCTTCACTTAACTAACAAGTATAGAGCAGAAATTTCTCCTACCTTATGTGTTGCAGCTGGGCAGGAAAGGCCAAAGTGGGGAGCGAGGGGCCCTGCAGCAGTGACTGCAGGGAGAGAGCACTGCTGGGAGGTGCCCAGCACGCTGCAGAGCTCCCCCAGCGTGTTCAGCCTGAGCTCAGGTAGCCACCCTCGCCCTGACCTGTCACCTCTGCAGACCAGCTGGTTTCAGGGACATTCAACTGCACTGTGGGAACACTTTGTGCCACCCAGAGCCAGAGCCAGGCCTGGGTTCCTGCCCCAAGTGCTGCTGGTCCGTGTCCCCAAGGCTCACTGGCCTGGCCTGGCCTCCCTGCAGCTGCAGGGACACAGAGAGGGCAGGCAGGCCCTGGCAGTGGCCCAGGGAGGCTCCCACAGCAAGGGGGAGCAGGAACACAGGCTACCCTCCCACCCACCACAGACCCAGCTGGATGTGCATCCCACTGCTGAGGGCTCAGCGTGGGGGAGGAAGCAGGGGCTGCTCCGAACGGGAAGGGAGGGGGGCCCAGGAGCAGGGACACCCTGCAGCAGGGGCACAGGGAGGGCAGAGTGCATGAAAGCCAGTCAGGTGCTGGCTGCAGGTGTTCCAGCACTGCCTTGTCCAAGTGGGCACAGGGAGGTGACTGCAAGCAGCAGCCGATGGGACTGTGTCTCACTCAGGGGAGCACAGGTGGGCTTCACCCTCTCCAGCCTCTGCCAAAGCATCCCCTAGCTCCCCCCAGGCATAAATCCCATTTTTCCCAGCAGGATCTTTTCCTGGAGTCAAACATCAGCAGCACCTTGAGGAATCAGAAGGGTGCACCTACTTCCCTCCACCCCCAGGCAAACTGCAGCAGATGCCACTCCAGAAATGGGTGAACCAAACTTGTTCCCTTGCCACGACGTCTAGGAGAAAGGACTTGGATTAATGTCCAGTGAAACCTGGAAGGGCCAGGAGAGGGGAGGAATTGCATAAAACTTAGTGGGCAAACACTGAGCTTCACAAATTTCCACTGGCATCTACTCCTACAGTTTCCGTTGTTGAAAACAAACCTGAGCCACGGGGAGGTTTCTGGGCTGTTCCCACTGTGGCAGTCTGGAAAATGTACAAGTTAATTGGAGCTGGGTAAGCTCGGCAGGGAGGAGGCAACTCCAGCAGCAGCTTAGTTTCTGACTGGTGATAACACCATTCAATTTATAATAGAAACAGAAAAAAACTTCTGAGCGAGAAATGGAGAGCGGCAGAAGCACAAGCTAAGGAAAAACAGCACTGCCCTGAACTCCCACGTCAGCTCCTCTGTGCTGGCAATGACCTCATCCACTCTGCTGCTTCCTTATCTCCAGTGATACGTTACCAAGCAGGCCCTGGAGCTGCAGGGGTCACCTCCCTCTGCTGATCAAGTCAGCTCTCAGGAAGCCAAGTGCTGCAGGCTCCTCTAGAGCAGCTCAGACATCACCTGTCCATCTGGCCTCTTGGACGAGCTGCCACGCAAACAGCAGAGGCAGCAAAACAGATGCTCATCTTTTCCTTCAGTTCTCAGCCAAATTCTTGATTTTTTGCTCAGGATGAGTCTGCATAAAAGTGTGAGATTCAGCCCAGTTAGGAGTAGAGGCACAGACATAAATTCTGCTTAAATCCTTGCTAGAGAGGCAGAAGCATTTGGTAGGTGCCTGAGTGAACCCTGCAGACTGCAAACTGTGTATCAGTGTCCAAATCTGCTAGAGGTGCTGTGTGTAAGAAACCTCAGTAAAAGAGCTAAGTATTACTCTGGTTTTTAAGAGAATTGAATGAAGATAGAGAACTCTGGGAATTCTTTTCAGCACCAGCCAGGCTGCAATGATGCCCCTGTACTGATCTCTCCTGCACACAGTTGAAAGCACCTCTGAAATGTCCTGCTAAGGAACATTGCCACCCAGGACAGAGCACAGCCTTGCCAAGAGGAGGAGGTGCTGATCTCCAGTGCTCAGGGACCCCCACCAGAAACCATTCTGACACCACCAGTTCAGGTCACTGGATTTGTTCACTCCAAGCCCAGTGAGACCTGGTGATACACAGGGAAGTTTTCTTGTGCTTCCTGCTGCTCTCAGACTTGTACAATCAGGTTAAACATAGTGCAAATGTTCTAAAACAGCTTCCACTGGTAGATATTTAAGCTGAGTAAGAAAGGAGTTTTTACAACTATTAAATGCAGAAAATGCATTTCCTTTAGGATTAGGCTGTGTTATCCTGCAAATAAAGTGGGATGAAACATTCATGTCCCAGCTTGGAGCGCAGGTGCTACAGCAGGATGTAGTGCTGGGGTGAAGGAGGGGTCAGAGTAATTCTGCTACACTAAGAATTCAATTGTGGAGATGATTTTTACCTTGGCATGTCTCTGAATTCCTTATATGCAGGAGATTAACCACCTCACAAGAGAAGCTGGCAGCCAGAGTTGCTGCTCTGTCCTCAATGCATCTTCCCTCACTTCTCAGGGAACCTTCCTTGTCAGGAAACTTCTCAAACATAAACGGATTCATAAACAACTCAAAATCTTTTTGTCTCATTGCAAAAACTGAATTTCAGTAGCAGGCAAGGAAAAGGAGAAAAGACAGGATGCTAGATGAAAACATTACAGCTCAAACATGAGCCTCAAACACTCCAAGGTTTAACTTAGCACAGCTCCTAGCTCACGTTGCAAGCACACTACTCCAGATTTGCCAACAGGATCTCACTGAGCACGCCAGGTCCTCTGTCACAAACACACAGCTAAAAGCACAAATACACAAACATGTGATCTGCATTCCTCCTCAGGTAACAGTGCCAAGACATACTCAAAACTGGGTCATTTGAGCCCAACTTCTTAGAACTGCTCTGCAGAAGCCCCACTGGCACAGTCCTGTCCTGACTGGCCACAGCACTTTAGGTGAAGTGTGCGTGGAAGCAGAACCCCAGTCAGAGACAGAGGTCAGCTAGGCTGACACGCCCACGTGAGAAGACTGGAGAAACTCATCTTGCTCAGCTTAGGGAGAGGGAAAAAAGTCTCCAAATACTTCTAACTGAGCTGCAGACATGTAGGAAGTGGAGTGATGTGGGGAGTAGGGTGCTCTCCATGAGCTCTGGACATCAGAAAAGGAACAGGTTTAAAGTGCAAGACAAAGATTTAGATTAAACACCCCAAAAAAATCTCTCTAATGACGAGGAGGCCTAAGTGTTGGCATACATCACCTGCACAGGATGTGGAATTGCCAGCAGGAAGAGCCTTAAAAGAAGAACTATTACTCAGGAAGGGTTTATAAGTCTACCTGACCTTACCAGGGTTGGGAAACAACCAGGACATCTCTGGAGGTCCCTGATGTCTGAGATTACGAAACAAAGCCTCAGACATTCCTTTAAATTAGACATAGGGCAGGGACACAGCTCCCAGAGCATTCCTGTCTAGACTGAAGCACAGCTACTTGATGAATAAGATTGTTTAATATCCTAACAGCATCTTTTACTTATAGACACCATATTGTCCTGTAAAATTCATCAGGCTTCCACAGAAGTGCCTCAAGAAAAGCAGGTTATCAAGATGCAGAATTGCCACTTGCTAAGATGTAAACACCAAACCAGGAGGACCAAGACTCAGCATATGTCTCATAAATAGAACACACTCAAACTTTAAATTAAATAAATATTTTAAATAGCACAGAAATACCCATATTTCCCTCGTGCCCATTGTAGGGGACTCCCTGACTTCAATCTGCATTTTCATACCATCTACTGGGCAGATCCTGAACTACCCACCAGCACAGGCAGGGCTGAACACCACGGCAGCTTGTCCCAGGCTGAGACCCCCACCAGCCAAGTTTTGTTCTCCATATTAACAGCAAGCCACACGTCGGTGCCTGAGATGAAGCACAAGGAATGAAACCACCATCCCATACTCCAAATATTCCCAGCAAACACATATGGACAGCACAGCCTGGCCAGCAGAAGGTGAGAGGAAGAGGAGAGGGAGGCGAGAGGAGGAGGCCCAGCCCGCAGCCGGCGCTCAGGCGTTGAACCGAGGGGGAAGAACATTTTCCCCCAATATTACTGGCTGCGAACTGCAGCGACCACATGGCTGTTCCCAGCCACTCAGTGCACGCTGTTTACTATAAACAACAACAGTAAACAGAAACTCAGCCAAAAAATGAAAGACCCCAGAGCTGGGTCTCCACATCCCGATGATCCCCATGGAAATAATCAGTTTCATGTTCAGCTGCTGAACCTAAACCATCCGAGGCCGCAGGGAGCCAAGCTGCTCAGTGCATCCCAAACTCAGGCCGCCTGCTCGGATTTGCCAGCTCTACCTTCAGTCATCCAGACTCCAAAGTGCTGCCACAGTTTTACACGGGAGCTTCAAAGAGCTCTCGGATTAAACCCGCGCGGCAGGAGCCAGCCGTCACCGGGGTTATTTTTAAACATCTCACTGTGCACGAAACGCTCGAATCTTGTCTCGCTCCCAGCTCTATCCCAGCACTCGGCTCGGGGCGGCTGCGAAGGAGGCGCAGCCTGCGTTTCCCCAGGCATGGTGGTAATGGGATTTCTCCGGCTGCTCCCGGAGTCACCCCTGCCACCTCCAGCAGCAGCACCAAACGGGGAGCACCGGGAACCAGCTCCACACACACACACGGGGCTGACAGGAGGGGGTCACCGAGCCCCGAATGGCTCGTGGGGAAGGAAGGGCACAAACCCCGCAGCCGCGGCCACCTCCTGCAAACCCCCGGCAGCTCGGTCCCGCTCTCCCTTTGCAGCCAGGAGCGCCCGGCTGATCCCGAAGGGCTCCGGGGAGGGGGGCGGCTCCGGCCGGCCCAAGAACCGCTCCGAGGGCTCGGGGCGAGGCGGCACCGCGGCTGACCGAGGCCCTGCCCGGGGACACCCGGCAGAACAACAAAGCCCCGCAAGAGGCTTCCCCGGGAGGCACAGCCCGGCCGGGCAGCCGCGGGGCCGCGGAGCCCCCGGGGCGCTGCCCAGCCCCGGGAGGGCCGGTCCCGGACGGGCACCGGCAGGTGCGGCCGGTGACAGCCGCCCCCGGCCCGGGAACCGCGCTGAGGCGGCGGCC
>JAODHX010001137.1:2281813-2293433 GCA_027576295.1 Cossypha polioptera | reverse complement strand
GGGCTCCGACAGCTGAGCGGCCGGTTGGGTTCGGCTGTGTTCGGCTTGTCTCGTCTCGTCTCGTCTCGTCTCTGCACGGCTGCTTTCCAGTTCGGCACAGCTCGTCTCGGGCTCGGGCAAGGCTCGGCTCCGCTCGGTCTAGGCCGAGTTCGGCTCGGCTCGGCTTCGCTCGGTCTAGGTCGGGCTCGGCTCGGCTCCACTCGGCTCTGCTCGGGCTCCGCTCGGCTCGGCCTGGCCCGGCTCCGCTCGGTTCGGCTCTGTTCGGCTCGGCTCGGCTTGGCTCGGCTCGGCTCGGCTTGGCTTGGCTCGGCTCGGCTCCGCTCCTCTCGGCGCGGCCCGGCTCAGCTGGGCTCGGCCCGGCTCTGCTCTCACGAACCCCCTCAGTGGCTGCGCCCCGCGCCGCCCCGGCCGTGCCCGCTCGGGACTGTCCTGAGGCAGGGACAGAACCCGTCCCCTCCCGCACTGTGGGCACGGGCAGACCCGCCGTGTCCTCGGGCACAGGGCAGACCCTCACCCATGATCTGGGACAGCCCTCCCCATGGCGCCTCAGGGCAGACCCTCACCCATGATCTGGGACAGCCCTCCCCACGGCGCCTCAGGGCAGACCCTCACCCATGATCTGGGACAGCCCTCCCCATGGCGCCTCAGGGCAGACCCCGCTGTGAGCCCCAGCCTGGGGACAGGCTCCCCTGCACCATCCCAGGAACCCTGGCACAAGACACACGTGCTCCACCGGTGAGCCCCAGCCTTGGGATGGACCTCCCGTGCCCACCCAGGACACATGGGCACAGGGCAGACCCCTACCATGATCTCCACACCCGGGATTTCCCTGTGCCCAGCCAGGACCCTGTGGGCACAGGGCATAACCCCACTGCGACCGGCTGCACCCCTGTTCCAGCAGAGCCCCCCTGGGTCCTGCAGTGATGCCCAGCCTTGTCTGGCTGCACCCCTGTTCCAGCAGAGCCCCCCTGGGTCCTGCAGTGATGCCCAGCCTTGTCTGGCTGCAGCCCTGTCCCAGCAGAGCCCCCTGGGTCCTGCAGTGATGCCCAGCCTTGTCTGGCTGCACCCCTGTCCCAGCAGAGCCCCCCTGGGTGCTGCAGTGATGCCCAGCCTTGTCTGGCTCCCCCCTGGGGACAGCCGGGACTGAGGTGCACTCCATACAGCACAGCCAAATGCTGGGGGCTGCAATCCCCAGATACTCCCTTTGCTCCCAGCCTGGCAGGACCTCTCCCTGCAGTGCCACCCAGAGACACAGATGTACAGATGTATTTGGGGACTCGGTGTGGAAGAGGAAAAGGTGATCCAGTTCCACCTCTCTGCCATTGGCAGGGACGCCTTCCACTGTCCCAGGTTTCTCCAAGCCCTGTCCAACCTGGCCTTGGACACTTCCAGGGATGTGCTAGTGCCTCTCTGGACAGCCTGTGTCAGGGCCTCACCACCCTCACAGAGAAGAGTTTTTTCCTAAATATATTTTCCTATATGTGTTCCTACATGTCTTTGGAGTGACCCAGACATGTGTGACAAGTCTTCTCAGTGAGAAAGCACCTGAACAATTTCCAAAGTACCTGTCATGATACAGCTAATGTAGGAGCCTGCCCCTGAATGATTTTTTGTTCTGGGAGATTACATGGAGGTTTTGCCCAAGGCCAAAGGAGCTTCTGCCTGATCAGCAGCTAACTTCTGGGGTCCAGCAATCTGTCCACAGCTCTGACCACTTTCTCAAAGGGAGGAAAAAGGGATCAATACCCTCAGAACAAAATAAACCTGTATTTGCCTGTCTCTCACCACAAAAAAAAAAAAATTTCTAAATAAAGTCATATACTTCCATCTAACAGGGTGAGATTTCTAATAGTGGGGGGAAAATTCTGAAACTGTTCCAGAGCTGCTGTTTGGATGATTCTCATGTCTTCTTCTTAATGGTGACACTGGCCACTGCTGAGGGTCAGGACTGGCCTGGAAAACCTCTTGTTCTGAAATCCTCACATTAGGGGATGGACAGTTTGAAATGCTGGTGAGGGTTTCTGTTTTGAGATGTGAGTGCTTGGTTGAGGTAGGACATGGAAGTATGTGTGTATCAGCCTTACACCTGACCACCTTCTCAATAAATTGACAAGTATTACCAACTCTTCTCATGGGTATCATCAACTCTGGTATTCCCTCATGTGCATGGTAATCAGGATTTCATGAATGGAATAAATGTGCAAGAGCTCAGAGCTGCAAGATAGAGACAGGAGTGAAATTTCTTCATTGGCTTTAATTTGGAATGAGCAGTGGGATTTACATATGACATCCATATGAGCACCACAGGAATTCTGTTTGATTAATACTACAATGGAAAGGAGCTGCAGAAATGGTTTGCCCTTTATTCTGAAGTGTTGCCAGGAAAGCTCTGCACATTTGCAGCCTGGTTTGGAGCAGCTCCCAGAAATGAGCACTGGGAGGAACCCCCAAAGGGGCACTGGTGTCCTGATGCACGGGGTGCCTTGGGCACACTGGAGCAGGACCTGCAGGAGGAGAAGGTGGAATGGAATATAAGGCAATGTGACTGGGAAGAAAACCTCCTGCTGTCTTCCCTTGTCCCCTCCCTCTTCCCCCCTCATTAATGCCTTGCAGCAATGCAGCATCAAATGCCCTCCTAGGCTGGTTCTCACTATTTGCAGTGTTCCCATCAGTGAACTTTGTTTTCTGCCACAAATTGATCCTCAGTCTGGCATGGATGAAAATATAGAGCATGTTCTGCTTGAAATGAAAAGCCTAATGTCCTCTGGTCCATGACCTTTTATCCTGAATCTGATACTTCATTAAAAGGTGAATAAGAGAGCACAGGGATGGATGTAGAGGAACATGTGCACCCAGTATTCCTGCTTCTCTCACAGATATGTTCTTTGACCTGACAACTTTCTTGGGGATGGGAGGTGGGAATCTTCTCCCCATGCCTTAAAAAGGCAGAGGAAAAGGTTATTTACAGAGTTTAAAGCCCCAGCAATCAGCAGAGCACTTTGCAGGCCTGCCATAAGTTTCCTCTCCCAAAGCAATCTCATATTGAGACCAGCTGTTGAGTTTACCAGGGTCTGTCTGCCCTAGAGTCCATTTTTGTTCTGAAGGCTTCATATCCTGGAAAATCACCTCTGTGAATACCAGAATGCTCTCCTGGTAGTAGGAAATCTCCTGACATGTGCAAGCAGCTCTGCCTTTCCCTGTCCAATTGCACAGTGACCCTCTGAAAGGGGCTGCCTGCTGCAAACCCCTGTGAGCCCCCAAAATCCTCGTGAGGCAAAAGAACACATTTTCTCACCATAACACATAATTATTTCTCCTGTTTCTCATGGCTCTTCATAACTATTTCTACCTTTTCCACATCCCAGGTGGATGGCAAGCCTGAGTCCAAAGGGTCAGGGTGTCACTGTGCCATGTCTGGGGCTTGCACCTCCTGTCCTGGTTAAATGTACCATTCCTGTCAGTATATACACCCAAATTTAAGCTAAAACCCCTCTGTTACAGAGTCACTCCTTGCAGTTCAGGTCTGCTTTGCTCACCCTAAATTTCTTTGCAGAGTTGCTGCTTTCTTGATCCCACCCCACCTTTGCTGCTTAGCACCTCGCCAAGCTTGCATAGAGATTTATAATCCTTCTGTTATTCTAATATGAAATTATCTAATTATTACTTAATGTCAATATACAACCCATAATTATCTGATTTCAGTCTGTCACAATAGCTCAGTCCTAACTTGGCAGTTGTCTGGTATTTTCAAAGCCTGCTATGCACTTCCATCAACACTTTAAGGATGATTGTGTTTGGGTTATCCGGGTGTAGGTGTAAAATATCAGTTTATTTTTAGGTATGTTGTTTAAATTTCTTGGCTAATAGCAGTCTTGCAAGTCCTTCATCTGCTTTATGAAAAGGGATCTGGTTTCTCTGCAAAAGCAGAATTTAGGAAGTTATTGAACACTTGATTTGTTGCCGCTGTTAATAAATTTCCTGTGTCTATTAATGGACTCATATGGGCTTGAATTCCCTTTGTTCCCAGTGCCTTCTAAACATTTCCTACTGCTGCTCTTTGATCCCGCCAGCCACGAATCCTCCCCCTAATAGCTCATTTCTCCTGTTCGTACCCTTCACAAATTACTGCACGTCTTAATCCGAGCCGACCTCTCCTCCTCCCGCAGGGATTCCCGGCTCCAGAGCCCCCTTTGATCCCCAGATCGGCCAGAGCCGCCGCTCCCCGGGCCACGGCGGCTGCTGGGATGGGCGATTAGCAGGGGAGCTGCTGGGGGGCTCCCGGCCAGCAGCCTGGGCTGCGGGAAGGGATGGGGACACGGGACAGAGCAGCAGCGACATGGCAGAGCTGCCACTCACTGCTCCCTGCCCAGTGCCAAGAGAGAGGGGAGAACCCTCCCCCGGGAGGGGGCAGAGTGTAAAGAACCTCCCTAAGTGCTGTCCCCTGACACCCAGCAAGGCTAAGCTGGCTGGAAATTTTCACCAGTTTTTTGACCTTTCCACTCCCACCCAAATTTGAAACCATTTGGGGAATTTAATTTAATTTAATTTCATTGAGGAGATCTCATGTTCAATCCCCCTCCTTTACTTTCTCCCTTCTTTCCTTTTTGCCATTTTTCCCAATACAGCACCTGCTCAGCTTCTTGAATTACTGTAAAAAATTTCAAGCAGGAAATTTTTCAGAATCATAATAAACTATTGGACAGAGGAAACAGCTCAAGGTATTGATTCAATTTGAGTCATCTTTTCTCAAACCTCCCATTGAATTTCTGGCATCGCTTAGATTCAGGGTCATCTTGGTCTCACTGATCAATATAAAATGTTTTTATTTATGTGTCTTGCTATTTGTTTGCCCTTACTGCTTTTTGACACATACATATCAATTTGGAATCATCAATTTGCTATTTTTTCCCCTCCTTCTCCAGTGAAATAGGATGGATTCCAGCTGTTGCTCTCCTTGCAGTGATGTGACCATTCTGAGCATCTGAAAACAAAGTTTCACCAGGAAGCCTCCATCTCTATTCAATTTCTCTGACTGAATTTTTCTCCCTAAAAAATACATTCAATAATTTGCAGCTGCTTCATCGACTTCTGGCTGGGCTCACTGTCCAGCATGTGTGGCACCTTTCTAGTCCCTTCAGAGCAGAATGTCCCTTTAGAATGCAGAATAATATTAATTATTTTGGTTTATTGAAGGAATACATAATCAACAAACCAGGATGTAGAGTCCACCTGTCACTGGATGTTGTATGTGTCTGTCTGGGAAGATTTTCTTTGTAACAGGATAAGGAGGAATGGGTTCCCACTGCCAGGCAGGGATGGGTGGGATATTGGGAAGGAATTGTTCTCTGGGAGGGTGCTGAGGCCCTGGCACAGGGTGCCCAGAGCAGCTGTGGCTGCTTCTGGAATCCCTGGAAGTGTCCCAGGGCAGGTTGGATGGGGTTTGGAGCAATCTGGGATAGTGGAAGGTGTCCCTGGCATGGCAGGGGCTGGAGTGAAATTATGTTTAAGGTCTCTTCTAACCCAGCTGATCTGTGGTTCTGTGATTCTATGGAATACTGCCACAGCTCAGCTGGTTTTCCTTGGAAAATCTGTCATGTTGCACTAAGGAGGGTGCAAGCCCAATGACATCCAATATTTTCAGGTTGACACTGTGGAAAGTCTAAACCTGGGATACACAAAGGTATCAGCTGGGAAGCTGAGTTGTGAACCAAGAGATTTAGCAAGCCTTGAGAACTTGGAAAATCCCAAGGGTCTGGGGATTTTCAAAATAGTCATGATGGTTTGAGAAAGGAAGCCATGAACCCAGATCAGACAGTAGGAGGGATAATTCAGTACCTGCAGCTACACATTGGCAAAACTGATGGCTTTTGGTACAGAAAGTAGCTCTGGCTGGACACTTGTGAGCTTTGCTGTGAGAGACTGGGGCTGGTGAGAATATCCACACTGGTCCAGGCCGTGTCCAAGCAGTTCTAAGCAGCACCCTGGCAGCACCATGGGAGGCTGGACACAAACCCCAGAGGAAGCAGCACCAGCAAGGACATCATTAATGCTGTAAACTGGCATGTTAAATGTCAGCTGTGCCCAGCTTTGTGACAGACCCTCTGACCAACACCAGCGTGCTGATATGAAGGAGAGGTGCTGCTCCTACTGGGACTGGAAATTAGAAAGACAAAGCTGTGAAGTAATTTTAGTAAAGATGATAACAATCATAAAATCTACACTAAGGTTTGCAGGTGAAAAAAGTCCTGAGCAATCCTGAGGTTATGGGTGCCAAGCCCTCGGGACCATTACATAGCCCGAGTCCAGCCACTGTATTTGAAAAGCAATCCACAAATCCACCCACGAGAGCCTGGAAAATGCATACTCCAAGATGAGAGACTCCATCTCACAAAGCATCATTCAGGGCAGCTTCAGAGTCATTCTGTGTATCTGCCTGACACTGGGTTTATAAAAAGGGGAATAGCAAAGAGTCGGGAGTGACCTAGATCGTTCACACTGCGTTGGAAAAGCTATTCCAGGAACAACACAGCAGCTCTGCTGTCAGCCTCTGACAGGGCCTGTAGAAGCACAAAGAGAGCAGGAAGAAAAGCTACAAAAGTCTTCTAGGGGCTAGAAAACCTCCTTGACTTGAGGTCAAGGAGCTCTTCATGCTTGGCATAGGAAGCTGAAGGATCTTTGCCATGGCGTGTGCCCTGCTCGTGTGGGAGTAGCTGCAAGATGCAACGAGATGGAGAGGCTGGGAATGAAAATGGGAGTGATGCAGAGAGGGGAGAGATGTCAGTGCCAGGGGTGGCCTGGCCAGAGAGGCTGAGCACCTCGCTCTGGGGCTCTACCCCTTCACACTGATCCTGGCTGAAAAGAGGAATTCCTGCCCCAGAGCAGGGATTGCATTTAAACAGCACATATGGAGCTTCTGTTTGAATCTGCAAAAACACTTGTACTGCCTTTCTGGGTTTTCCTTTCTCCAAATTATTTCAGACCTGCTCCACCTGGAGGTGAAGTATGGTGGACCATGCTTTCACCTATGGCCCTGAATTGTCTATTATATATTTTAATGGAGCATAAACCTTGGGAGGAACCTGCTCCTCAGGCTGACAGAGACCTGAGGGTTTCCATCTCGCTCAAAGCAAGTGGTTTTCCATGTTCTCCTGGGGGGGATCATGGTGGATCCCACCCTTCCAGTGGCCCTGCTGCTCCCTTTCTTTTGGCAGCTGAGTTTTACAGGATTGAAATATTCATCTTCAGTACAGTCTTTGGGCTCAGCAGAGAGCGTTTGGGTGAAACTTGTGACACATAAAAGTTGCAGTAAGTAGTCTCTAACAGTTAGTTTTGGCTTTAATTTCTGCAGTCATTCTGTGGTCTCTTTGCAGAAATAGCCATATGGCCAATTAATGTCTTCCAAATTGAATGGAATTATTTCCTTATTTGCAGGTGATGAGCCTCTCCCAGGTCAAGAGACATCAGCCATTTTTCCTTTGCTCTGGGGGGTAAATCCTCTACCCAGTGATGGTGGGAAAGCAGGGCCAGCCCTTGGCCATTCCTATGGGGCTGGAAGTTCCCAAATTCCACTGCAGGCTCCTTGCTCCTGATGCCACAGGGATGCTCCCACTCCCTGGATCAACAGCTGGCAACCATTTCTACCTTGCCTTTGCCTTTTCCTCACCATCACTTGCAGCAATCCTCAACTGCATGCTCAACTCGAAGCCAGTTGGAAAATCATTTTGGTGAATTAATTTCTGAGTTCATTAGGATTATTCATGGGTGGCTGGGCTCTGTGGGACACAGCTCCCACACACGCAGACATCAGGGGCCACGGGCAGATCTTGGGCTTGGAGCATTTTCCAGGGCATCCTGTGTTTTCCTGCAGATGTGTCACTGCTTTATTCATTGCCCATCAGTACAGATAAAAACACAGAGCCTGTGTTGGAGCAAGGGGGAGGTTCCTGTGCAATCCTGCTGGGAAATGGCTCCCGGGGCTATTTCAGGACATGAACTCTGGGATGGGGCTGCTCAGTATGGAAATGGAGCTGTTTGCTTTCAGAAGTACTTTTCCTAAGTAATGTCTTCACTCTCCTCGGGACGCTGCCAGCATGCTGAGGAGACTTACATGAGGAGTTTTTTAATTTCCAGGGCTTTGCCTCTGCCCAAACCATGGAGCAGAGGGTCCCACCCTGTCGGCAGTGGGTTGTGCTGTGCAGGGATTTTGAAGGGGAGTTGTCCTATTCCCTACACCTTGGCCTTTGGCACTGCCAGGGTTGCTACTAAAACACATCCCCAGGTGCCACATCCACACATTTCTGGAACACTTCCAGGGATGGGGACTCCACCAGTGCCAAAGCATTTTCTCCTCCTTTCACCATCCTGTGCCTTGCTACCAAAACACTGTATCCTGGAAAGGATGACAGCAGCCTGTTCTAATGCCCAACCACCTTTTCACCCTTTTTCCATTATCCAATTTGAACCTCCCCCAGCACAACTTGAGGCAGTGTCCTCGGAAGGCTCAGAATGGGCCTGATTATTTTTTAAGACCAGCTCCCTTGTTCTGCATAAATTAAAACTGCAGCATCCTGTTGCTTTTGTGAGCATAAAATCCATTGGATGCATGCACAGCTGAGTGACATCATCTGATCTGATTCGTATTTTAAAATCTATAGATTTCAAACATAGCAGGCAGATTTACAGGTGAAGTGTCATGCACCCCACTACCAATTTCAGGAGGGGTTAAGTGCTGCTTTATGACACAAAAGGTATTTCAGGGCATGTCTGAAGCTACCCCCTGGTTATTTAGGGGATCTCTGTGTGTTTGGGGTCTTGCACTGATCGACTCTGAGCCCCTGAAAGAGGCTGTGCCAGACTTTCTCTCTCCATGGGAACTTGCTTTGATGAGACAGGAGGGACTAGGGGATGCTAATTTGCCTCTCCCAGAACATTAATTGAATTGCAGATATAAATTGTTATTAGGGTAGTCTGGAAATAAGATATAAAAAGATTTCCTGGCATGGTGCTGCAGATTTTTCTCTATTAACATTTTGCAGAGAACAAAACATGGCTCAAAAATACCTGCTATTAGTTTCAGTGTTTATTACAGTGTCACCAACCGTGCCAGAGACACGAGATCTGCAGGATGCTGCACATGGAGCCTTGGAGCCTGTGGTGGCCTATGGGAGGCAGCAGAATGGGCACTGCCAGTGCCTTGATTCCTGTTCCTGCTTTCCAAAAATTAGGGAAATAAGCCAGATGAGGAGGTGAGGGATGCTCCTGATGTGAAGGAAGCAAAAACTCCCCTGGTCCTCAGCAGGTCAGGGAAGGTCACGTCTCTTTTTGACCCAAATTTTGTGGTGGAGAAGAACTGGAGTAGTGTTCATGCAGCGGCTGAAAATCAAAATATTCCTCTTTTTAAAAGAGCTCTGACTCCTCCTTAGGGAGCAGCTCTTATTTTAGGGGCAAACCAGTGCTGAGCTGAGCTTGTGGCTGCTCGTGGCATTGTGGAGTCTCCAGCAGTGATTTCCCACTGAGGATCCAGAAGAGTGTGATGCGTCTGTGTGGGAAAGGCAGAATGAGATGAGCCCCAGGAGGGGCTCAGAGATCAGACAAGGGACTTTGTAAGACATCAGACAAGTCCCTTTCCAAGGGACTGTGTCTGGGAGCAGCTGTGGCAGCTCAAGCATGGGAAAAGAAGCACTGTGAGCTAAAAACCTGGCAGAATTTAACCTGTGGTAAGGGAGTAGCAACAAGCTCATTTAAAAAAAAATCCTAGACAAAACAATCTCCTGATGTGTAAGTTCAACCAGGATATGGGAAAAATGGAAGAGTCAAAGTAAGGCAAAACATGGGGCAATTCCAGTGGGACTTGTGAGTCTGAAAGGGGGAATAAACACATAAACACATGATGCTCATGAAAAAGAGAGAGAACAGGAGATAACACCTCACAGGTGCCATGGGCCTCCATCTGCTTCCACAGGTAGGAGACACTCTGAGCAGCCTGGAAGCACAGCTGCTCAGAGGGATGCTCCCCTGCCACAGAGCCTTCAGTTAAATGAGGGGGAAAAATGCCTGGAGAAGCTCATTTTTTTACATTTCCAATCTGACAGAATTAGCAGTGAAGAAAAGGCAGTTTTGGGGTCTTGCTTGCATCCTTTCCAGGGTACAGTGCTTTGGTAGCAAGGCACAGGATGGTGAAAAGAGGAGAAAATGCTTAGAAGAGAAAGGAAAACAAAAATTTCAACATAGGGTAGGAAAAAACTTATTTTTTGAAACTGATGACATTTTGATATCTGGATTTTAAAATGAAGTGCTGTTTTCCTTTCTGGGCTGGCCAGGAGGGGGTGGGTGAAGTTGAGGATGATTCTTGAAGAGCCTTGGAGCTGATCACATCAGGGAAAAGAAAAGAAGATGGATTGGAGAGCTTGGTCTGAGATGGGGTATGGATGCTTACTAGGAAATAGTTTGTTTGAGTCTTTGGTGCTATTTTAGTGTCCAAGGGGGGAAACTGAGGCAGCAACTGAACCAGACTCTCCATATTCCCTCTGCCTCTGTGTGGTCCTGTACCTTTCATTACAGAAAAGCCCGGTGGGGACATCCAGAGCAGACACTCCTGAGGCAAAGCCTTCAGTTTGTACTCTTTGATTGAGTTGATTGTTTTACAATACCCACAGGTGAGGCATGCATGGTGTCACTTTTAACATGAGTGGTTCATTTATTGCAATCCCTTACCTGGAAGGCAGAGAAGTGGTCCAGGACTGGGTTGTGCTACTCCAGCTCTTCCCAGCCTTGAGCTCCTGTCCCCCTGTGTGACCCTGTGTGCCTTCCAGGTGGATGGGCAGGCTGGAAGAGAACTCTCTGCCCCAGGGGACTTTGGCAGTGTGGTCCCACTGGTCAGCTCATGTCCCCTGTAGGGGCTGCAGCACCATGGTGCTGTGCACTCCCTGACAGGAGGGGATGAGGCTGAGAGCCCAAACCCAGCTCTTCCCACCCCAGGAGGCTCCAGCAAGTGATGGCAGCAGCAATCTGCCACAGGGGGTAAAAGCTGCAGGTTGCTGAGGGAGAGAAATGCAGCCCATAATAACAGCAAACATCCAATCCTGCCCCTTTATAGAGGCCATAAATCCTGACAGACCAGGTGACTCCTGCTTGGCATAAGGGGAGAGCTGAACCATGGCTGCCCAATCCTGTCCCCCTGGCAGTGCAGTGAGGTATCTCCAAATTGCACAGCTGATCGTGGCACCAATGATCAGCAGCTGCTGCTGGGAGGGGTGGTCAGACGTGGCTCAGACGCTCTTCCCTCCCCTCCTTACAGGCATCTTTGCAGGAGCTGAAGCCACCAGAAGCACAGGCAGGGATTCAGGCTGTTGGAAGTAGAAAGAGACATAGTTCCCAAGAGTTGATAAAAGAAAAGCTCAAAAAAAATAGCTTGCAGTGTGTGCAAAACCCAGTTGGAAGCAAAGTGTTGATTACACACCATGCCAGTGTTGTCTTTCACCTTCCTGCTGGAACACCTTAAATCTGCTCATCTGGCCCCAAGCACTGAGGAGGTGTGTTGGGTTGATGTGGCCAGAAATGTGTATTCTGTCCCCATCTGCTGCAGCCGGGTGGGGCAGTGACCCTGATCTCCTGGCACATA
>JAODHX010001137.1:2261175-2271605 GCA_027576295.1 Cossypha polioptera | reverse complement strand
CCAGGGAACAATTCCTGCCCAAGATCCCAGCCAGCCCTGCCCTCTGGCAGTGGGAGCCATTCCCTGTGTCCTGTCCCCCCAAGCCCTTTTCCCGAGTCTTTCTCCACCTTCCCTGTGCCTCCTTCAGGCTGCACTGGGGTCACCCCAGAGCTTTCTCTGCCCCAGGCTGAATTCCCTTGCGTCTCTTTCCCTTTCCTGGGCCAGGTGAGTCTTTGGGAGTGTTTGACACCTCTGCACCGCCTCCCCTTTCCCCTCACCGTTATCACCCTGCAGAGCCACCCCAGCACATCCCTGCAGCTCCTCTCTGCCCTGCCAGAGCTGGGAAAGGAGGGAGGGCTGGCCACAGGACACAGAAATCCTGCAGCTGAAGGGCTGCAAGCTGCTCTGCCTTGGAGGGGGCTTGGGTTTCCTCCCCATTTTTCCCTGTGGCCTGTCCCCATCCTGGCTCCCAGAGGTGCCACGGGGCACCAGCCCTGCCAGCCCAGCAGCAGATTGATCCTGCTGAGGATAAATCAGGATTTATCCCCAGTGTTTAATGCTTTTGTTCTGCTCCGTAGCACACGCTGTTCATAAGCCATGTAAATCCAGAGAGCTGGGATTTGGAGCGACTTAAAATTAAAGAAAGAGCTTGTCAGTTTAAACACTTTTTCCTCCCTTTTCTCCCTGCATCCCATTCTGTACAGCAGTAATGAGGGTGACAGCAGCAATGGCCTGGCTGGCTGAGGGTGCCTGTCCCAAGCAGCAGCCAGCACCATTCCCAGCTGCTCCTTCCAGTGCTGGAAAAACATCTCAGCACTGACAGTCACTGCAGCAAAGAGCCCAAAGAACCCAGGCAGGTTTCCTTTTGCTTGCACCAAATTTACCTTTTGTCTTTTATTCCTCACTGGAAAGCAGCTGTGAGGCCAGGATTGAAGTTTTGGGTGGGATCCCAAGCCAGCCCCTGCTGCTGTCCCCTCCTGTCAGGGAGTTGTGCAGAGCCACAAGGCCCCCTGAGCCTCCTTTTCTCCAGGCTGAGCCCCTTCCCAGCTCCCTCAGCCTCTCCTGGGGCTCCAGACCCTTCCCAGCTCCATTCCCTTCCCTGGACACGATCCAGCCCCTCAGTGTCCCTCTTGTCACAAGGAGCCCAAAATTGACCCCAGGACTGGAATTGCCTCCTCAGTGCCAGCACAGGGGACAGTCCCTGCCCTGGTCCTGCTGCCACATCATGCCTGGTGCAGGACAGGTGCCACTGGCCTCCCTTATCTAGGGAGGAGTTTTATGAGAACAACGAGACTTGGAGGAAGAGTTTGGCTCAGTGACTCTGTGTTGCATTTGGTCATTAAACCAGCACATCTTATCCCTGACAGCCTTGGCTTGGCTGGAGGAGCTCTCCCCGTGCTGTGAGCTCTGTGGGGTCAGGGGGTATCTGCTGCTCTTCCAGGGCCATGGCTGTGTGTGTGGCACCTCTGCTCCCATCAGCTCCAGCACATCAGCAGGATTGTTGCAGTTGTGGCACCAACTGAGGAGCTTGCTCTGTCAGCTGGAAACTCAGTAGAGCATGAACTGCAGAGGGGCTGAACATGAAAGCTGTGCAGGGACCTCGGGGTTGTTCATATGCCGTAGGTTTTTATATCTGGGATTTTGCACTCACGCCCTGAGGGAAGGCCCTGACTCACACAGCATCCCTGGCCACCCCACCAGGATGAGCTGCTGGCCCTGCTGCTGCCATGGGGGGCAGTGAGCGCTGATGCACTGGGTGTCCTTCACCTCTTCAAAAATCTTCAGGGCACAGCAGTCTTCAGGAGAATGGAGGGAACTACTGAACCCTCAGAGCAAGACCTTCTCCAAACCTGCTCATCCTTGGCCCCTTCATGCAATGCAGCCTCTCCTGCTCAGAACCAAGCTGTACCCAGCTGGAGTTCATCCCCACCATCAGCATCCCAACATGGTGCACGAGGTGTGAGCCAACCTCATGGAGAGCAAAAGGCACCTGTGAAGTTCCAGTGGCCTATTCCATCCTAAACACTGTCCTGGCCCTTTCAGAGACCCTGCCTTGCCCTGGGCATGGTGGTGCCCCTCCACTGGGCTGAAATATCTCTGATTTTAGGGCACCACGATGAGATGAATCCCATCCCAACGCACATGCCGAGAACATCCAGATGGAGAATTAGCGTAGAATATCAGATGCTCCTCACGTCTTTCCAGAGAAACCTTTGAGTCATTTGCTCTGAGGCTGTGTGGGTGGGTGGGTATTTGTGCTCGTGCACGTGGGCTTGCACCTGGCTACTTGTGCAGACAGATCCCTCCTGTGCCCATGAGAGCACCCCGTGCACACTTGGGCAGCTGGAGATGTCTGCAGGGAGGGGTTTGGTGCCCCTTGTGCAGAGGGAGCTCCTGCAGGCAGCAGCAGGGAGGGGTTTGGGAGCCCCTTTTACAGAGGGAGCTCCTGCAGGCAGCAGCAGTGACAGGTTTGGGAGCCCCTTGTGCAGAGGGAGCTCCTGCAGGCAGCAGCAGAGAGGGGTTTGGGAGCCCCTTGTGCAGAGGCATCTTCTGCAGGCAGCAGCAGGGAGGGGTTTGGAGCCCCCCGAGCAGAGGGAGCTCCTGCAGGCAGCAGCAGAGAGGGGTTTGGAGCCCCTTGTGCAGAGGGAGCTCCTGCAGGCAGCAGCAGAGAGGGGTTTGGTGCCCCTTGTGCAGAGGGAGCTCCTGCAGGCAGCAGCAGGGAGGGGTTTGGGAGCCCCCTGTGCAGAGGGAGCTCCTGCAGGCAGCAGCAGGGAGGGGTTTGGAGCCCCCCGAGCAGAGGGAGCTCCTGCAGGCAGCAGCAGGGAGGGGAGGCTCCGGCGTGGCCAGCACGGCTCGGTGCTCTGCGAGCAGCGCTGGCTGAGCAGAGCAGGCTGGCAGAGACAAGATAACATGCCATGGGGGAGCAGAGCTGCTTGGATCACCTCTAAAATGCCTTATGCCATCAGACACTTATCACCTCCAATCCCCTGCTTGTCCCAGGTCACGTACCACAACCGCTCTATTACTAATATCATTAAGATCCCTTTGCTGGCTTCTAAATAATAAGCATAGGCGGGGACGCTGTGATTAATGGAGGGCTGATGGATGAAACCCCCTGTCACCATTTAATACCTGTAACAATAGATTCATTAACTAGGATTAGTTTCAGACATAAGCTTTCTATACCCATGGCTATTACTCACTCAGTTCATTAACAGGACAGCATTAGTTCTGGTACCTTTGAGCTGCAACACATCCTGCATACAAATGATGCCCGGTGCTGTAACTTTCAGGAAATCCGAAGACTGTTCATAAAAAACTGGAATCTCTTAATTCCAACCTGTCAGTGGAGGCACTTCTGCTCTCATTTTCTGCACGCTTCATTTTTGAAGGTGAAGGATGGAGGTGATGTGCCAGAATGCAGCTCCCCATTACCCCAGATGCTGCCCTCAGTACAGGCCAGGGCTACTTATGGGGTGACTCTGTGCCACTGTGCTCATCGTGGCACAGCACTGTTATTTCCCAGGAATTAACTCCAGAGAGTTTGATATGCTGGTTATTTCCCTGTGCCACCAAATGTGCTTCAAGGGACAGTCTGGCCAGCTGGCAGTGGGCTGCTGCATCCTCAGCATTTATCCCCACGCAGCATCTTCCAGGTTTGGCCAATCTGTGTGAAGAGGAAAACACTTTTATTCCCTGTCTGGTGTGTTTGTAAGCTGATTCTCTCCGTGGCCCCTAGAGATGGTGGTTGGGCACTGCTGGGTGGGGATGTGATGGATGCAGGTGGTGGTAGAGCTCTGAAGTGTGTAACCAGGTGTCTGTAGAGGTAACAGGGGGAGGTCCAAAGGGGAGAGTGTTTGCTGTCCCCATGGATTGTCACATAGGGAAATGCTCCAGCTGTAGTTGCCAGATGTTTGCTTAGCTTGAGATTTTTGCCATGGTGGCTTAGCTGTGGTGGAGCAGTGTGTGAACGAGACCTCTTGTCTCATCTTGCTCAGCAAGAGAGCAAAGCCACAGGGACACACGCCTGGTTTCATTTTCCAGAGGCTCTCCCTGCCTCCTGCAGTCAGGAACCCAATGCTCAGGCCTTCTGCATTGCTCTTCAGTGGGTGGTAGCACAGGTTGGGTGGGATATCCTAAAAGTCCCTGTGCCTTGGGTGGTCACAGTGCTGGAATGGACTTACCCTGGAGTGAAAAATAAGTATTTTCCAGTATGTCCAGATGAGTCCAAGGCAGGGGAAGCAATGCCCTGGCACTCCCCAGGGAGCAAGGACACAGCACCAGCTGCTCCCTCCCAGGGGACAGAAGAGCAGCAGGAGATCCCCTTGCCTGGAGATCAGCTGTGCTCACACGAGGACTGGCTGCAGTCACGATATTCCTCTTGTTGGAAAACCCATGGAATCCAAAAATAATTGAGAGCTGAAGTCAATCTGCAGGATTTTTGTCTACCATAGGAAGTGCCTTCTCAGTTTATTGTAATAAGTGTGATAAGTTCATTGTTACAGAAAATGCACAATATGTTTGGCCTAAAAAGCAAAATAAGGCTTTGGAGGATGCAAAAGCAAAGCTGAGTTCTTGCATTTTGATACATTTCAATCTCAGCCTCCTCCCCATTAATATGTGCCGGGGGGTAGGAGCTGTGATTCCGCACATATGGAAAGATAGGAAAGATAACTCATTTCCTCCAGGAACAGAACAAGGGCTGGAAGAAACCACTTTGGGACTGAGAGAGAGGAACTGGGGCAGGGGAGGGAAGGAGAAGAGGCAGTTACATTTCATAGATAGTGATGTAGATGGTGTGAACAAAATGTGAAGCCTGGCAGGAGGGTGCAGGGATGTCCCCTGGAGCAGCTGGCTGTGGGAATGCTCCTGGTCCACCTGTGAGTGGCAGAAAGTGTTCAGATCTTGGACAATGCTGTGATTTTAACGTCATGTACTGATATCCCAGCTTGGGCACAACAGCCAAGCAAGCACCACATCCCTGGTCTGAGCCTGCTGTGAGCCTTCAGCACGGCTCAGTGATGCTCCTGCTCTCTCTGGCTCGGGGTAAATGAGCCCCTGCTCCGTGTGAGGCAACACCTCAGATCAGCTAAGGATTTTTCTGTATGGAAGATTTCAATAAAAATGGAGAGGAAGGATGAGAAAGGATGGAGGCTAATACATTATTTTTTTCACTGCAGATTTCAGCTTTTAATGAAAATCCAGGAACAGCCTTTGACAATTTTGGCTCCTTCTGATGAAAGACTTTTAATGAAAACTGAAACCCTCCATAGGGAATAGGAGCTTAAAAAAGTAAACAATGAAGTCAATCAACCGTCCAACCAAATATGAACCACAAACAAGTTTAATAAAGCAGAGGGAAGAAGTGGTGTGAGAGCAGTGGGCAGGGTGTTGGGATGCATGGCCAAGGTGGAGATGAGCGTGGATGAGTCGTGGTTGGAAGGTTTGGGAATTGCACTGTGGGATGTGGATGCTGCCCTGGGGCTGCAGGGTTTGCTCAGATCCCATCACCATCAGCTGCCCTGTGTGGGGCCACAGCTCCAGGGACAGGGCTGTGCTGGGTCACAGTGTGGGGTGCCTGCACACCCTTCCTGCTGCATTCCTGCTGGAATGCACAGGGAGTTTCCCATCACCCACATATTCCTGGTGCACACACAGCCCTGCACATCCACATGCACTGGAGAAGGGGTGCAGCTCAGCTCAGCCAGGAAGGGGAGGTCACCATCCCCTTGGAGAATGGGGATAGAATCATGGAATCACAGAGTTGTTAGGGTTGGAAAAATCTCTAACAGTTCCTCCAGCACTGCCCAGGCCACCACTAAGCCATGTCCCCAAGTGCCACATCCATATGGCTTTTGAACACGTCCAGGTGATTCCACCACATCCATGGGCATCCTGTTCCAAGCCTGATCACCCTTTCAGTGAAGAAATTTCCCAATATCCACTCTGAGCCTCCTCTGGCCCAGCCTGAGGCTGTTCCCTCTCCTCCTGTCCCTGTTCCTGGAGCAGAGCCCGACCCCCCTGGCTGTCCCCTCCTGTCAGGGAGTTGTGCAGAGCCACAAGTTCCCCCTCAGCCTCCTTTTCTGCAGAAAAGAAGAATATATTTGAGAACAAATGTGAGCCCTACTCGTGCCCAGGCAGCTCAGCCTCCTCTGCACTGCATTTTCCCTCTCCTGCCTCCAGTTCCCCACGGCAGCTCTGTTCAGCTTGGGGTGCACCACACCCTGCACCTTGCCCAGCTTTATTTCCTTTATCTTCCCCTGTTTCCCATCAACAGCCCACACATGGAACCCAACACCACTCTCTGCTCTTCCTGGCTTTATCCCAAACTGGCTCTCTCACAGGGGTGCAGGAAGATTTTCCACAAGGAAAACCTTTTGGATTTATGGATTCTCTGTGTGGTTACAGTTGTGCGACAAACTGCACATCTCCGTGTGAAAATATCTTAAAACCTTTTCATGCTGCTTTAAGGAGTGGAATGGATTTCCCAGAGCAGCTGTGGCTGCCCCTGGATCCCTGGATGTCCAAGGCCAGGCTGGATGGGGCTTGGAGCAGCCTGGGACAGTGGAAGGTCCCATGGCAGGGGGTGGAACAGGATGAGCTTTCAGTTCCCTCCAAACCCAAATCATTCCATGATTCTGTGACTAACAGCAGAAATTTCTCTTTCTGCAGTCTCAGATGAGAATCCTGAAAATTTACTGAAATTTCTGAAAATCTCTTTTCAGAATCCTGAAAATAACCTGCCTTTCAGACACTGAATCCCATTTTCCAGAAGACAATTCGCTAAGAACTCGAACAAGAGACCTCAGTGCTCGCACACCACTGCTTTTCCAGGGTCACCTCCTCTGCTGGGAATCCTCTGTGCTCCACGGGGTGTCTTCCCAAGGCCCAGCTTTGCCTTCATCTGCATTAAAAAGAGCTGGGAAGCTTTGGGACACCTGCTGCTGCCCTGGGGCCGTGATCACTCATTCACATGCACACCCATCAATTGACAGGATGCTCTCCCGGGTTCAGCAGCTCTGGACCAGCCTCTCACGGAACAGATGAAGCAAACACCCCGCCAACACACGCTCCAAAAAATGATTGCCTTCCCGTGTTGAATTGTGACGCTCAGGCCATTGGTTCTGGCTGCGATTCGGGCTCTGTACAATCACACTTCATTGTTTTCTAATGAAATGCATGATCGAGTTAAATGAACATGAATGGAAGCAACAGTGCTGCAGACAAGAAAGCAGGAGGGATCTATAATTAATGTGATCATCGGAAAAAAGCTGTGTGATACCATTCCATCAATTATCAGCCTCTAATAATTCTGTCACCGAGTAAATGAAAGCATTTTATCAATTAGTGCCAATCGTTTCCCCATAAAGAGAATTGAATGCTGGTGAAAACCAAATCATAACTGCAGCAATGGAAAAAGCAAAGCAAATAAACACAGGATGAGTCTGGAGACAGCAATGACCCTCCCTGGCAGAGGAGTCACTGAACCAGCTCCATCACTTCCATCGGGAAGAGCATTCCCAGCACATCTGGGGTGATCCTGCCCCTGTGCCCAGCCCTGGGGGCACATCTGGGGTGATCCTGCCCCTCTGCCCAGCCCTGGGGGCACATCTGGGGTGATCCTGCCCCTCTGCCCAGCCCTGGGGGCACATCTGGGGTGCTGTGTCCAGCTCTGATCTCTGTAGTGAGCAGAGATGGGACCCAGGGAGTGGCTCAAGCTGTGTCAGGAGGGGTTTAGGCTGGAAATCAGGAAAGGTTCTTTCCCCAGAGGGTGCTGGCACTGCCCAGGGAATGGGCACAGCCCTGAGGCTGCCAGAGCTCCAGGAGCTTGGGCAGCACTGCCAGGGATGCTCAGAGTGGGATTGCTGGGGGGTCTGGGCAGTACCAGGGGTTGAGTCAATGATCCTGTGGGTCCCTCCCAGCTCAGGATGTGCTGTGTCTCTGAGATTCTGTGACTTTGTGTCCTGGAGCAGCTGCTCTCCCCCAGGCAGCCTGCAGCCATGCAGGGGTGTCTGCAGCTGCTGCTGCCCCTGCAGAGGCTCGGAGCCCTCAGAGGAGATGGTTGTGAGCACTCAGCAGGAAACTGCCTCTTCAGAGGGATTTTCTTTGCTCCTCTCAGGATGGGAGGCTGGTATTTGACTACATTATCTCCTAACTTAAAGTTCAGGCCATCTGGCATCCCAGTGTGCAAACAATCTTGTAAATTAAGGGGGAAAATATGGGCCTGATTCCCTTATGGCTACAGGCTATGAAATAGCTGGAGATGTGCAGGGTGTACTTGCAAAGAAACAAAGTTGGTTCTCAGCATCCCACAGCCAGCAGGTAAGGCAGCGTTTTAGGAACAAAGAAACTGGGAATATGACTGACCTTGTTCCTTCCTTCACACTTTCCTGCTCTGACTTTCCCATGGAATACTGATCCTCCTCCAGCTGATGCAGCAATGGGGCTCAGCCATGATTCTGTAGACCTTAGGGATTTATGCCACCCCTTTGTTAGAATTCCCAGCAGGTTCACACTTTGCTTTAGCCCAGGAACTGATTTTTTTTCTTTGTTCTGAACCCACAAAACTTTTCCCACTTCTCTTTCTTTAACTAATCTGGAAAACTTCCTTCACAAATGCTTTTAAATGATCACCCTCTCACTCCTTTCTTCGAAAGCCTCCCTGGCATATTTGGTACATTTTTCACAAGGCTCCTATTTTATTTAAGGCCATTAGCAGTTTCAAAAGTTACATAAAGATGAAAGATCCTCCCATGTTTTAATGAACCTCAAAATGAGCTTTAGAACAATTTGATTAGAAAGCTCTCAAAACGTCAAGCGCTCCCTCGGGACTGAGCCGTAACGAAGGTAATTATTAGCAAGAACAAATTTTAAAATTACTTATTCCATAAATATATGTTTTACTCCTGGTGCTTGGAGCCAGAGCCAAGTAGGTAAAGGTCTGGAGAAGTGGAGCAAGGCTAAGAACATACAAAGTACAGATGTCTGGCCTCCACAGGAGAAATAAAGTGAGGTGGGAACAAAGATGAGGAGAGTTCTGTGCCTGCCAAGGAGAGCCAGGTGGGACTGGGAGGAGAGGGGCCTCCAACCTGAGCAGCTGCTGGGGATGCAAACAGAGGTGCTGACCTGGCACCCCCATGATAAACACAAAGGCAAGGGCTGCACGTGGGTTTTGTGGGGTTTTGTCCTGGGGTTGGCAACCAGGTGCTTCTGACAGAGGAATTTCTGGGCATTTTGAGTCCCCAGCAATGGGAAGCTGCACAGGAATCACCCTCAGACCTGCCGGGTGAAGAGAGAACTCCTGCAGGGTTGGTTCTGTTGGTAATTAAATCCCAAAGATTTAACACCCTGATCTCGTACTGGAGGCTGCTGCTGTGAATTGCTCTTGCTGCAGAAGTGGATGGAAGTTTTTCCTGCACTGCTGACAGAGGTGCAGCTGGGGAGGCTG
The DNA here is from genome assembly GCA_027576295.1 of Cossypha polioptera. Classification (NCBI taxonomy): domain Eukaryota; kingdom Metazoa; phylum Chordata; class Aves; order Passeriformes; family Muscicapidae; genus Cossypha; species Cossypha polioptera. The sequence goes on along the minus strand of JAODHX010001137.1, from coordinate 2,262,178 downwards.
AGCAGTGGCATAAATGTCAGGAAAGCCTCTCTGATTACCAAAGGAGGCATTCCTGGGTCTGTTGGAGTCAGTGAGTGAGGGGTCTCTGAATTCTTCAGAAAGAAATCAGAGTGCAGGGATTGAATTAAAGCCTGTGGATGGCTTGAAGTATATTAAGCCACTCACACATAAAGTAGAGGTTTAAGTTCAAATTCTAGGGTAAGTAAATAGGTTTTTGAATGAGTTTTAAGCAGTGTGAGTTCTAGTGAAGGTTGAAAAACATACTAGTGTTTTCAGTGGAGGCTCCAGGAACATAGTTTTAGACATAATAGAGCTGCAGTAAGAATATTGCCTACATTTTTCAGGTAGAACAAGATAGGTCGTATGCATAGTCCATACGTAACCTGGCGTGCTAGGAAAATGGAATTCTAACAGGTTAAGGAGTGGTGGTCTGAGTTTGTGTCTTAGCTTGTTGGGAAGATTCTGTATAAGAGCAGGCACTGGGGAGAGCTGGTGCTTTTTGCCATTGCTTTTGCCATTTTGCCTTTGCTTTGCTTTGCTCGCCACCATCATCAACACCTGAGAAGAAGGCAGGAGCTGCCACAGCAACCTCGGCCCCACCGGCACCTCCAGGAGCAGCTTCTGCTTCTGTTTGGGACTCTACACCAAAACTCAGCATGGACCTCAACATCTGTGACTTTGCTTTTGAGATGATGTGCTTCTGCAAGAAACAATTTTGTAGCAGCTCTTAGCTGCTTTGCTCAGCTAAAGATAACCTGATGAAGTTGGTGCCTAGAGCACTGGAGATTTAACCCCAGAGGGTGTCGTGTTCCCACAGCCAGGCAGATCACTGTGCTGCCTTCCAGCCTGCCCCAGCACCAGAGCCAGGCTTTGCCTACTGTTGGGAAGGATGAACCAGGAAAACCTTACAAATATGAATGCTCAGGTTCTGAAAATATAGAAACCATAAGAGAGATTGAAATGAAAGCCATCTTTGAGATACCAAACCTCAGTTACTAAATAA
>JAODHX010001137.1:2151896-2162667 GCA_027576295.1 Cossypha polioptera | reverse complement strand
CGTAGGGGCGGGAGCCGCCCGCCGCCGCCCTCGCCGGCGCTGTCAGGTGCGTGCCGCCCGCCAGCATGGCTCCGCCGCGCCGCCGGACCTAGCGCCGGGCCGCCCGCGGGAGGCTCCCCGCTATCTCCGTCCCGCTTCTCCCCGCTTAGGTGCCCCGCCGCCCGGCCCCGGAGCCTGCCGCTCTCCCCGGCCGAGGATGCCGCCCGCCGCCGCTCGCTCCGGTTCATCTGTTGCTGCGTGACCGCGCCGCCAGCCCGATGGATGCGGCCGCCCCCGCGCCCTGCCCGCCCGCAGCCGCCCCGCTGGCTACCGAGCCGGGAACCGCTCCGGAGCTCCGCGGCTGGTAAAAACCAAACCAAAACCAAATCCGAACCAAAAAACACCCCCCCGCTTCGGGCCGGACTGGAGAGGCGGCCGAGGACCATGCAGCGTGTCCCCCGACTCGGCGCTCCCGGCGCGGCGCCGGGCACAGCCGCCTCCTAGAGCCGCCGGACCCGGGGCTCCCCCTGCCAGGACCGCGCACCGAGCGCCTCCTCCTTCTCTTCAGCCGGGCAGGGAGCCCGCCTTTGCACTCCTCTCCCTCTCGAGATTTTGGGTTTTTTGTTGTGTGTTTGGGGTTTTTTTTTGGGCGGAAACCGCCCGTAACTCCGGGGGGGGGCTGTGGGGTGGCAGCGGGGAGGCGACCATGGAAGAAAAGCTCCAGGCGCATCAGGTGGAGATCGACCCGGATTTCGAGCCGCAGAGCCGTCCCCGCTCCTGCACTTGGCCTCTCCCCCATCCCGACTTGGCGGCGGAGGAGGAAGATGGGGGCGCGGGGGGAACCCCGGCGCTGGCGACCGGCGGGGACGGGGCGGAGAACGCGGTGGCCCCGGTGGAGCGCAGAGTCGCCGCCGCTCCCCCGCCGCCGCCCGGCGCGGATGTGGGGCAGCTCCGCAAGGCCAAGACCTCCCGGCGCAACGCCTGGGGCAACCTCTCCTACGCCGACCTCATCACCAAAGCCATCGAGAGCTCGCCGGAGAAGCGCCTCACCCTCTCCCAGATCTACGACTGGATGGTGCGATACGTCCCCTACTTTAAGGATAAAGGAGACAGCAACAGCTCCGCCGGCTGGAAGGTACCTGACCCCCTGACCCCAACCCCAGCGCAACTTTGCCCTCTCTCCCGAAGGTGTGCCAGGACATGGAGGTTTCTCCCGGGGCAGCCGGAGCTTGGTGCTGGCGGGGAGGTTTGGAGGATCCCCGCCGTCCTCACAGTTGGGGAGATAAGGGCTCGGTCAAGTTTTGGGTAGAGCACCTCGTGGTGCTGTGTTTTGGAACCGGGGTGAGCTTGTCCCTGTGTCACCCGCCGGCTGCGGGCTGAGCGTCGGAGCGGTGCCGCCGTCCCCCCGGGAGGTCGGGGCGAGGGATGGCGACAAGCAGCGGGGTCGCGGGCGGCTCTCCCCGGCGAGCCAGTGAGTGCCAACCCCGAGTACTGGGCACAGTGAATGATAACCCCGCCGCCAGAGCTCTCCTGGCCCTGCCGTGCGGACCCCGGCCGTGGCAGGTGCCGGTGTAGCCGGCAGGACAGCCGGAGGGAGGGCTGTCCCCAAACAGCTGGCTCCAGACTGGCTTTTACCCGGTGCGTCCCCGCCGGCTCAGCCCCCGCCTTCCCGGGGGGCCGGGCAGGCAGCGCACGGTCCCTGCGGCTCCGAGCTGGCATTCCCCGGCTCTGGGCTTGGCTGGCACTGTGGGCTCGTTAGGATTCCCTGGCACAGGCAGTATTTCCCTCTCTGCCGCTGCGAGCTGGGGATCCATGGCACCGGCCGTCCCGGCACCGGCCGTCCCGGCACCGGCCATCCCGGCACCGGCCATCCCGGCACCCGCGAGGGCACGGGGGGTGCTGGGTCTGGGGTCACCGCAGCCCCTGCCCCTCTGGCTGGGCTCTGCACTGAAAAGGGGGAAGAGATCGGCTGTGTCCAGATGGTGTCAGTAAAAAGGAGCCGGTTTCTCTTAAGTCCTCCCCTAAGCCCTGTCACCTCCAGTGTGATTAGTGTGTTACCAGGCTCTGGGGGCTCCCACACCAGCCAGTGGCCCTGGCACGCGTGTCCTGGCTCCGTTGGTGGCAACCAGATCCGGCCCACCCGAGGGGTCCTTTTTGGGTGCAAACGGGGCTCTTTTGGGGCAGGAAGGCTGGACTATATGGCAGCTGTAGCGGGGCTGTGGGAGCTGCTGTTGTGTGGAGGCTGGGCACCTGCTCCTGATGGGCTGAGTGGGCTGGGGGCAGCTGGTGTCCCCCTGGTGCGGGAAGGGTGTCAGGCTGTGGAGGTGGCAGGAGGTGGTGCCTGTGTGGGGCCTCTCAAACCTCCACCTGGGCTGAGACCTGCACAGCCCAGGCACGTGCTGGGGAAAAAGGGTCTCTCAATGCTTGCACTAATGGGGACAGCAGGGGACATACACTGATGGGGTATAGAGATGTGTCAGGGCTCTGGACCCGGGGCTGGGAGGGCTGGGATGAGGAGTGAAGGGATTCCCAGGCAGTCACACATGTCACTGGTGGCTTCACATTGTGTGGTGTGCAAGGGGGGAGGACAGGCTCCGAGTCCAGCAGGGTCATTTTCGGGGGCTGCTTGCTCAGGGGGGCTCTCCTGTGTGCACTCTGTCATGGGATGCTCTCCCCTTTCCTGGCCCATCTCTAGCTTGGAGCGCCTCTGCCTGGGCTGTGGGCAGGTGGCTCTGCTGCCTGGGGCTGCTTCCCTCCTGACAGCCTCCCTTGCCCCCAGGTTTGCGCTGGGATTTGAGCCCCCCAGCTGCGCTGAGGACTGCCCCGTGCAGTGCCGTGCCTGCACTCTGGGCTGGGCAGAGCAGGGTGCCCTGGAGCCTCTCCTGGTGCTGTAAATGCCCAGTGCCCCGCTGGTGCTGGTGCTGCAAGGAGCAGAGCCCTCCTCTGCGTGGTGGTTTCATCAGACACCAGCATGGTTAAACAGCCAGTGGTCCCTCCTGGCTGTCCCCTGCCCGAGCCCCTGGTGTCCCCTCCCCCAGGTGCCCCCAGGGCACTGGGCAGTGGTTTTCCCTCTGGCCCCAGGCCTGGCAGAAGCACAGCAGGGCTGCAGCTTTTCATTGCCCAGCACTGCAAAGTCAGAGCGAGGTCTTGCTGCCTCTTTGATTGGTTCTTTCACAGGCTCTTGGTGCTGGACAGAGCAGGATGGGGGGTCTGGGGGGTCTGGGGGCCTGGCTGAGGGCCCAGTGTCCCCACGGGCATGGGCTGTGCTGCTGCTCTTTGTGGGATCATGGAATGCTTTGGGTTGGAAGGGACTTTAAAGACAATCCCATCCCACCCCCTGCCTTGGGAAGGGACACCTTCCACTAGACCAGATTGCCCAGAGCTATGTTCAGCCTGGTGTTGAACACTTCACATCCCACTCTTGACTTCTCCAAACCCTCTCTGCCGTGCTCTGGCACTGGAGGGACCTTCACAGCCAGACCCCTTCCTGCATCCAGCTGGCAGTGGGGATGCTGAATGTGCACCTGGCTGTGGTGTCTGATGTGTCTGTCAGGAATGTGTGCCCTAGGCTGGTGGTTGTCTTTTGAAAGGGAAGGCTGTTGGCAAGGGTTGCATTTTGGGGTCAGGCCTCTCCTTCTCCAGCAGCCTGTGCATTACATTACCTGGTTTCATAAAATCATTGACTCTTGGAATGGTTTGGGTTAGAAAGGACCCTAAAGCTCATCTCATTCCACCCCCTGCCACGGCCAGGGACACCTTCCACTATCCCAAGCCCTGTCCAACTTACCCTTGTTCCCTTCCAGGGTTGGGGCAGCCACATCATTGATGGTGAGGTAAACTGGGGGACAGAACCCAAACACCTCGGCCATGCTGAGCCTTGGGACCAGGACTGGGACCTGTCTTGGTCTGATGGAGAGCAGTGGGGATGCTCTGGCTGCTGATCCTTGGGAAGTGCATCCCCCACAGGCTGAGCTGGCTTGTTGGGCTTGTGCACCAGGAGCTGCTGCTGCTGCTTCCCGATGCAGGGCAGCGGGCGCCCGCTGACTGACAGTTCTGCTTAATTAGGGAGTTGTTATTTTATCAATTCCAAAGCGCTTGAAGTTTTCTGCTCCAGCTCACGCTTTCCTCTGGTTAATGGGAAACCAACACCCTCCGTCAGAAAGGCAGCGGCACTGATGCATTTTAAAGGGTTGTGCTCGCTCCGGTTTGACATCCAAAATATAACAATCAAGCCATCAGCTGGTGGATGCCTGTTTGATGCGGCTCTGACAGCGCTGAAAACCTTCATTTCCCAGCCCTCCCTCCTCCTCCTCCTCCTTTACACTGCCGGGTGGGTAGCGTGGGGGCCGGGGCTGCCCTGCAGAGACACCCCCCTGCCCAGTGCCAGCGTCCTCCTGCAGGGCAGAACGGAAAGGAATTAGGGGGGAAAAGGTGTGGAAATGGTGTGTGAGTGGGAGTGTGGTCAGAGTTCTCATTGCTCATTGGGCGTTTGGGGTACCAGGCTGCTTCCCCTCCCTGCTGCTCTGTGGACCCCTGAGCTATGGCCAAGAGGGAGGGTCCCACTGGGCACCCGAGAGGATCCTTCCAGGGAGCAGCTCCTGCCTCTGTGGCTCTCTCAGTGCTGCCACCCCCTGCCCTTCCCCTCTGGGATGGGGATGGTGCCTCTGGAGCCTTGCCCAGTGCGGCTGGAGAGGCTCCAACCCAGCCCCTGGGAGGGAGGGGGTGACTCTCCCCTCTGGGAAGGGAGTACCACAGGGGTGTGGGTGCTGCCATGGGGTGGCACAGCAGTGAAGGGTGCAGTCACAGGGAGGATGGGGTGGCCTGGCTCGCTCCTGTTTGTGCTGGGATCAGCAGTGTGGCTAGCAGCTGGCTCAGGGGGCTTGGCAGGGCATGGCCCAGGACCCAGCTGAGTGCAGGCTGGCCGCTCAGGGCTCCCCTTGGGCCAGCTCCACTCGGTCACAGATCCCATCCTCTCCATATATGGAGATTTTTCCAGCAGCAGGGAGAGCCTGGTGCTCCCCAGAGTGCTGCCCTGGGCTGGGACAGAGGGGCTGCGAGAGCCCGGTGAGCTCCTGCCCCTCGGGGAACCCTCTGCTTCAGCTCCTGCATAAACCACCCTGCCTCTCCTGTTCCCACAGGTGCAACACCCCCGGGATCCCCTGGTGAGAGGGGGTACCCTCAGCCTTTCCCACAGCACAGGCAGGGTCTCTCTGGGTGCTGGGATGGGGTCTCTGTCCCCACCTGTCCCCAGCTTTGCCCAGGAATGGAAGACCCCACTCACATCCCCCTGATGTGCTGCAGTGCTGCTACTGCTGTGGCTGGGAGGAATCCCCTTTCCTCCTCCCCACCTCATTTTGCTCTCTCCTTTTGGAGGTTTTCATCTTCTGATTTTTTTTCCCCCTCTCTCCCTTCTTCTGGAATCGCTTCTCATGCAGCGCTAACTGCTGAAGTAACACAAACCTGCTAAATGGTCCAGCTTTATGATAGCATAAAAATGATACTACAGAAGCGAGTGGGGCTTTATTAAACCCCAGGGAAAGGCTCCAAATGAACAGCTTGCTCTGCTCTTAGCTTCCTCCCCCCACTTCCCCCTTTATTTTTAATAACCACTGGAATATAAACTACAGTTAAGATCCTGTGGACTAGAAGAGCACTTGCAGCCTGGCATTCTCACCATCCTTCCCCCCGTGGATCCCTGCGTGCATCCCTCCCTCTGTTTCCTGGTGCTGGGATGGGAGGAGGACCACCATCCTGGGCTAGGAAATGGATCTGGTAATTAAAAAGCCTTGTAAGTATTTTTTAGGGAGGCTGTGGATCAGGCCAGGTGTGTTTTGGGAGTGAGCTGGGGCTCCTTGGCCAGGCTGCCCATCCCAGTGGTGCCCTCACTGGGGTGCTGCTGGCAGTGGGAGGCCCTTGGGGCTTAAGGAGTGAGGTTGGACTCCTGTCACCTCTGGGTCCTTGCACGGAATTTGCAGGAAGAGGATGAATGTCCCCTCCCCGTGCATCAACAGGGTCTGGGCATGGTTGGACCCCCATCCCCAGGCTGTCCCCTCCATCCCTGGAGTTCATCCCAGGCTTCACAGCCACTGTGAAGGTCGACCCTGGGGATGCTCTGGAGCTGGATCTGGGTGTCCCCTTGCCCTGACACCCCGACCCTGCCTGTGGGGAGGCAGCTGCACCCACCACAGTGGGCTCCCTGCTCCCAGCTCACGTTACTGTTAATTATCCTGACCCTTCCCCCGGCCCCAGCGTAGGTGCCTGATGAGTGCCGAGGTGAAAGGCACTTTGGGTTACGGAAGGACACGCGGAGGCTCGCCTGTCTGCTGCTGAGGCTCATTTTGGACAGCATCTGTTCATTATTATGTGGTGCCTTGGCCGGGTGCCAGCCAGGGGAACTGAAAGCCCCGGCACAAAGCTCGCTTTTACCCGCGGCGGGGAGGAGGAGGAGGAGGAGGAGGAGGCAGAGGCACCCGGCGCTGGGCGGGGAGTCCAGGGACCCCCAAGGGAGACTGGTGCCTTCCCTCCCTGCAGGGATGCTCCAGCATCCCAGGGCATCCCGAGGTGCTGCCTCCTGGGATGTGTCATAGAATCATAATCAGACTGCTTTGGGCTTGAAGATCATCTTGTTCCAACCCCCTGCCATGGGCAGGGACAAATTCCACTAGGAGATGTCCACCCCTGGGACTGCTGCTGTCCTGTGGGGTGGGGGTCAGCAGCAGAATGGGGTGATACTGGGGTCTGTGTGGCTGGTGTGCACTTTGTCAGCAAGGGGCTCATTCTTCCCCTCCCCAGGACCCCCTTGCCACTCCCTGCATCCCTCCATGCCCAGCAGGCCTTGGGGCAGGGTGGCTCTTGGGCTTTTCCACTGGGTTGGTGGCACTTTGTACGCACTGAGCCGGGGATGCAGCAGTGATGCAGCCCAGCTCCTGCTCCCTGGGGCCTGTAGGGCTGAGGAGCTTTCCCAGACAGCCCAGAATGCTGGCAGGGGGCTGGCTCCACCCGGATCCCCTGGTGCTGACAGACACCTGCCTGTGGGGCTGGGCAGATCCCAGGGGGTGCAGGCAGTGATGCTGCCAGGCACCTGCAGTCTCTATGGGCACGTTTTCCCTCACACATTCCCCTGTGTGTTCCCTCTTGTGCTCCCTCGTGTGTTCCTGTGTCTGTGCCCGGGGTGTGCCGGGCTCCCCGCGTATCTCAACCCACACCTGGCAGGAGGATGCACGTTGGGTGTGCTAGAGCAGCATGAGGAGGACCCTGAAACATTTAGGTTGGCTCCTACTGACTGTTGCACCTCCCTCCTGATAGCATGGGCTGGTGACAGTGTCCCCCTGTCCTTGGAGACCTTGGGGACCTTGGGGGGACAGTATGTTCTTGGGGACACAACGTGACTGTGCTTGGGCTGCAGGCACTGGTGGCTTTTGAAGGCTGTGGCTGCGTGGGTAGGGGTAACCCACACTGGGCCACTGAGTGCCTTTGATTTACTTGGGATGGGGAAAAAAAAAAGCCCCACCAGTTGAAGAGCACAGAAGGCAGCCCACCAAAATGCAGGAGGCAGTGGCACGGGGGAGAAGAGGCCGGGGCTGCGGCGCCTGGCGCGGCGCCAGCGGGGACGCTCCGAGCAGACATGCCAGGCTGTAATTGCAGACAGGCTCATTGCGAGACACCAGACGGTTATTTTTAACTTGCCTTAAGGTAATGCACTGATCTCCTGCCTCTGGGTTCAAAAGTTCACCCCGCCCCTTCCCTAAAACCCTCTTTGCTCGCCCACCCCGTGGGGTTCCTCTGGTCAGGCTGTGAGTGACCCCTGGGCAGCACATCCTGGCCCTGCACCCCTGGCACTGCCCACTCCTTCTCCCTCCTCCACAGCATCTCTGGGGAGTCCAGCTCGTCTCCTGCAGCCAGGCTGGCCCTGGGCTGTGGAGGAGACGGGCATTGGTGGTGCTGTGCCAGCTCCATGCCCAGCCCTGGCGCTGCTGAGATCCCCAAGGAATGTGCAGGGGGTGGGTGCTGCGTGCCAGGTCCTGCTGGGAGCCTGATGGGAAAGCCCTGCTCTGCTCTCGGTGGTGGCACTGTCCACTTTCCAGGTCCCCAAACAATTTCTAGCCCTGGCCACGTGCACTGGTGGCTGTGCTGCCTCAGAGATCGCTGGCATCTCCTCCAGACTTGCAGAAGTGCCAGGGCAATGTGGGGGTGGCAGGACATGGGTTCCCCCTCCTGGGCCTCACTGGGTGCCCCACAGGAGCGCTGAGCCTGCAGCCACCCCACGAACTCGGTGCTCTCTGTGCCGTTCACTAGGCTAGGCTGAGGATATGTGACCACCTCACCCCTTTTTTTTTTCCTCCTTAAAATACATTTCACAGTGCCACGAGGGCATTAGGGGCAGCTTTCCTACCCTGGCACAGGGTGTCACTGGCACCCATGCAGTGCCAGGCTGAGGAGCCTGGAGACGAGCCTGGCACCTGCTCCCAACGCTCTGCCCAAACCGAATGAAGGGAAAGCGGAGCAGAAACGCCCCAAAACGTGTCAGGTTGGAAGCTGTGATGGATCCTTTCCCCCTGCCCAGCCTCTGGCAGGAGCCCAGCAGCGGCAATGCTCCCGAGCAGCAGCGGCGTGTCCGGCCCTGTCCCCAAACGCCCTCTCGCCCTGCTCGTGGCGTCAGCAGTTTGCCAGACGGGAACTCCCCGCACGCCTGAGATGCCTTTTGTCCCCGGCTGTCGCATGGCCGGGGCCGCCAGCTGCAGGTGCTGCCGCTCTCGGCGCTTCCCTGCGCTCGGCAGCAGCGCTGGGCTGGGCTCTGGGGGAATCCAGGGGGAGCTGGGGCTTGCCGAGCGCGTTCCGCCGCGTTTGGCCGCTCGTCCCGGCTCGCTGCGGCCGCCGGAGCCGATCCCTGGGAGCGGAGCCCGGGTGAATGGCGGTGCCATTATCCTGATGGGCTCAGCGGGGAGGGCACAGCCCGAGCCCCGGGCAGCCTGACCAGGTCATTCCGGGACTGTAGGCCTGGCAGAGTCAGGGGCATCTCCCAGGCACAGGGCCAGGCGCTTTTTGTGCAGCGCCAGGAGATGGGAAGGGCTGCCTGGCGTCCCTGCACGGAGACGGGAATGGGGCTGTGGGGACACCATTGGCTCCATGCTGGCATCTGTGAACGCTGGGATAGTGGGCACCACACCATGGCATGATGAGGTTGGAGCATCCCCAAAGCCTGGCTGCTGGATGTGTTTGATAGTGCAGGGTTGGAAACATCCAGTAAGGATGGGAGGGCCTGACTGGCACTGCCACCGTGCCTAGAACCCTGCTTGGGACCACACTGTGACCTCCTTTAGCAGTGGCTGCTTCCTGCCATGCTTGCAGGGCACTGGGATCCATCCCATGCCATCCCATCCCATGCCATCCCATGCCATCCCATCCCATCCCATCCCATCCCATCCCATCCCATCCCATCCCATCCCATCCCACCCCACTGGTGGCTGCTGCAGTGGGTTCCAGGAGGATGAAGATGGCCAAGTGCCCGTCTCTGCCCAGCCACACCACCACGTTTGGGCAGCCAGGGCACCAGCCATCATCTCCTCCCTGCCTCATCTCCTCCTCCTCCTGGCCCTGCAATGTGTGTGCAGGATGCAGGGAGGGATTCACAACCTTGTGGAGCGACAGACTTATAAATTTTGGCTTTTGTTTCGAGGCTGTCAAACCTATGCCTGTCCCAGGGATGTAAGACAGCATTTTATTGCTGCCTGCTTGATGGTTGTTCCCTTCTCCTCCGTGGCTGTGATTTATCTCTGCACTTTGTGCTGATTGGATTAGAAGTTTAAATGCTAAGGGTGCATAACAATATATTTTTCTTATTAATATTAAAAAATCATTATTGGATTTTTTATAGTTCTGTTTTGAATTGAATCCCCTTGCTTGATTTATTCTCTCTCCCAGAGTAGAATTTAATGCTAATAGGAACAATCATTGCTTTGTTTTGAATCTTTGACTGTTTGGAAAACTTTCCGTGCAAAGGGAAATTACAGCATTATTAAGAGTCCATTAAAAGAGGGTTTGCCCATTCCTGGCTATTACCTGTAAGCTGGAGGGAAAACAAAAAAGCCAAGACAAGGAGTCTCTTTTTCAGGGTTTCTGCTCACACCCTTGCCGAGGTGTAACACCATGATGGTGCTGGTTGTTAAAATGGGCTCTGTTCTGTCACAGGGGTTAATTTGGGGTCCTGTTGGGCTGGTGCTGGTTGGTGAAGGTGTGTGTGGCAGAGGAGTTCCCAGGTGAAAGGCAGGAGCTGACTGTGGGACTGGGGGGTGGCTCCACTTCCCACCAGATTTCAGGTTTTTAAGGAAAATAGGAGGAACAGGAACAGCTCCTGGCTGACGCAGCGTGTCCCCAGCACTGCGGGTACCAGCAGTGGAGGATGCTGAGCTCCTCCCTGTGCTGCCCTTTGCTTAGGGATGCTAAACCCTCTGCCCATGCATGGGGACCACCCAGTGCCCACCCAAGCTCTGGGACCCACCACATCCTTGTGGTTGTGCCCATTGTGCCTCACGTTCAGGCAGCAGCGCTGGGCAGAGCCCCACGGGCAGCCCTGGGGAGCAGGGGCTGGGCAGGTGGGATGGGGCAGGGCTGGGACAGGTGAGATGGGGCAGGGGCTGGGCAGGTGGGATGGGGCAGGGGCTGGGACAGGTGGGATGGGGCAGGTGGGATGGGGCAGGGGCAGGGACAAGTGAGATGGGACAGGGGCTGGGCACACAGTGCCAGGCAGGTGGGATGGGGCAGGGGCTGGGGCAGGGGCACCCTGCCCATGCCA
>JAODHX010001137.1:2137378-2151006 GCA_027576295.1 Cossypha polioptera | reverse complement strand
GGGCCCGGGGGGGGGGCAGGTTGGCGGGGGCAAGGGCTGGGCACATGGTTCCAGGCAGGTGGGATGGGGCAGGGGCTGGGCACACGGTGCCAGGCAGCTGGAGACATGCCTGGGGCAGGCACAGCAGCAGGGAGCTGTGCCAGGCTTGGCAGGCAGCAGCAGGGCTGGCAGGGCAGCACAGCCTGCCTGGGCATGGCGGGGCAGGCCTGGGCACCCACGGCCCTGCAGCAGGAGGGTGGGGTGTGGGGTGTGAGGTGTGGGGTGTGGGGTGTGGGGGGCGCAGCTGGGAGTGGCAGGAATGTCAGCCCCAGGCATGCAGGGGCTGCATTGTTGGCATGAACTTCCCTGCAGGGCTGTGCTGTGCCAGGCCACCACCCTGCACCCCATAAACTGCAGCTGGCACCCCTCACTCTGCTCCTCAAAATCTGCACCCACTATCCTGCAGCTGCTCCCCATGCTGTGCACCACTGACTCTGCTCCCCAAACCTGCACCCTGCACTGCCTGCCTTGCTCCCCACACTCTGCACCCCAGAATGTGCATCCTGCACCCCTCATTGTGCTCCCCAAAGCCTGCACCCACTGTCCTGCACCTGCTTCCCGTGCCTTTGCACCCCACACTCTGCTCCCCAAGGCCTGCCCTTGTGCACCCCAGAACTGCACTCTCCTGCCTTCAGCACGCATTGTGCTCCCTGCTCCCCAAAACCTGCCCACTCTACCCTGCATCCTGCCCCCCAAACCCTGCAGCCTGTGCCCCACCTACCTGGACTCCCTCCCACATGCACTTCCTGCCATCCTGCACCTGCTCCCCCTGTGCACCCCATACCCTGAACCCACACACAGAGAAAACCCCCTGTGCTTGCTGCAAACCCCACACCCACTGCCTCTGCCCCACACAGCTGCTCCTGGGGGAGCTCCAGGCTGGGGCACTGCTGCCTGCCCTCGGGGGGATTCCCAGTCAGCCCAGTGCACTGTGAGCACTGGGACTCTCTCCTTTGCTGGGACTCTGTGCCAATGCCCACAAGCCCTGATGTGCTTGGCTCACCTGTACTCTGTGGGTTATGGGGTGTCACTGGGGGGAACCCCTGACCCCATGGCCCCATGGCACACCAGCAGCAGTAGTTGGGATGGATCCCAGATGGCTCTGGGGGTGCAGTGCTGTTTTTTGCTGTGATGGGGTGAGGATTCCCAGCTTCCCAGCAAACATGTTCTCAGGTGTCCTCCCACCTGCCAGGACTTCTGGCTGAGATTTCCTGCTGCCCATTCCAGGCCAGGCAGTTCTGGGATCCCAGCAGGAGCCACTCACCCCCTGAGCAGATTTTTTGGCTGACCCTCTCTTGTTTTCCCTCTGTCCTGGAGCCTGAGTGCATCAGCCAAGGAACAGGAGGCTCCTGCCAGGCCCCCGTGCCAGTGGTGAGACTGTCACTGGGTGGGGGCTTTGAGGTGGGGACCCAATGTGGGGGGACATGGGGTTACCACAGGTACCTGTGTGCCTGTCCCCGAGGTCAGGGACACTTCTCTGCCCGTGTGGGTCTCAGGGAATGACCCCACAGCTGGGGATGGGGCAGTGAGGTGGGGAGATATGGGGTGCAGTGCTGTGGGCAGGCTGGGGTGCAGGGCTGGGAGATTTGGGGTATGGACTGTGCAGGGTGAGGTGCAGGGCTGGGAAGTGGCTGCTTGCAGGGAGGCCAGTCTGGCTCCCAGTTTAACCAACAAGGTCCCAGCAAGGTACCCAGCTGCAGGGGTCTGGGGCAGGAGCCACCAGCCAAGATGCTGGGGTGGCTCCTCAGCAGGGGACACATGCCTGGAGTCCTGTCCTGCCTCACTGGGGCACCCCCATGGTGACACAACTCTGGGGAAACAGGGCCAGCAGTTGTCCCTGGGACCCCCCTCCCTGTCTCCAGCCCTCCCCACAGCCCAAATCTTGTTCCTGCATGTGGACAGTGAGTAGAACCGAGGACTCCATCAATTATCCTCGTGTCCTGAATAATTCATGGCAGCAGAATCCAGCAGAGCCTCTCCCTGCCCTGCTGCCCCCAGCTGCCCCCCAGCATTGCCTGGCTTTGGGGGTGCTGTGGGTGGGGGCATAGGCTGGCTGTGGCAGTGGGGTGGGACAGAGGGGGGGTTTGTCACCTGCAATCTGCTGCCAGGGGTTGGGCATGGAGGGGCAGGTACCCCCAGGACCATTGCCCTGCTGCTCCCCCCCCTGTGCCTCAGTGTCCCCCTTGTCACTATGCCAGGGATGGGGGACCGAGCTGGTTTTGCTGCCTGGCTCAGGACACCCCATCTTTTAGGGGTTCTCTGCACAAATGCAGCTCTTCCTGCAGGGCTGGATTTGCTCCAGGGCGGGTCAAGCCCCTCCATCCAGCCAGGATTTGGCTGCGGGGTGGGGAGCAGCGAGGGGTTAAATGCACTAAAGCCGGTGTGAAACTTTTGGCTGGGGAGCTGCAGGCAGAAAGTGCATTTGTAGCCGCAAGTGGCTGCCTTGAAGACGATCCAGATTTGTCTGGGAGCCGTCTGCTGCTAAAACCCTTTGATCCACTTACTTCTCCCCGGGGAGCTCCCTGCAGCTCTGGTGCTAATGCCCCCGTGGCGACAGGGGCTGAGCTGCCAGACGGATGCAGGGGAGACCCCCTCCCACTGCCGGGGAAGAGAGCAGCTGCAAAGTAATGAGGAGGAGGGGGCAAAGATAGAGGGGCCTGGGGATACAGGAGTGATGCCACCAGGCTTAATTAATGGGGTGCAGGGACTGGGAGAGGATTCAGGGGTGGAGGGATGGAGGAGGTTTGGCTGATCTCAGGCTGTGGGCAGGGATGGAGGGAGCATTGCCAGGGGATTCCCAGGATGCCAGGGTTTGGGGGGATGGTGGTGGTGTTGTGGGGAGGGTTTGCATGGTTGGTGCAGCCCCAGGACTGCTGATCTGGGGGGTCCCAGCCCCAGGGCCGACTGCCCCAGTGCTCAGTGGGCAAATCCTGCTCGGCAGCCAGACCTGCTGGGTCAGGGGACTCAGGTGGTGAAGTGGCTGAAAGGGCAGGCAAGGAGGCAATTCCAGTGGATTAAATGGGATATTGGCAGCTTGGAATCATAGTGACTCTTTTGCTTTTACCATAGGAAACGTTTAGAGATTGGGAAGCTGAAATCAGCTTGTGTACTGGACCTCAAGTCGCAGAATCACAGACTGGTTTGGGTTGAAAGGAACCTTAAAGCTCGTTCAGTGCCACTCCCTGCCATTGGCAAGGACACCTTTCACTATCCCAGGCTGCTCCAAGCCCTGTCCAACCTGTCCTTGGACACTGCCAGGGATCCAGGGGCAGCCACAGCTGCTCTGGGCACCCTGTGCCAGGACCTCCCCACCCTCCTAGGGAGGAATTTCTTCCCAATATCCCATCTGTCCCTGCCCTCATGCAGTTAAGTGGAAAATTCCCATTTTCCGGTGAGTGTCAGGATTGAAAGTTGTGCTCAGCTCTCCCGTGTGAGCAGCTCCATCTCCTGCCCTCCCTAGATCCCCAGTGTGGATGGGTGTCACCCTATGGGTCTCTGTGGGTCCTGGCAGGGCAGCAGTGCTGTACAGCTGGGACAGCATCAGTGCTGGGGCTGGCACCGTGGGGGCACCCCATAACGCCCAGGGGTGAGTTATGGACAGAGCATCACCACAGGCTGCCAGTCTGTGCCCAGAGCAGGAGGGGGCTGTGGGCAGGATGAGGGGGGGCACTGTGACCTCCTCCCTCCTGGGGCTTGGCATCTGGGAGCTGCTCAGGAGGGGTTGGGGAGGCGCTGCCAGCACCCTGCCCACGCTCGTGGGAAGGGGAAAATCCCATCGAGGCGCTGGAGGAGCTGCAGGAGAGGCCAGGGGATGGACAGGGCTGGGGACACCAGGGATGGGGACACTAGGGATGGGGACAGCCGGGGCTGGGGACACCAGGGCCGGGGACGGTCACAGCAGGGTCCCGAGGGCTCTGCGAGGGCTGCAGGGGTGGGATGGAGGTGTGAAGGGAGGCGAGCGAGGAGCGAACAAAAGCTGCATTGAGTGACAGAGCGCGGCCGCCAGCGGAGCAGGAGCCCCGCCAGGAAAAACAGGGCCCGGAGCGGGGAGCAGCGAGCACATCGTGTCCCTGGCCCGGCCCCGAGAGCTCGGGACATTCTGTAGCGGGGGAAGCTGGCGCAGGGCGGGCTGGCTCGGGCTGCAGCTGACCCGGGCACGGGCACGGCCACGGGGGGCTCCCTGCACCCCCAGACACAGACACGGGGGGCTCCCCTGCACCCCCGGGGGGCTCCCTGCACCCCCGGGCACAGAGCACAGGCACGGGGGGCTCCCCTGCACCCCCGGGGGGCTCCCTGCACCCCCGGGCACAGAGCACAGGCACGGGGGGCTTCCTGCACCCCCGGGCACAGAGCACAGACGGGGGGGCTCCCCTGCACCCCTCTGCACAGGGCACAGGCACGGGGGGCTCCCCTGCACCCCTGGACACAGAGCACAGACACGGGGGGCTCCCCTGGGCACGGGGCTGTGAGCACAGACACGGGGGTCTCCCCTGCACCCCCAGGCACAGGGCACAGACACGGGGGGTTCCCCTGCACCCCCAGCGGGTCCGGCCGGAGCCTTGGGGCCGGGTCAGCGCTGGGGGTGCGCTGGGGGCCGGGATGCAGACACAGAGCGGGCGCCGTGCCCAGGAATTCGAGGATGGTTTGCAGGCGGCGCTGCCCGGGCAGCAGCGGCTAATTCAGGCTAATTCAATTACAGCGCCGTGTCACGAAGCCGGCGGTGCGTGGGGGCGGCTGGGGGCCCCCGGGCAGGGGTGGGATGGGGGGTCCTGTCGCCCCCAGCTCTGCGGGGAGACCCTCAGGCAGGGTGTTGTACCCTGGGGAGCCCCAGCTGGGGGTGCTGAGGTGTGACCCTGCTGCTCAGACCCCTCAGGAGGGGTTTCCAGAGGGAAAGAATGGTGAGAAGTTGCTTTCCTGCAGGAATGTGTGACTTCCCATGGTTTCCACACCTCCTCCCTGTGCCTTGCCATCCTCCATCCCCAGTCCTGGCATCTGCTCCAGCCCTGCTGCAACCCCCACCTCCCAGGAACACCCTAAAATTGACATCCAGGGGGGCTGAGGATGGGTCCAGGTCCAGGGCACTGTCACTGCAGTCCAGAGCTGCTTTGTTCTGGTGCTCTGAGCACTGGTTCCTACTGCCTGTTTTTGGGCATTTTGTGATACCCTCCTACCCAGACACCTTTTTTTGATAGTTTTATTTCCACGTGTCTGATTGACTGGCAGTGTGGACCTGGGCAAGCTCCTGGGGCCATGAGCTCCTGCCACAGTGAGGCTGATCCCACAGCCCAAGGCATCGCTGCCAGCTTGCAGGGGACAGGTTACTGGGGGCTCTTGCTCCAGAGAAACCCATCAGCAATAAAAGACAGTCCTGGGGGTGCTGCAGGGCCTGGCCCAGAGCATCTCCCCTCCCTGCTTGCTGCAGGAGGGCAGCTGGTCCCATTTCTTGGGGCTGAGTACCCCGTGGGGCCGTGGCAGTGCGGGGTGGATCCGGACCCTCCCTTGAGCGGGATCAGGACTGGCTGCCTCGGCAGCTCTGGCTGATGTAATTTTTGCCATTACAGCTAAAATTGCTCTACCTTGGGTGGCAAACTCCCCCAAGGCAGGCAGGAGGGGGTTGTTGTGTTCCTGTTGCTTTGCAGCAGCCTACAGGGATCCCGCTGCCTCCCCAGGGTGGCCCCAGCCTGCTTCCTCTCCTCCTCTTCCTCCTCCTCGGGCTGCCTGTGCTGGCTGAGTCCCTCCCAGAGCCGTGCTTGGGGGGCACAGGCTGCACCAGGAATTGCCCATGTCCCAGCACCCCCAGGGCTGTTGTTCCCCCTGGTCCTGCTGGGTTTGTGCCTGTTCTGGCAGCATCCCTGCATCCTGCTGCCTCAGCCCATGCAGGTGCAGCCCAGGCACCACTGCAGTGGCTGTGGCTTTCCTGTCACCCTGTGTGATCAAACAGCACTCAGAGATGGGGGACACCCTGCCCAGGGTGATGGTGGTAGAGTTTGGGACACTGAGAAAAAGCTTGAGGCGTTCCTGGTGCTTGTGATTGCTTGGAAGGAAAAGCAGAGGCTGTGATTGAGCTGGAGGTGGCACAGGGATGCAAAGCTCCCCTCCACGGGGTGGGCTCACTGTCCACATTGTTTTGTGGAGATCCAGGATGAGGGGCAGGGAGCAGAGTGCTCAGCCAGAGCTGGGGCTCAGTGGCTTCTCTGTCCCTGCTCCCCCAGCCCAGCAGAGCAGCCCCAGGTGCGGTGGCAGTGTCCCCAAGGTGACAGTCCCCTCCCCGTCGCCTCAGCAGTGCCCCAGGGGGATGGCAATGGGAGAGCCAGCCTCAGTGCCCCAGGGCATGTGCCACAGGGGGCAAACCCCACAGACCCCACCCGGGGGGCTGTAGGCAGGTGAGGCTGGGCTGCACTGCCAGGCCCCCGCCCCAGCACCCACCTTACCTGCAGGATGTTGCCTGCTGTTTCCCTGGCAACGGCAGTGGCATCCCGCACACCTCGGGCAGAGTTTCCCTGCATCCCCTGCGATGTCAGCCCTGTTTCCCGGGTAACCCAGCATCCAGGAGCTCTGCCAGGCAGGTGCTGGGGGTCCCCAGCTGCCTCTGCTGTGCCCATTCACTTGCCACCTGACAGCACCGGGGAAGGGCCGTGCTGGGGTGGGGCCCAGGGTGGCCTTGGGTGGTTGGGGACAAGCTGACAAGTCCCAGAGCTGCTCTTTCTAAGAAAGAATGAGGCATGGGCTGGGCAGATTTGGGGGAGCGGGCAGCCCTGCCTGTCATGACAGAGCTCAGCCCGCACTCTGCTCACTGCAGGTGCCTCGTGGCTCTGCTGAGTGTGGGGAGCCATGGGCAGCTCAGGGGTGAGAGGAAAAGCAAGGCTTGGGGACTCTGTGCCTGTGCACAGGGCTGGGGACTGTGTCTGGGCTCGTGGGCAGTCAGAGTTCCCAAGGGAAGAGTAGCCAAGGGATGCTGGCAAGTGTCCAGGACAGCTGGACATTCCTGGGCTTCCCAGGGTAACTGGGAGGGCACTGGTGAGGTGGGTGAAGCATCCCAGTACAGGCTGGAGTTGGGGTGTTTGCCTGCAGCTGATGATGCCCTTCATGCCATGAGCCCACCCAGGGGTGAGTGTCGAGTGTCCCCCATGCTCTGTGAACAGCTCTGCCCTGTCCCACTCCCAGTGGCAAGTTCCCTTCTCCCAGTGCATGTCCTGGGGGGACCAGGCACCCCCTAAGCCCCACGGATCAGGGCTCAGATCCCAGGGCAGGGGAGGCTGGAAGCCTCCCAGGATGGGCAGTTCCAAGTGCTCTCTCCAGCAGTGGATGCAGAGCCAGGAAATTCCCCTGCTGAGGCGGCAGTGCTCAGCCCTGCCCAGGGAATGTGTTTGGATGAAACTGGAGCCTGCAGGGAAGCACTGGCCAGGATTTCCCCGTGGATCCTGTGCTGTGCCCCGTGTGCTGGGCTGGGAGCTCCTCTGGAGTGTTTTTGGGAGGCACAGCCCTGCTGGCACCTGTGCCAGCACCGAGGGGATCCAGCCAGCCCATCCTGCCAAACCCCCCTTTTCCCACCCATCAGTGGGGCTGTGCTCACCCCATGAGCACCAGTGAGTTTGTGGGTGATACCAGGGGTCTGTAGGGTGGTACCAGGAGCCCAGGTGATAAGAGGGATCTGTGGGGTGACACCAGGGGTCCGTGAGCTCAGCCACAGGAGTCAAGGGCAGAGCTGTGCTCAGTGGGTGCCTGGAGACTGCTGGGTGCTGGCAGTGCCTGGGGGCACCGGGGTGTGAGACTCTCCTGCCCGGGGGGCTTTAACCCTGGCACAAGGACATCCCTGGCACAAGGACATCCCTGGCACAAGGACATCCCTGGCACAAGGCCCTGCACATTCTGGGGCACAGGAGGGGGGCTTCAAGCCCACCCTTGGGCAGCTGCTGAGCATGGGGAAAGGCTCCCCTCCTCCTCCTCCCCTCCTGCTCCTCCTGGCTCGCTGTGCTGTGAGTAAGCACAGGCTGTGGGACAGCAGCCCAGAGCTGCGGGGGCGGCAGGGGGGGTGTCTGTCAGGAGCAGGTGCAGAGCAAACGGAACAAAAAGGGGTCAGCTGAGTCAGCAGGGCTGGCAGGGACACTGGGGGGCTGGGGGGCACGGGAGGGGGTACAGGGGGGCTGTTAGTTTTGGTGCAGGTTGTGCCATGAGGGTGTGACCATTGCAGTGTGTGACACCCCACTGCAGGCTGGGGACATCCTGGGCAGGGCTGTGACCCCCCCGGGCTGGGGCAGGGCAGGGGGCTGTTCTTCCAGTCCCCTGGGATGGTTTTTACACATCTTTGCCTTTGGCTCCTGCCCAGCACCCAGAACCCTCCCGAGCTGTGGGTGTCACCCCAGGGCACTGCAGTGGGGGCTCCTCATCGTGCATGGACTCCCCATCCCTCTTCACCCCCTGGACCCCACACATGAGGCACCCCAGCTGTGAGCCAGCTGTGAGCCCCTCACCCCATGTGCTGTGCCAGTGACCCCTAAGAGCATTCCCTTGGGGATCCCCATGGTGCCATCACCCCTCCATGGGTGGGAAGGGGGGGTGTCTGCAGTGCTGGTCTGGGGGAACAGCAGGTGGCCACTCCTCAGCACTGTCCCTCTCTGCCACCACCCCCTCCTTGTCTCAGTTTCCCTGGGCTGGCTGGTAGGACTCAGTGTCCCTCCTTCCCACAGGGCTGGAGTTTCAGAAACACCCCTGGGGCCTCGTGTGACCTTGCCCCACTCGTGTGCCCTTGGCTGGCATGTCTGTGCCGGGGGGCTCTGAGCTGTGACTGGGCTGGTGGCATTGGGGTCTCTGTCACCCCCCTGTGTGTCACTGCCTCTCCCAGCAGGGTCTGGGCATGCACAGAGCAGCACAGACTGAGAGACAGGAATCTCAGCCCAGGGTGTGTGTGGGTGTGAGGCAGCTGAGCCCCTCTCTGTGAGGCAGGCAGAGGGACCTGGGCACAGCACTGCTCTGGGGCTGCTCTGGGTGTGTGCTGGCCTCAGAGCTGTGGCAGAGGTGCTGCTCTCGGGGACACCTCAGCTGTGACAGCACCTGTAGGACACTGTACGATGGGACAGTCATGACGGAGAGATCTCTGTGAGCCAGGTCTGGAAACTTGTGGTTTATTGCACAGGGGCAGAGAGAGAGGGGGGGAGTGAGAGTTCTAAGAGTTAAGAGAGTGGGAAGAGAGGGAAGTAAGAGAAGGAAGTAAGAGAGTGACTTTCCCATTTACAATACAATAAATCTTCTTCTATGTTGAATATTCTAATTTCCACTCACCAACCTAATACAAGATACAAATCCTATAGCATTTACATACAGCCTATAAGAATCAGTACATTACCATGATGTGTTATACTTTAAACCCTAAAAATGACTCTTTGGACCCCTTCTGCCAAGCTAGCAGGGTCTTCTCTGACCTTTGGACCATTGCTCTATCAAGAGGGGATTACTTTTGGCCGGCCATCCTATTGTCTTCTAGTTATTTAGTAACTAAGGTTTGATATCTCAAAGGTGGCTTTCATTGCAATCTCGCTTATGGTTCCCATATTCTCAAAATCTTTTGCTAGGCAATCATATTTATAAGGTTTTCCTGATTCATCCTTCCCAACAGGCAGGGCCAGGCAGGATGCAGCCCTGGGTGAGTCCTGCAGAAGAGGGGCCCTGGCAGGAGGGAGGAGGATGCCAGAGGCGGGAGGTTTCCTTAATGCATCTCCCGCCGCGCCCTGCCCGATGACGAGCTTCCCCGGGAAGGAGGGGACAGGACGAGGAGGATTCCCCCACCCTAGCAGCTCGGAAAGCCTCACCCAGGCCATGCCAGGATGAGCTGCATCCCGTTGCCGTGGCAACTGGCATCTGCCGGAGCTGGGGTGGGCGTGTGGAATGGGAATCAGGCATGGTGTGACCCCGGCTGGCGGGGACACCAGACACAGAGCAGGGACGGGGCAGGGCTCACCCGGGCTCAGGGGTCACCCGGGCTCAGGGGTCACCCGGCTCAGGGGTTACCAGGCTCAGGGGTCACCGGGGCTCAGGGGTCACCCGGCTCAGGGGTCACCAGGCTCAGGGGTCACCCAGGCTCAGGGCTCACCCAGGCTCAGGGGTCACCAGGCTCAGGGGTTACCCAGGCTCAGGGGTTACCCAGGCTCAGGGGTCACCTGGGCTCAGGGGTCACCCAGGCTCAGGGCTCACCCGGGCTCAGGGGTCACCAGGCTCAGGGGTCACTCAGGCTCAGGGGTCACCCAGGGCTCAGGGGTCACCCAGGATCAGGGGTCACCGGGGCTCAGGGGTCACCTGGCTCAGGGGTCACTCAGGCTCAGGGGTCACCAGGCTCAGGGGTCACTGGGCTCAGGGGTCACCTGGCTCAGGGGTCACTCAGGCTCAGGGGTCACTGGGCTCAGGGGTCACTCAGGCTCAGGGGTCACCCAGGATCAGGGGTCACCGGGGCTCAGGGGTCACCGGGGCTCAGAGTCACCCAGGCTGGACACGGTCACTCAGGCAGGGTGCAGGGCACCAGGGTGGCACCAACGTGGGCAGCAGCACTGAGCCATCTACAGGGCACCCCAGAGCCTGGAGGGATGGGGAGACAGGGACCTGCAGGATTGGGGATGCAGAGAATCCTGATTGCCCTGTGCGAGCTGGTGACATCCCCTCTCCCACTGTAGGGACAGCCCTGCCTGGGCTGAGCCTCCTCCCTGCACCAGCTGCCTTTGCACCACCCTCCTCCTCAGAAAGGCTGGAGGACTCTCCTGGGATCTCCTAGAGGAGCCCCAACCCCTCAGTTTTGGCTGGGAAGTGCCTGGGCACAGCGCTGTGCTCACCCAGGGTGTGCAATCTAGGGGATCTTTCCAAATCCTGCACGTCCACATTTTCCCCATGACAGCACAGGGCTGGGCTGCCCAGGCCCCGTGGTTTGCTCCTCCTGGGGTGCTTGGCACAGGGCACCACTCTCCGTGGGTGGACTCGAGGAAGGAGGAGTCAGCTTCTGCCTGTCGCCTTATTTAAGTGACACCTACCAGGCATCAAGGTCAAGGAGACCAAATTTTTCCATCTCAACTTGTTAGAGAATGGAAATGTTTCAACTCAGCAGTGGAATATTATCCCTTCTACTCCTCCCAGCTTGAGTGATTACAGTTTTCCTCAAAAAAAAAAAAAAAATTAGGACAAAAATTAGCTTGTGGGTTTGCTATCACATCATCCCCCTTTCTCTGCTTGGAGTGGAAAGGGAGAAGGTTTGAGGTAGGAGAAAAAAAACCTAACACTCAAAAGCTGTGTTTAATTTAATGAAAAATTATGAGATAAAAACAAAAATGCATCTGAAATCCCTCTCAAAATGAGCAACTTTCTACCAAGCACCTTCATGTGAGCAGCACCAGAGCCTGTCCCTGGCCCCCCTCTCTGGGAGCACCAGCTCCTGCTGTGGGTGCTGGATCTCACTGGAAATCCATTTTCCAGCAGAATGTCCCTGCAGTGGAGCTGTCCCCGTGTCACAGCAGCCCTGCTTTTCCAGGCAGGCTCATTTCTCCTGGCAGGAGCAGCCAGGATGACCCTGCCCCTCTGTACATCACACACAGAGGACAGCCCCGAGTGCTGCAGAGCCTCTACAGCACAAATCTTGTCACAGGATACTTAGCCCCACTCCTCCCCCTCAAAAAAAAAAAAAAAAAAAAAAAAAAATATTAGTTACTCTTCTAACCAATTTCAGCCAATTTATCCTGCTGCATCCACCCAGCTCCAGTGAGATCTCACTGGAGGCATCAGGGTGAGAATGTGGAAACCAGAGGGAGTGAAATCTGCTCTTCTGGAAGCAATAAATGCCTCCTGCCTTTTCCAGGCACTTCCTGACCTTGCTGCAGCTGATGGGCAAGTTTATGATCTTTCATTTTAGCTAAATGGAAGAGGCAATTATTCTTCCTTTTGCATTGAAGTGATTTTAGGAACAGGAATGCTAAACAAGTGGAGAGCCTGGAGAGCCAGCCCAGGAGGAAAACTGGGGTCTCCTAGAAGAGCTGGAGATGGAAGGGCTGGCAGAAGGCAGCACTGGAGCACAGGGCCAGCTGGGGGGATGCTGGGGAGAGGCTGGGGCTGGGGCCCGAGCAGTGGCACAGGAACTGCACAGAGCAGCCCCCAGCCCAGCACAGGGCTCTGCCAGGGAAATCCTGCTCCTCCATCCCTGGAGCCATGGCCATGGCCTCACACATCGCTCAGACCCAGGGATAACTCCACAGAAAAACCCCTGATGCATTTTGGCATCTCTGCCCTGGTGAGCTGGAGCCCTCCCCTCCTTCCCTGCAGGGTCTTGGCTGCAGCTGCTCCCCAGAGGAGGAGGAATTAACCTCAGCAAGCAGTGGGGGAGAGGGAAGGGGCCCCTGAGCTCATCTGCACAGGGCATGGCCACAGCCTGGGGACAGAAGCCTCACCAGCCCTCGAGAAGGGCAGATCTGGAGCAGATTCCACACGGACAGGAGTTCCCAAATCCTTTCCCCACAGATTCCCACCCACCAGTGGAAAGGAATAAGGAATTTGGGAGGATCAGCCTTGTGCTGACAGCAGAGGAATTTGGGCAGCTTCTCCCATGGCCCCCTGCTCTTGCTCCCTGTGCTGTGGGAGGCTGTGCAGGGAGCACTGTGCTCCCCCTGTCCTGCTGCAGGTGCCAGCTGAGCCTCCTCTGCAGCACAGCACGGGGCTGTCCTGAGCTGTCACCCATGTGAAGCCACCCAGGGTGTCCCTGCACCCTCCAGCAGCTCAGATGTGCCTCAGCTCGGGCACTGCTGGCAGCAGGAGCTGACCCAGGGCCATCAGGAGGTGCCCATTCCTCACCTGGGGTGGAAATACCAGACTCTGGAAGAGAACAGGCAGCCTGTGACCCCAGTCACTGCTGTGCCACCCTACCAGACCCCCCAGTGACCCTCACCCATGGGCAGAGGGGTGGGAACCTCACAGAGAACCCGGTGTGGTCACTGCTGGGGGAAAATTCTGCCTCTTTGGTCCAAAATAGAGCAAAGATGAGTTACTGAGGATTTCCCTGTAGAGCAGTTCTGACCTGGACCCTCAAAGTGGCAACTGGGCTGTGCCAGGGCCCTGCTGTCCTTTCCCAGGGAAACTGCAGCACAGTTTGTCCTGGGGCTTGGCTGTTCCCTCCCCAAGGACACGCTCAGCCCCAACAAATGTCTCTGCTCTTTCTTCTGCTTTTTCTTCTGCTTTTCTGCCCATCTCTGCAGAGATCTCGCCTGTGATGGGTTCCCTGGCAGAGAGGTGCCCACAGGGTGAAGATGCAGAAGCACTGGGCAGAGGGATGGGCATAATTACCAGGATGCCCATAATTAACATCTCCTGAAGTACAGGCAAAGCTCAGGAGTCATTTCCTTGCTGGAGCCTCTCCAGCTGGCCCTGACCGAGATCCCACCTGGGTGAGGATTCTCTGGCTTTGCACAAACCAGCACAGGGGCTTGGGCTGGGATTATATAGAGAGACACAAGAAAGGTGTTGGGTGTGTCCAGAGGAGGCCACTGAGTCAATCCCAGGGCTGGAGCCCCTCTGGAGCCAGGCTGGGAGAGCTGGGGGTGCTCCCCTGGAGAGGAGAAGGCTCCAGG
>JAODHX010001137.1:2120875-2137278 GCA_027576295.1 Cossypha polioptera | reverse complement strand
GTTATACTTTAAACCTTAAAAACTACTCTTTGGACTCCTTCTGCCAAGCTAGCAGGGTCTTCTCTGACCTTTGGACCGTTGTTCTATCAAGAGGGGATTACTTTTGGCTGGCCATCCTATTGTCTTCTAGTTATTTAGTAACTAAGGTTTGGTATCTCAAATGTGGCTTTCATTGCAATCTCGCTTATGGTTCCCATATTCTCAAAATATTTTGCTGGGAAATCCTATTTATAAGGTTTTCCTGATTCATCCTTCCCAACAGGCACCTCCAGCTGGCATCCCCTGTGGCACAGGGGTCAGGACCTTTGGGCCAGCAGGGGCACAGCATGAGGCCACTGCCCACTGTGTTTCTGGCCATGCAGGGACATGGTGACAGCTCGTGCCACTGTCTCCTTGTCACCATCCCTGCCAGCTGCAGGTGGGAGTGTTTGTCCCTCTGCCAGGGTGGCCCTGGGGGTCTCCACTCCCTGCAGCAGCCAGATCCTGCCTGTCCCAGGTGGGCTGTGCTGGGGACAGGGGGCTCCTGCCCTCCTCTTCCTGTGCACAAGTGCAAACGGTTAATGTGAAAGTGGAAAAAAAGGAGTTATGTGGGGTTTTCACAGCATCATGGTTTGGGTTTGAAGGGACCTCAAAGCCCATCCAGTCCCACCCCCTGCCATGGCAGGGACACCTTCCACTAAACCAGGTTCTTCCAAGCCCTGGGACACTTCCAGGGAGGATTTGAAGGGTTTTGGAGGGTTTCAGTGTGTGCTGGCATGGGGGGCTCTGGCTTGAGGGCTGGGGGATGTGCAGCCCCACGAGGCTGAGTGAGGAGGGGGCTGGACCAGCCCATGGTATGTGTGGCACTGGGCTGGGCTGCCAGCACTGAACAGCAGCTTGGGGACAGCAGGGACAGCCCAGAGCCTGCTGGGTGCCATGGGCTTGACCAGATGGACTTGACCCCACCATTGGCTGGGAACTGCTCCTTATTTTCAGAGATGTTTTTTAAATAGTGCTTCTTGGCACATTTCTGCACAGCAGGTCCCCGTGGTGAGGATTTGCTCCCTTAGAGGCATCACTGAACCCTCCCCTGCTCCACCCTCTGGGCCTGAAACCTGCAAACTGGTACAAACATTTGTTTGCTTGAGCAATTGGGATTTTTTTTTTTAATCTGTTCCATGAAGAATCTCTCAGCCAAGGGCATTTGGTAGCAGGGATGTCCCTGCTGTCCTGGCCACCCCTCTTGTCCCCATCCCCCCCAGGGCTGAGAGCCCTGAGTTCTCCCAAGCTTTTGCCATCTGTGCTTGCTGGTGGTGGGATGAAATCTCTTGCAGGAAGAAATTCCTCCCTGTGAGGGTGGGCAGGCCCTGGCACAGGTGCCCAGAGCAGCTGTGGCTGCCCCTGGATCCCTGGAATTGTCCAAGGCCAGGTTGGATGGGAATTGGAGCAGCCTGGGACAGTGGAAGGTGTCCTGCCATGGAAGGGGATGGAAAGAGATGTGCTTTAAGGTGCCTTCCAACCCCAAACCATTCTGGGATTCTCTATTTGAGAAGCAGAAGGCCTTTCCAAGCACAGCCACAGCAGCTCCTCATCTCCAGAGCTGCCCTGAGGGCACGGGGAGCCTGTCCCTGCTCCAGCAGCCTGCACAGTCCTGGTGGGACTCAGGTGCTGCAGAGGGCTTGGCTTTGCTCCATGGCCCCTGGAAAGCTCCGTGGCTGGAGCCACAGCACAGAGGGGCCCGGGGCACCCCTGTGGGGCTGCTCCCAGGGGTGAGGTGAGGGTGTGGGGCAGGTGGGGACCCCCTGGAGCAGAGTGAGTCCCAGGGAATGCCTGGTGCATGGCTCCCTGCCCAGCCCTGCCTGCTCTGCTGGGAACAGCTCTGGGGCAGCTCCCAGGCTGGAAACCAGCACAGCCCCATGGAACAGGCAGGGAGGGGGGGCTGGAAACCAGGAGAGCCCCATGGAACACGCAGGGAGAGGGGGCTGG
This sequence comes from Cossypha polioptera, assembly GCA_027576295.1. NCBI lineage: Eukaryota > Metazoa > Chordata > Aves > Passeriformes > Muscicapidae > Cossypha > Cossypha polioptera. The sequence continues at coordinate 2,135,313 of JAODHX010001137.1, read as the reverse complement.
AAACCAGCACAGCCCCATGGAACAGGCAGGGAGAGGGGGCTGGAAACCAGCACAGCCCCATGGAACAGGCAGGGAGAGGGGGCTGGAAACCAGCACAGCCCTATGGAACAGGCAGGGGGGGGGGGCTGGAAACCAGGAGAGCCCCATGGAACAGGCAGGTAGGAGGGACTGGATTCAGCCCCCAGCTCGGGGTTCCTGCTGGGCTGTGTCCTCAGGACAGGACAGTGGCACGAGGGTGACATGGCTGTGACAGGTGACCCAGAGAGGTGTTTGATGGCACCACACCGAGTGTGGTTGTGATGGCCTCCCGTGGGTGTCTGAGCATCGCTGTGGGTCAGGGGTGATGCAGGCCGAGTCCTGCTGCCTCCCCCTCCTCCCTCAGGCAGGGAGGAGGAGCTGGGCAGGTTCCCTTATGAGAACCCTGCTGGGGTTGGAACCCCCCTTGGGGGCTCAGCATCCTGCTTGGGGCACCTCTGCATCCCTGGTGGGTGCTGGGCCTCCCTGGGGATTCTCTCAGCAGGATTTGGTGTGCCTTGCCTCGGACTGGGAGCAGCTCTGGGTTGTCTCAGTGCCTGGGAGCTCTGGGGCACCCGCTGTCCCCAGGCAGCCCCAGTGCCAGTGGCAGCAGCAGGGAGATAAAGTGGTACCCAAGGAGGAGAGAGTGCAGCTGCTTTAATGATTCGGCTGCATTGAGAACTTGGTGTGGAGGAAATTGAACTCAGGGGAAAAAAATCCTGTAATTTCATGCAAAAATTACATGGCAGCTCTGGGTGATTTAGTGCAGCTATTTTGGTGGCCAGCTCTGGGGTGTCATTAGAGCATTATGGGGTAAGTGCTGCTGCTGGAGAGGGTCTTCCCAAGGCATCTCACCTGGCCTCAGCTGTTGGAGGGGGTCTGGGTGGGCAGGGAGTGCTGGGGGTGGGTTTTGTCCCCAAAGGTGGGGGGCTGATGTGCCTTGGCTGGATGTGGGCACCTTGTGAGCAGCCCTGGCTGTGGTGGCACCTCAGGCGAGCTGGGGCTGGAGCTCCTGCTGTGAAGGGAGGGGCAGAGTCTGACCTTGTGCTCCCCCCTTGCTCAGCACCCCACTGCCCCCCAGCATCTCCGTGGGGCTGGCTGAGAGCTGGCCAGGCAGTGGGATCTGGCACAAATCCCCAGGGCTGTGCCTGGTGGCACTGAAAGGTCCCCTGGCCAGCTGCCCAGGGCAGGTGGCTCAGCTGCTTCCAGCTCTGAGGGCGAGTGGGTGCCCATGCCAGGGCCACAGAGCTGAGATGGGCAGCACAGCAGCTCAGCTGGTCCCTAGCCCTGTCCCTCTGGCAGCATTGCAGGGCAGGGAGACAGGACACAAGGGGGGCAGACAGGAGGTGGGCAGGGTCCTGGCTGTCCCTGCAGGGACCCCATAGCCAGGCAGGGTGTGGGGCCAGCCCATCACTGTGCCACTGGGGCCAGAGTGTGCTGCAGCTGGGTCCTGTGTGCCCACAGCTCTGTGGGGCTCCTGCCCCCTTGCAGGGAGTGGGGAGAGGCTGGGCTCTCCTGAAGCATCCCCCAGTCCCACAGGGGGTCCCCAGCTCCCCAGCCCTGCCCTGTCCCCAGAGGGAAGCGTGTGCCTGCTTGTTATGCACAGCCCTGCTCTGAGCTAATGAGCCCTTCGGGGAGTGCCTGGGGCAGGAGGGGGTGCTGGGGGATTGGCAGAGGTGTGGCTCTGCATGCAGGGTGCACAGGGCTCGCTGCCTTCCCCATCACCCCCGGGCTCCTCTTCTGCCCCTTCAGGTCACTGATTGAAGGGTGGGCAGCACAGACCCTCGGGGTGGTGGGGCAGGACCCTCTGGGGTGATGGGACCTCTCCAGCTGTGCTGGGACCAGCTGTTCTGGACCCTCCTGTCCTGAACCAGCCTGGGAACTGCTGTGGCTCGAGGAGAGGGTGTCACTCAGAGCCCCAGCACAGCCAGGGCAGGTTTGAGGCTGTTCTGGCCCCATCAGAAGCCCAAGGCGAGGGGTACCTTTGTGCAGGCTGTGGTAGCTGGGTTGACAGTGCAGGTGTTCCCCCAGTACTGAAATCACTCAATACCAGTCTCCATCCATCCATCCATCCATCCATCCATCCATCCATCCATCCATCCATCCATCCATCCATCATCCATCCTCTTCCCCCTGGGCTGCATTTGGACAATGCTCTTGGACACAGGTTGGGATTGTTGGGGTGTCTGTGCAGGGCCAGGAGCTGGAATTGATTTTAGTGGGTCCCTCCCAGCTTGGGAGATTCTGTGGTTGTCTGACCACCTGAGCCACCTCACTGGGACCTGGTGGCCAAACTGGTGGGAGCCCCACTGACCACAGAGAAGATGCTGGCGCTGTGTCTGTCCCCTCTGGACAAAGACATTCCACAGGGATGGGCCCTGCAGGTGTCCCTGGGCTGTCCCCAGGGCAGGGAGGATGCTCCTGCTTTTGAAGGGGACATGGAGTGATGGCAGCTGGCTAAAACAAAGCGGCTGCCATGGCAACAGCAGCAGTCCCAGGGCTGGAAGAGGGTTCTGGGCCGTGTGTGCCACCTCTGCACCCCCTCTGCACCCCACACACGCCGGCACTCTGGTGCCAGCCTGGGCATGAGGAGTGTCCCCATGTGGCCAGTGTGCCTCTGCCAGCTCCCTCCTGCCTGGGGGGAGCAGGGGGTCTCACCCTGATCCATGGGGACAGCCTGGGGGACAGGGAGGCTGCAGTCTGGGGGTGCCCTGGTGTTCCTGGGCAAGGGCTGTGAGTGCTGGGCCTGGGGGGCTGCTGGGGGCACGGGGAGCCGTGGGTGTTTGATGGTGTCAGTCGTGTCTCTGCAGAGTCTGGGAACTGCTTGTGCACAGCAGGGGAAGGGAGGCCCTGGGGCAGCCATGAACAACCTCAGCTGCCAAGTGCACGGAGGGAGTGAGGGGCAGCTCCGTGCCAGGGGGTGCAGGGGGGCTGCACTGGGGGTGCACTGAGGGTGCACTGGGGGCTGCACCGGGGCTTCAGTGGGGTCAGACCCACTGAGAACCACCAAGATGTGCGGTGGAGATGGGCCAGGACCAGCATGGGGGCAGGCAGGGAATGGGCATCGCCCCAGGGACCCTTCCAGTTGTGAAAGCAGCCTGGAGTCCGGGCAGCCACAGCCAGGTGCTGTCTGGATTTGGGGTGGGGACGGGGCTGGCAGAGGGTCAGGGTGGTGCTTTCCCACCTGCACCTTCTCTTCCAGGAGAGGCTGGTGTGGGACACATCCCCCAGCCCGGGGGTGGCACAGCCTGGCCCCACGGTGTGGGACGCCAGCCCCGCTCCCGCATCCCAGATATGAGCTCGTCTGGCATCGTGGGTCCGTGTGCCCCACCGAGGCACGGCTGCACCCCGAGGGGGCTCAGATAGGGGCCGGGGGATGCTCGGGGGGGTTCCAGGCTGAGCAGGGGACCCCGGCAGCCCCAGCCCCAGCTGTCGCTCGGCTCTGGCACACCCCGGGGGTGATTAGCGCTCCCTAATGAGCTGCCGGCGGCGCTGGGAGCGCGGGGGGAGGCGGGGATGCTCCGGCCGTGCCGCCCCGGGCTCCTCGCGTGTCAGACACCTGCGGCCGCGGCCCCTCGCGCCTCTAATGGGCATTTGGTTCAATTAGCAGCACGTCAGCCCCGCTCTGCTCAGCCGGAGCGCTGACCCGAATGCGCTGCCTGCGCTCGCTGCCGCCGGCGAGACCCCCGCGGCGGGGGGCGGCTGCGTCCCCCTGCCCCTGCTCCTTCCCCTGACTGTGCCTCCCCCTGCCCCTGCCTCCTCCTGCTCCTGCTTCCATCCCTTCCCCTGCCGTGCCCCTGCCCCTGCTTCTATCCGTGCCCCTGCTTCTATCCCTGTCCCTGCCTCCCCCTGCCTCGCTTCTATCCCTTCCCCTGCCTCCCCCTGCCCCTGTTTCTATCTCTGCCTCTGCTTCCCCCTGCCCCTGCCGTGCCCTTTCCGGAGGCACCGGGCGGCCCCTGCCCCGCTCCAGCCCCGGCTGCCGAGGGGGACGTGGCACACACGGGACACACAGCAGCATCGGCTGCTGCTGGGGGGCTGAGACAGGGCTGGGGAGCTTATGGGGCATTGCGGAGTTTGGAGGTCTTATGGGGCATTGCAGGAGCCTAGGGTGCTTGTGGGGCATTGAGTGGGTGTGGCTGTGGGCTGCCATAGGGCACCAAGGAGCTGCTGAAGCCGTGCAGGGGGTTGTGTGAGATGCTGTGGGGTGCTGCAGAGAGCTGGAGTGGGGGTTGTGTGTGGGGCAGTGCCCAGGGCTGGCTGTGGGTTGGCTGTGTGAGCACAGGGCAGCGTGGAGGGCAGCGTGGAGGCTGCTATGGGGCAGTGACAGCCTGACAAGCTGTGGGGCATGGCAGTGCCCAGGCTGCAGAGGAGCCCCTGCCCAGCAAGGCATTGTGTGCCTTGGGACCACAGGGATGGGGGGAGCTCACAGGGCTGGTGGGGTTCAGTGGGGCTGAGTCCTGGTGTGGGGCTGGAGGAACCCCAGCATATCTTGGGCTGGATTTACAGCCACCCTCTGCCAGCCCCTGCCTGGCCCCATGGGCTTCCCCTTGCTGGGTTCACCTATCGTGCAGGGAGAGCTGGTGTGGGTCAGGATGGCATGGGGATGGTGTGGGTCAGGATGGCATGGGGATGGTGTGGATCAGGATGGTGTGGGGCTGATGTGGATCAGGATGGTGTGGGGCTGGTGTGGGTCAGGATGGCATGGGGCTGGTGTGGATCAGGATGGTGTGGGGCTGGTGTGGGTCAGGGTGTGTGGATTGGGCTGGTGTGGGGCTGGTGTGGATCAGGATGTGTGGATTGGGCTGCTATGGGGTGAGCTGATGTCCCTGCAGGCACGGTGGGGTCTCATGCTGCTGCCTGTGGCACAGCACGGGCTCCACTCCTGTCACCACGGGCCATCCGTCCCTGTCATGAGCAGGGTGCCATCCCCAGCGTGTGGGCAGCATTGCCACACGTGCCAGCTGCCACCTGCTTGCCACACAGGCCGGGCCCCACTCGGGGTGGCTGTGCCAGGGCTGCTGGGCTGTGCTCAGCCACTGGCTGCTCTGGGCAGGATGGGGACACCAGTGCAGGGAGCAGGGCTGCCCATGCCCAGGGGATGGTGCCAGGAGGTGGCTGGTGCCCACAGGCAGAGCCATTTTTGGGGTGAATATGATGTTTCTGGTGGTGTCACCATTGACTGTCCCTGTACATCATCCCCAGGGATGAAGCCCCATTGAGGCTGTTGGCAGCCTCTGCCCTCTGGAATATTTCCTCCAGGAGTGGCAATTTTTATGTGCAAGAAATGAATAAGCATCAGTTAACCCCTGGAGCCGTCCTTGTGCTGCTTGCAGAGCTCTTGTTGCCCTGTCCCTGCTTCCTCCTGTCAACGGAGTGAGAATCCCCACCAGGTAACAACCCACGGGAGCCTTTGCTGGATGGCCCAGCAGCCTGGACAGACAGACAGACAGTCCCTGACACACCCTGACCACGGGGGTCTCTGAGAGCAGGGCTGTCAGGTGTGGGATGTGCAGGGAGTTTGCTTGGAAAACCCTTGGTGCTGGACAGACAGCACGGAGGGGTGGCAGTGCTGGGGACACCAGAGGGGTGCAGGGGATGTGACAGGCACGGGGAGGTCCACGAGCGCCTTGTTTCTCTCCCCAGCTCTGGCTAGAGCCTGCTCTTGCTCGAATTGCAGCCCTTTCCCTGCACCCTGCTCTCCTCAGGGCACGCAGAGGGGCGTTCAGCCCCACTCCTGCACCCCGACCCCCGTGGGCACCCCAAGGCTGGGTGGGACCCTGGGAGCTGCTGCTGGGGTGGGGATGGGCAGCGCTGCCTCTTTTGGGGTCCGTCACTTGTCTGGGTGGCTCATTCGGGGTCCGAGGTTCATCTCGGGGGTCGATGCTCATTTCGGGAGTCCGGCCTCGGGGAACGGCTTCCGGCTCCCACCGCATCATCAGCATCATCATTATCATCATCATCATCACTGCCAGATGCCCATTGACAGTCAAGTCACTCTCCCCAACAATGGGTCCGGCTAATCCTTTTACAATGGGGCTAATTGCTAATCAGACCGATTTCACACTGCCTGTTCCCCTGACAATGAGGCTCGCCGGAGGAGGGCTCCGGGGGGGTGAGGGGCTCCGTGGGTGCCCACAGCCCCCCCGCAGCAGGAGCAGCCCCCGGCAGACGGGCACCGGCACCGAACTGGGCTCCTCCAGCTTGGCAAAGGCTCCGGCAGCTGCTGGCTGGGGGCTGGCACGGGCTCAGCCTCGCCCTGCCCTGCTGCCAGCCAGGGCTGAACAGGGGGTCCGGTGCACCTGCAGCCCTGTAGCCGCTCCTGTTCCCCAGAGCATCCCCGTTCCCTCGGCAGAGCTGCGGGGAGTGCCGGGGTCACCCTGGCACGGGCTGAGGTCACCCTGGCACGGGCCGGGGTCACCCTGGCACGGGCTGGGGCCACGCCTGGCACAGGCGGGCTGTGAGCTGGGGACCGATGCCCTTGCCCGGTGCTGTTCGGGGTTTGGGTCCCAGGGGTGCCAGGCCGTGTGGGGCTGAGCCACATGAGCGGGCTGGGCTGGCAGGGGTGACAGGGGTGACACGGGGACAGAGGGCACGGGGAGCAGGCACGGGCAAGAAGTGCTGCAGGGAAGGGACTCGACTGGGACTGGCACCATCCTTTCCTGACCCCAGGGCACCCCTGCCACTGCTGCCAGCCCTGCTGTCCCCCGTGTGTCCCCACCTGTGCGTCCCTGCCAGCGGGACTGGGGGTCACTGGGTGCCCGGGGGCGCCGGGATGCCCGTGGGTGAGGCAGATGAGGCAGGTCCGTGCCCAGGTGCCCTGGGGTGAGGGAGATGAGGCAGGTCCGTGCCGGGGTGGCCCTGGGTGAGGCAGGTCCGTGCCCGGGTGGCCCTGGGTGAGGCAAGTCCCTGCCAGGGTGCCCGGGGGTGAGGCAGATGAGGCAGGTCCGTGCCGGGGTGCCCGGGGGTGAGGCAGGTCCCTGCCTGGCTGCTGTTAATCAGCTCCTGCCCGCCCAGCGCAGCGCCCCGCCCGCTCTGTGTGCCCCAGCCGCGGCCAGCCGAGCGTGTCGGGGTGCTAATGAGAAGAGAGCCGGGTGCGCTGCACCTTGCACTTAATTGCTGCTGTCTTCTGGCTCTTAATGAAGCTGGGCTGCAGGAGAAGCAGCAGCCTCTCCTTCTCTCCTCTCCTTCGGGCAGCCTGACCCTGCCAGCGGGGGTGCAGGGTGCCCTCTGCTCCCTCTGGGGTGGGAGGGGGCTGCAGCAGAGGATGCTGAATGTCACCCCCATCCAGCTGATATCCTCAAAGCCCATCCCCTCTCCCCGTGCTCTGTCTGCCCCTGCTGCACGGGCTGCAGCATCTCCTGCCTCCTGAGCTGAGCAGACCTGGAGGGACTGTGGCCATGGGGGTCCCCACTCCTGCCAGGGGCCCAGCAGAGACTGGGCATCGCTCCAGCAGAGCCCAGCTTTGGCATCCCCAGTTCCCCACTCCTGTGGGTGCATGGCAGCGCCGTGGGGCTGTGCTGGCTGGTGACAACCCCGTGCTGTGCTTCTGTCCCTGCTGCTTGAACGGTGGCTGGGTCGTGGTTGGGAGTTTGGATCACCCTGTGCCTTAAGGAGAGGTGCTGGAAGGGTCAGGGGACTCTCCTTGCCAGGAAGGCTGGCCAGGGCTTGACTTGCTCTGCTTGAAGGTGGTGAGCATTGGGTGGGCAGCTGTGCACCAACCACCCCTTGGGCCCCCTCCCCAGCCGTGCAGGAAGGGGTTAATGGCTGGCCCATACCTGCAGTTGCATTTTAAAGATGTGAAATTAAAGCCCGTAATTTATTCTCCCCACACACGAAGGAGCAATTAGTTCTAAACACGGCTTAATCAGTCAGTGCGAGATTGATTTCTGTAGACTTGGATTTGGTGGCTGCTGGCGAGGAGCCAGCCTGGGAGCAATCTCCAAATAAATGAAGTGCAGAGAAGTAAGCCATTACATAATATGATAGATGAGGCTGGAGCTCACTTGCCTCTTCATTAGTATTCCACTGTACACCACAACAGCACCAAACTTTCTCCCCTGTACCGTGGGTTCCTCCCCCTCCTCGTCCTTCTGCCCCTCCTGCAGGAAGGGCTGGGGAGGTGCCTCCCCTCTCCAGCAGCCCCTTGGGGCAGGGCTGAGGGAAGACCCACAGTGCTGTGGTACCTGAGCCTGCTGGGCAGGGGATGTGTCCCTGTCACCAGAGCCAGACGTGCAGGGAGCTACACTCTCCCTGTGGGGCCCCAGTCCTGCTCACAGGGGATGACAGGCATTTGGGGACAGGATCTCACATGGTGCCAACAGGTTGTTTTGGGCTGTGGTGGTGCTGCACAGGGTGGAGGGCAGCGCATTCTGAATGATGCCAGGAAGGGGAAGAGGCTTGGAGTCCACTCCAAAGGGTTGGTGCCCAAAGGGATTCCCTCTGCCTGTGGAGCTGCTGGGCTGGGATCTCCACAGGGGTACTGGCTGTGCTAGGAGCATCCTGTGGGATGTGCTGGGTACATGGTGGGGTCAGGCTGGGAGGGATGGAGAAACCCTGGACCTGTGTGTGGTCCTTGTCACTGCGTTTGTTGCCTCTTCACCTTGTCCCTCTGCAGGCTCCTGGCAGGGAAGGAAGGTCCCCTGAGAGCTGCAGCTCCCTGGGACATGTGCTGAAGAGACTCCCTGTCCCTGCCGTGGCAGGAATTGTGCCAAAGACAGAGCTGGGAGGTGCAGCAAAGGGCTGTGACCCACGGGATGTGGGAGTGACCTGCCACTGAGCTCTCCCAGCTCAAACTCTCCAGGGGATGGAGCCCAGGTGTCCCACGGTGCCCCATGCCCCTCCAGCCCCGTGGGCATCCCATTCCTTGGGGGGTGCAGTCCCTGCTGCTGACCCTCCCCCTGTCCTTGCTGTCCCCGCAGAACTCCATCCGGCACAACCTGTCGCTGCACACCCGCTTCATCCGCGTGCAGAACGAGGGCACCGGCAAGAGCTCCTGGTGGATGCTGAACCCCGAGGGCGGCAAGACGGGCAAGACGCCGCGGCGGCGGGCGGTGTCCATGGACAACAACAGCAAGTTCCTGCGCATCAAGGGCAAGGCCAGCAAGAAGAAGCAGCTGCAGGTGACGCAGGAGCGAGGGGAGGACAGCCCGTCCTCGCAGCAGGCCAAGTGGTCGGAGAGCCCCGTGTCCCACGCCAGCGACGAGTACGACGCCTGGGCAGACTTCCGGACGCGGGCCAACTCCACGGCCAGCACGCTGAGCGGGCGCCTCTCGCCCATCATGGCCAGCCACGAGCCCGACGAGCTGGAGGAGGATGATGGCACCCCCTCCTCCCCACTGATGTACCCCAGCCCCTCCAGCACCATGTCTCCTTCCCTCAGCACCCGCTGCTCCGTGGAGCTGCCCCGGCTGACCGACCTGACCGGCACCATCAGCCTGAACGAGAGCCTGGGGGAGAGCATGCTGGAGGACCTGCAGGACGGCTACAGCATGAGCCCCTCGCAGCAGCTGCCCCCGGCCGCCCTGCGGCAGCGCAGCTCCAGCTTCACCTTCAACTCCAAGTGCTCCAGCATGGGGGCCGCCTCCAACACCTACTGCGGGACCATCTACAGCCAGCCAGCCATGAGCCTCATGCGCCGCCTGCCCATGCAGACCATCCAGGAGAACAAGCAGGCCACCTTCTCGCCCGTCAGCTCCTACAGGAACGCCTCGCTGCAGGAGCTGCTCTCCTCCATCTCCTACGCGCACAAGGAGAGCATGGTCCCGGGGGGGGAGCTGCCCCTGCCGCAGGCCAGCCCCATGGTGCCGGCCCGTGGCCACAGACACAACCCGCTGCTGTGCGGGGCCGGGGAGCAGGGCCTGTCCTCCTACCCGCCCCACCCGGGCTCTCTGATGAAGAGCAACGCGTTGTACCACCCGTCACCAGCCGGTCACCACCCTGCGGTCAACACCAGTGCCTTAGCCAACCCCGTCAGCCTTATGAGCCTGCCCAGTGACTCGTGCAGCGTGACGGCCATGCCGCACCACGGGCACCTGCATTCCTACGCTAATAACCAAGGGGCACACATGAGCTTGCTGGATTCGCTGCAGGGCCCCTACCCGGGGGCCGGCCACCCCCCGGTGTTGGGCCAAGACAGGTTCCCAGCAGACCTGGACCTGGACATGTTCAACGGGAGCCTGGAGTGCGACGTGGAGTCCATCATCCTGAATGACTTTATGGACAGCGACGAGATGGACTTCAACTTCGACTCGGCGCTGCCGCCGCAGAACGGGCTGAACGTGCCCGCGCTGCCCGGGGCGCCGCAGCCCACGAACCAGAGCTGGGTGCCCGGGTGAGCCTGCCCCGGCACGGGCTCACCGCTGGGAAGCCACGAGGGGAACATTGAGACTAGCTTTTTTTTTTCCTTTCTCTTCTGCCTTTGTTTGTTAAGATGGGCGAGAGCCATCGGTCTGAGCTTGAGGTCGAACACGGAACACAAACCGAAGGGTCAAATATTGAGATGGGGGAGGACCCCCAGCCCCACGTGTGCCCGGTCTGCAGGTCCTGCCAGCATCCTCTGGAGGATACAGGGCAGGTGGGTGGGAGAGGCAGCCAGAGCCAGGCAGATCCAGCAGGGGAGCAGGGCAGGGAGAGCCTTTTCAGACAGTCCCAGTGCCCCATGGCAATGGTGCCAGTTTGATTTGCCCTTGGGCTGGGTGACAGAGTGGTGACGGCTGGTGGTGTGGTGGTGTGGGACCCTCCCAGCATGGGCATCCCCCCTGGGAAGGGGCTCTTCTCTGAGCCACCTTGGGAAATGAGTCCTGGGTAGAAGTGTCAGGAGTGGGGACCCTGCCCCAGGGCAAGGGGGGGCTCATGACCCCTCAGTCCTGGTGGAGAGCAGAGCTCTCCTCCCCTGCGGGTGTCCTCGTGTGGCTCCAGGCAGGTGTTCTCACCGAGCAGTGACGAGGGGGTGGTGATGATGTGCAGTCAGCAGTCCTGGGAGCAGCATCTCAGCAGCCTCCAGGGCCTGAGGGTGCCAGGGAAAGGCTGCAGCCCCTGCCTGGGATGGGAGGGCACTCCAGGAGGGTCCTGCTGGGAGTGAGGGTCCCCTGAGCTGGAGGCTCAGGGGCAGCTTGCAGGGGCGGGGAGGGGGGCATATTTATTTGATTTCATGCACTCTTTTGCCATTGAGTTTTTGCATTGGAAGGAAGAAAGGGTCGAGCTTAGGGAGAGGAGAGAGAGGCCATGGGCAGTGCTGATGGCTGTGTCCCATCACATAGTTCATCGTGGCTTGGCCATGGGAGGGTGTTGGGTGATGGGGTGAAAGCTGGGGGGCTGTGATGTGGGTCATCCTCGAGGAGGAGCTGTGTGTGTGTGTGAGGAGGGGAGGGATGTGGTGGCCAGGTCTCTGGATGCAGTGTGGGGTCCCTACTGCTCCAAGCGTGGGTGACCCACATTTCTAAGGGAGGTGCCACAGAGCCCCCAGCCAGGGCTCTGGGGCTCCTGGGGAGTCAGTGCCTGTCCCAGCATCTCACTGCCCACCCCTGGCATGCCAGGAGCTGAGCAAGAGGGGTGCACCCACCTGCCAGAGGCTGGAGCTCTGTGAGGATGGGGACCACAATCCACACATGGTCCTGCTGTGTCAGGAGCTCAAACTGAGCCTGCAGCTCCCTGGGGCAGGAGTGGGCCAGGGATGTCCTGGCCATCCTGCACTGCTGCCAGGAGCAGCAGCGTTTTGGAGGGGTTCAGGCAGGGCCCAGCAGGAACAGCTGGTCTGGAGATGATGGAGGGGCTGGGAGGAGGTGCTGGGAGCTGCTGCTCTGTCCCGTGGGCTCTCTGCCCAGCCCTTCTTCCTCCTGGGCACCACAGGCTCTCTCTGACCCCCAGCCCCGGGCTTGCAGCAGGGTCAGTGCACTGAACCAGCACATTTTCCCAGTCCAGCTCTTCCCTCTTGCCCCAGCACCAGCTCCTCTGCCACGGAGCAGGTGCTGGGTCCCAGCCAGCCACAGGGACAGCGTGGGACCCAGGGTGGCACCTCCTGCTCCTCTCCTGACCCACAGGGCTGTGGCAGAGCGTGACAGAGGAGCCCCATGTGCCACGCTCACCTTCACCCAGGGCACGCAGCAGGCACGGTCTCTAAAGACATTCTTACAAGTTAATTAATTATGTTTACATTATTTGATCATGTACAGAATTTAATATATTCTATTATATATAATCTTTCTTGAATGCTTTTTTAAAAAGGATTATTCTTTGGTCAGGATCATTACCGCATTCCTTTTATACACCACCTCTCGTTTCAGGCATCTTTCAAATCCTTGGAAACTGATTGCAAATGGCTATTTAATCCCCGACCCCTCAGGTGGGACCCAGAGGCAGGAGGGCAGCAGCTGTGGCTGCCCTGGAGGAAACAGGGGCCCCTGCCCCCCAGGAATGGGAGAAAGGGAAGGGGGTCCTGGCTCTTCCAGGCATCTGATCTCCAGGCACAGATCCAGCAGCAGACCAGTGTGCCAGGCAGCAATTTGGGGATGGGATAGTCCCAGGCAGGGGTCCCTGAGCCCCTTGGGTGTCACCGTGCCCGGGCAGCCGCCCCAGCAGCAGGAGGGAAGTGTCCCCTGCCCCGTGCCCGCCCCGTGCCCCCCGCCCCGCCCCGCTGCGTGGGCACGGCCCCTCGCCAAGCTGTCGTCGTGGTTCGTGACCGTGGGCTTGTCGTGTGTGCGGTGCAGTCGTGTTGGTGACGTCGTGTGTTCTGTCGTCGTGCGGGGCGAGGGCTGGCGGGGCAGGCACGGGCACCCCCAGAGCCCCCGGCTGGGGCACCCCCAGAACAGCTGGGGCACCCCCAGAGCGGCTGGGGCACCCCCAGAACAGCTGGGGCACCCCCAGAGCCCCCGGCTGGGGCACCCCCAGAGCGGCCGGGACCCGGGGCTGGGGGCTGCAGGGGCACAGGCTGGCCCCACCACGGCACCAAAGGATGTGGGGCTGTGTGTCCAGGTGGGTGTGGGTGATGGAATGGGGGTGTTGGGGCTGTGCCTGTGTGGTCCTGCAACTGTGAGTGTGGGGAAGGGGACACCAGGGCTTTATGTCACTGTCCAGGCTGGCTGAGGCTCCAGCTTCCCTCTCTGGAATCAGCGAGGTCACCTCATGTCCCACCTCACTCAGCTCCATCCTCCCCTTTCCATCACCCCCTCCCTCCATCCCCCCACCCCACAGTGCTCCCCCTGCTCCCACCCTGCCCTGCCCTGCCTGGAGCCGGTGCGGGGGGACACCGAGGGCCCCCCAGCTTTGCTTCCCCCGAGGTTTTGGGTCTGTCCTTTCCCTCTATTTATAACTGTACAGACTGGGGGGGAGGGTCTCGGAGGCGTCATCTCTCACACGCATCTATCGTAGGCAATGGTAACTTTCTTGGTTGTGCTATTAGAGTTTGTGTATGTGGCAATGTAAAGAACTGTGTATAGTGCATTGTACAGCATATTTTCATGAATAAAATTGTTTTAAATATTACAAGGTGGGGCTGCTGCTGCTGTCAGTGCTTGTGTGTCTGGGCTGAGAAAGGGGGGGATGGTGCCCCCAGGGATCCCGGGGAGAGTTACCAAGGGAGAAATGTGATGTTTGGTGAAACTGAGCTTGCACCCAGAGCATGGGGGTGGTTGGGCTGTGGAGGCTGTAGAACCACAGAATCATTAAAAAAAGTCCTCTGAGACCAGTGAGTCCAACCATTCCCACAGCACTTCCAAACTCAACATGAACCCATGTCCCCAAGTGCTACATCCACACATCTTTTAAACTCCTTCAGTGACAGCCTGTGACTTACAATCCTTTCCATGAAGAAATTTTCCCTAAAATCCACCCTGAGCCTCCCCTGAGGCTGTTCCCTCTCCTCCTGTCCCTGTTCCTGGAGCAGACTTCAACCCCCCCTGGCTGTCCCCTCCTGTCAGGGAGTTGTGCAGAGTGAGCAGTTCTGGTCTCACTTGGACATAGACCTCTGGACATTGTCCTGGGAAGTCTATAAATAAATAAATAAATAAATAAATAAATAAATAAATAAATAAATGTGTTTACTGACTTCTGCCAATATTTTGTGGCACATGTCCTACCCCAGGATCACTGCTCCCTGGTGCAATGGTAGGGGACAGTGCCCAGCTCGTGTGGGTGCTCGAGCCCTGCACCCAGTGCCCCAAGCCCCCTCACTTCCTGCAAGAGTCCCTGGACATGGCCCCTGACCACTGGCCTGGAAATAATCTGGAAATCCCCCTTTCCATCTGCTGTTGGAGCTGTTTGAACTGAAACTTCCCTTTCATCTGGTTAAATTTATTTCCTGCCCAACCTCATTCCACCCATCCCTGCCATGGCAGGGACACCTCCCACTGTCCCAGGCTGCTCCAAGCCATGTCCAGCCTGGCCTTGGGCACTGCCAGGGATCCAGGGGCAGCCACAGCTGCTCTGGC
>JAODHX010001137.1:2082480-2092914 GCA_027576295.1 Cossypha polioptera | reverse complement strand
GCTCCATCCCTCCTCCATCCCAGCTCCATCCCATTGTCCATCCCTGCTCCATCCCTCCTCCATCCCAGCTCCATCCCTGCTCCATCCCTGCCCCTCCCTGGACACCCAGGAGCTGTTGGACACCACGCTGGCCCTGAGGCTCTCTGCAGCTGGCAGAGCTCGGGTGGCAGTGCAGGGGAGGGGAGGGGAGGAATTTGGGAGGATCTGTTGGTGTTGAGCCCGGGGCTGTGCAGGGCTCGGGGTGGGTGGGTGCAGAGCCCTGGGGTGTGGGTGTGAGGGACACACGGTGCTGGCATCTCCTGATCTCCTGACCGGGAACACGGGCTGGGCGCTGTGGGAGGATGTGCTGTGGGTGGGGTGCATTTAGGGTTAGAGTCACGTTAGGGTTAAGGGTGAACTCAGTGCCTGAGGCTGTGCCTGAGGTGGGGTGTCAGACCACCCTGTGCCCCAGGGCACGACCCCAAAGCATCTGCAGAACTCCTCGGTGTGGGGGGGACAAGCCTGACCCCGATCAGGAGGGTCCTGCACGTCCCCGTGTCCCCCTGAGCAGTGTCCCCAGCCAGGGTAGGGGACACAGGCATTTCCAGCGAGAGCTGAGCGAGGCTCGGATGCAGAGCTGGGAGAGAGGGAGTGCGGAGGCTGGGAGGGGAGTGGCGGGCAGACAGCAGAGTGGATTTCTGCTTGAGTGGTTATTATACCGTCGATTTGAAGAGACAGATGACGGCAGTGGCAGAGGAGGCAATAATTGAAAGCGCCATGAAACATTAATGAATGCCCAGGGACTGGATCAGGAGTTGTTAACGCTCACTTCGCTCTCTCTGTCTCGCTCTCTTTTTAAAGTCAAAATTGTTCCACTGCCCTCTAGGCGAAGGATTTATTTTATTTTTTTTCTCTCTGATTTAAAGGTGTAGGCGCCCACCAAAGGAGCCCTGGCTCGGTGGCTGATCACATCTGCTCTCCAGTGCTTTTCCATGGGGATGGTTGTGGAGAGCAAGCTGGAGCTTGCATCCATGTGGGATCAACAGGTCTGGCTGGCACAGAGCTGATGGGAGAGGTGAGAGGAGCCGAGGTCAGCGAGGGGTGACAGCGAGGGGTGACAGCACCGTCCCCTGTCCCCTCTGGATGTACATCCACGGAAAGCATTGCCCCTCTGGATGTGCAGAACCCACCCACCTCCCTCCAGGCAGGCAGGGAGAGCCGGGGTGCTGCCCCGGCTGCTCACAGGAGCGGGGAGAGCAGCCCCGAGAGCATCCCGGTGCCACCAGTCCCTGCTCGTGGCCCCGCAGATGCTGCTCGCCACTTAGCAGGGCCTCAGGGGCTGGGGAACAAAGAGCTTTTAGCAGAGCTGTCAGCAGCACCGGGGAGGTCTCTGACCTGCAGGTACCGGGCTGTCGCTCAAGCAGGGCTCAGCCAGAGGCTGGGGATCCTCCAGCTTCGCACGGAGAGATCTGACATCATTTAGTGATTGCTGCTCTGGCCCTAAAAGGAAATTAAAAGCCCTTGCCTAAAGGAAGGGTAAAGCGGAGGTGAAGCAGTAAGTACTTCTTCCCTCCAGCTCTTCTCCCTGGAGACGAGCACAGGGATGGCAGAGGGTCCTTGTGTCCCCTGAGCAGCCGGGGCTCAGGGAGGGAGGGGTGCAGGAGGGAACAGGATCTATTCAGGGCACAAGGACAAAGGGGACAGCAGGGCTTGGGGACTGGCTCCTGCTCCCTGGGGAGTGCCCTCCCCAGCCCCCATGTGGGCATAGCCCCCAGCCCCTGGGAGATGGCAGCCCTGGATGGAGCAGGGACAGGGATGGCATTCCAGCTGCTGGGCTGCGTGGGGACAGGACACCTGGCAGGGACACGGCCAGCCCGGGCTGCTGGGGTGGCCTCGGCTCAGGGGATGTGGGGCAGTGCACACACCTGCAGAGACACAGCCAGGCTGGGATGGGTGCAGGGTGCAGCAGAGCAGGGCAAGCACGGGCCAGGATGGGCAGCTGGCCCATTTCACTGTGCTGCAGGCCAGGACAGCAAAGAGCTGTTGGGGACAGTCCCTGCTCACCCCAGGAGATCCTGTGGTGGCTCCAGACCCCTGAGCACTCGGTTTGTCTCCTCCAGCAGCTCATCCCTGCGGGGCAGGGGTGGATAAACCGGTAATGAGGGAACAGCCCTAATGAGGCGGGAGCCCAGGTGCTCCCAGCCACGGGCCAGGTGAGGCCTGGCAGTGATGGTGACAGCGATTGGCAGTGACAGCGTTCAGGAGCCCTGTGCAAAGCGGCGCCGTCATTCCTCCTCACTGTCACTGCCGACTGCGCTGCTGCAGCCCCGGCTCGGGCAGGGCACTGCTCACATCCCAGCTGTCCCCAGTGTCACACCAGTGTCCCACAGCTTTCCCACACTGTGCATTCCCACACGCAGGGCTGGGAAAATGCTGCTTGGGAAGGAGCATTTCCCCATCCCTCGGTCCCACCCAAAGCATCTCCACCACAGGAATTGCTGTGGAGGGGTGGCCTGGAGCCTCGGGCTGGGCTCCTGTCATCACAGCCCCCAGGCAGCAGTGTCCCAGCCCCCTGGCCTCAGCCCATGCCTCCTCTCCTCAGCCCGTGCCAGCAGCCCTGGCAGGGTTTGGGTTGGATGGGATCTCGCAGCTCATCTCCTTCCACCTCCTGCCACGGGCAGGGACATCTCCCACTAGCCCAGGATGCCCTGAGCCCCAACCTGACCTCGTAAAAAACCTCTTAAATATGACATTCCAGAGGCACCACTGGATGTTGCCTGTCAGGCCAGGAGGTTGCACACCCTTGGCTGTCACTGGGAGCTGGGATGTTTCAGGGTCACAGAGGAGCCATTTGTTTCTGGAGCTCTTCCCAGCTGTAGTGCTGGGCTGAGGGAGGAGCTGAGCTGGAAGGAACTGTGCTCAGAGGCACAGCAGGAGCACAGGGAGATGGGGACAAACACGGTCCCATCTCAAGCCAAAACACAGGAGCACTGCAGCATCACTGAAATTCCTTTCCAGCAAGGCTTTGGGCATGGCAGAGGCAGGGCAGGTGTGAGCTGCTGATGGATCTGCTGCACCAGGGAAAGCACCAGGACACACATCCAGGGGTGTGGGCAGCTGCTGCCTGTGCCAAGGGAGGTGCAGAGGTCCCAGTGGTGAAAGTCACTTCTCCAGGAGCTTTGTCCCCAGGAGGTGATGGGATACTCTGCAGTTCTGGAGGTGCTCAAAAAACAAGGAGATGTGCACTTTGTGATATGTTTAGAGGGCATTTGTTTGAAGGTTGGACCCGATGATCTTGGAGGTCTTTTCCAACCTTAATGATTCTGTGACTGTGATTCTCTTGGTGGCACTGCAGTGTCTGGGGAGCGTGTGCTGTGTGGTTCCTGCCAGTCACAGTCAGGGTGGATCTGAGTGTGACCAGGAGAGCTGAGGGACAATGTCCTCTGCCTGCACACCCTGGACTGGCTACTGTGAGGGTCCTGGAGCCACAACAGTGGGGCCAGAGGGGCAATCACACACTGGCTTTTTGCTAAATCTTGTGTCTCCAGCTTCCCACCTGTGTCATCCAGGGCATCCTGTTACCTCCTTGTTCTTTCCTCTCTCCTGCTGCTCCCTGATGTTTCAGCTCTGGAGTATTTTCCCCCTCACTTCCTGCACACTCTGACTTCCAGCCTGGCTTTGCAGGCTGCAGCATCAGCCCCCTCCTGCCCTATCCCACCCATCCCAGTCGCCCTCAGAGCATCTCTAACACCTCTGGTGGTGTCACAGCCCTTCCCGGTCACACAGAGGGTGACAGAAATGGGAAAATCCCCCTTTGCTGATCCAGGCTCCCATCCAGAAGTGCAGCAGCCCTGCTCACATCCCACACCCCGTTCCCCACCAAGCCGTGGCTGTCACTTCCCGGGAGAGAATTGCCAGGGAGGTGCCGAGTGTATTTTTAGCTTTGCCGTTCATGTCTGATAAGTGTTTTGACCTTTTTGAGCAGAGCTAATCATGCCGTCTGCTCCTCATTGCATCTCAGCTCGTGCTCTGCCTGTCAGGGAGCCGAGGGAGGAGCTGCTGGCTCCCCACAGCACCCCTGGCGTGTGGGAGGGGGTTCCTTACCTGGGAGTCCTCGATCTGCACCAGGTGTGTGCCCTCAGCAGCCCCAGAGCCCTGTGTGTGTGCTCTGGGCATCCCATGGCATTGGAATTCCCAAAGGGATGGATCAGACCTCCCCCTCCCTGGGGCAGGGTGCTGGGTGGGGAATGGCAGGGGGTGGTCTGTGGGGTCAGTGGGGTCAGTGGGGTCAGTGTGGTCAGTGGGGTCAGTGTGGTCAGTGAGGTCAGTGTGGGGTCAGTGTGGTCAGTGTGGTCAGTGGGGTCAGTGGAGTCAGTGTGGTCAGTGGAGTCAGTGTGGTCAGTAGGGTCAGTGTGGTCAGTGGGATCAGTGGGGTCAGTGTGGTCAGTGGGGTCAGTGTGGTCAGTGTGGTCAGCGTGGTCAGTGTGGTCAGTGGGGTCAGTGTGGTCAGTGGGGTCAGTGTGGTCAGCGTGTGAGTGGGGTCAGTGGGGTCAGTGTGTGAGTGGGGTCAGTGTGGTCAGTGTGGTCAGTGTGATCAGAGTGGTCAGTAGGGTCAGTGTGGTCAGTGTGGTCAGTGTGGTCAGTGTGGTCAGAGTGGTCAGTAGGGTCAGTGTGGTCAGTGTGGTCAGTGGGGTCAGTGTGGTCAGTGGGGTCAGTGTGTCAGTAGGATCAGTGTGGTCAGTGTGGTCAGTGTGGTCAGTGTGGTCAGTGGGGTCAGTAGGGTCAGTGTGGTCAGTGTGGTCAGTGTGGTCAGTGTGGTCAGTCAGTCAGTGTGGTCAGGAGGCTGGGCTGTCCCTGGGGCTGGCCATCCCTGGCTGTGTCACCTGCTGTCACCCCTGGGCTCAGTCCAGGCTGAGGATGAGCACCATCCCTTGGGTGAGATCTGGCGCTGCCCTGGCCGTGTGTGCTGGCCCCAGAGCCCCCTGGGCTGGGCTGGGCTGGGCTGGGCTGGGCTGGGCTGGTCCCCCAGCCTGGGCAGCAGGGCAGGGAGGATTCTGCCCCTCTGCCCCTCTCAGCTGCCCCCAGCACTGGGGCCCTGCACAGGAAGGAGCTGGAGCTGCTGGAGGGTCCGGAGGGGCTCGTGGAGATGACTGAAGCAATGGAGCAGCTCTGCTGGGAAACAAGGCTGGGAGTTGGGATGTTCAGCCTGGAGAAGAGCAGACCTTGTCACGACCTAATTGTGGCCTTGCAGTGCCTGAGGGGGCCGACAAGAAAGATGGAGAGAGATTATTTACAAAGGCTTGGGGTGACAGGACGAGGGGGAATGGTGACAAACTGAAAGACAGAAAGTTAAGACTGGATATTGGGAATAAATTCTTTACTCAGAGGATGGTGAGGCCCTGGCACAAGTTGCCCAGGGAAGTTGTGGCTGCCCCTGGATCCCTGGAAGTGTCCAAGGCCACGCTGAAAGGGGCTTGGAGCAACCTGGGATAGTGGAAGGTGTCCCTGCCATGGCAGGGGGTAGAACAAGATGATCTTTAAGGTCTCTTACAACCCAGGCCATTCTGGGTTTCTATTCCATGATCCCTGTGCTGCCTTTTTTGTCTTGTTTAAACATGGCACTGTTTTCACGGGACACATTTTGCCTCCCCTGTGGTGTTGGGGGGTGCCCAGGGGCTGTGGGTGCCCACCTGGGCAGAGTGTGGTGGCTGTGCCTGCTGTGGACAGCACAGCTCCCACCCTGACAGCAGCCAGGTCTGAGATGTGGCAGCAAAGCACCCAGAGAGAGCATCAGCAGCCTGGGGACCACTGTGGTGACAGGAGCTGAACCCTCACCTGCTGCTGCAGCCACCTGGGCATCACTCAGACACGCTGTGGTTGCCTCCTGGGCTTGCACCAGCCCCTGCCACGGTGGATTTGGTTCCCTGAGCTGCTCTCACATCCTGGCTTGACTGGGCAGAGCTCTGTGCCACCTGCTCATCCATCCCACCCCTGGGCTCAGGGCTGGCCTGTGGGGACACCCCTGCTGCATTCTGCTCGGGGATGTGCAGGGCTGCAGGCAGGGAGACGTCAGCTCCAGGCTTCCCCGGGAGCCAGGGCCAGGGGGGCTCTGCCAGGCAAGCCTCCAGCCCACACTTCATCCTGGTGCCTGGGAAATTAGGCAGAAAATGCTGCGATTGAGTGTGAAGGCCTCTGCTGTAATTTGGAGCAAGCAGATGACACACACTCGTCGTCAGAGAGAGATGAAAGGTTTTAGAGCTGGGGAGCACTAGCAAAATCTGTGAAAATCTCTTTTTTGTCAGGAGTGGTAGATACACAGGCAGATGAAAGACAGAAGATAAAATTAGCTGGAATGCTACAGAGAGAAAGAGAGAAGGAGAAACGGGGAGGGGGAGGAGGATATTTCTCAGAAGACTCTTGGCAGGGAAGGTTTCAACACTGGTGACTCAAAGGCAAAGTGGATATAAATATATAGATATATAGATAAATAGATATAGATATGCATGTGTGTATATATGTGTGTGTGTGCATGAGAATAAACGTGTGGGGCTGTATTTGGCTGTACCCCCACAGCAGCAGCAGCACCTGGGGCTGATCCTTTGGGACTGTGAGCTTGTCCCCATCTCTGCTGTGACAGGCAGGGAGCCCTGGCCCTGCTGCCCATCTGTGGTGGGACTCCAGCGTGTCCATGGGGCTCCTGGAGGACACAGGACCTCCTGCCTCCAATAGCAGAAACCACAGTGCCCACTCCAGTGGATGGTGTGGGTGTGCTGACCAGCACCACATGCTCTCTGAGGTGACTTTAATTCCACTTTAATTCCATTTTTCCCATGGTTTGGTGGCTCAGGTGCAGCTCCAGGCTCAGAAGGGCACAAGCAGCAGGAGATGCCCTGAACACTAATCCTGGCTGCCAGGATTTGCTGCTGTGGATCTTCCCTGGCACAGTGGTGAGGCAGGAGGGGCTGGGATGGTCTCTGTCTGCAGGTGACTGATCTGATCACAAAACCCCTGCATTGCTCCTGCCTCTGCTGCTGGGAGGGAAGGAATGCTGGTGGCTCTGCAGCCTGTGGAGTGCTGCATCCCAAAGCATCAGTGGGGTCAGGAGAGAAGGTCTCTGTGGGATGTCCCACTGAGGTCACAGCCAGCACCCTCTCACAGGCCTCGGGGACACAGGAAAGCAAAGAGGAAAACCCCTCCACAAACCCCTTTGGCACTGCTCAGGTCCGTGTTCAGCAGCCGTGAGGGATGTATGCTGAGAGATAGGAGGAGGGGGAAGTGCTCTGAGATCTTGCTCTCTTCACTGGTGGCTTCCAAAAGTCTTTTCCCCCAGCCCAAGGACAGGTTGCTGCCGTCAGGGCTGATGCAGGTGTGACACCCCATGGAGGGTTCTGCCCCTCCTGGGACTCTGCAGCCACACTGTCCCCACTCCCCAGTGGGGACATCCCCAGATGCTGAAGGGCAGCCCCACAGAGGGTGAGTTTAAGGATGCCTGAGGTCCAAACCCACCCCTGCACAGCAGCCAGAGCCCGCAGGCAGCAGGGATGCTGTGGGTGCTCCCCATCAGCCCGGGGAGCAGAGGCAGGAGGGCTCCCCACTGTCGTCAGCATGCAGCCCCGGGAGCTGCGGCACGGGAGACTCCCCTGAGCCTCAGACACCCACCAGCATGAGTCAACAGCAGCATTAACAACAACCAGAGAGCCCCAGCGCTGCCTCCCCCGCCCTTGTGAGCGTGCCAGCCCCACGGGAGGCAGGGCACGGGGAGCTGGGACAGCAGCCTGGCTCTGTGTGACCCTGCCGGGAGCACAGCGGGGATGCAGGGGGTCCCTCGGTGGGTGGGAGACGTCCCGAGCCCAGGGATGCCCAGGGGCGTGCAGAGAGCACACAGAGCGCAGTGCTCAGTGGTACAGGCGGAAAGGAAGGGAATAAATAACCCAGCCGTGAAAGGGAAGCCTTGGCCAAAGCCTCCCAAGGAGCCGTCTGTGCTTCCCAGCTGCAGCCCCGTTCCTGGCTCCCGTATCCCTCTGGGAGTGACAGCAGGGATGGCAGCTCCTGCAGCCCGGCACAGACACAAGCCTCTCCCTCCTCCAGCCTCCCAGTGCTCCGAAATGCCTTTCACCAGCACAACAATTAGAAATCTAATTCCTATTTCTCCTGCTCAGCTAATTGTCTGTGGACAATTTGATTGTAAGAGTGCCCAGTGATGCAGAATAACCATCTTATTTCTGCTAGACGTTGCCTTTGCAATTAGCACTATTGATTGCATGGCTCTGCTCTCTCACCTGCAGGGCCCAGGGGAGTGACTCACCTGGCTCATCCCTCCCAGGGTGACGAGGCCGTGTCCTTCCCGTGGCAGCGCTGTCCCTTGGCCATCGGGTCCCCCTGTGGGCTGGGCAGGAGGGTGAGGGCTGTGCTGATGCTGCTCTCTGCTCCACAGCGAGGAATTTCTCCCCTCAGGACTCACAGCCACCCAGGAGGGTCCCTCCAAAGCCACCACGGAGCTCTCAGTGAGGACACTGCCTGCAAGGAACCAGCCAGGCTGGCTAGAGCTGGGAGGGCTTGAATTTTTTTTTTTTTTTTAATATATATAAAACAAAAATTCAGATTTGACAACACCAAACGGTTCTGGATGAATATGTCGATTCTGCTGAATGGTTTGTTTGGAGGAAAAAAAACCCCAAAAGATCAAAACATTTTATTTCAGCCTATTCAGATTGAAATGTTTTGATTTTTTTTTCCTCTTCCAAATGACTTTGTTTCAAAGTTTCCCTTAATTTTATTTTGCTAAACATCAAAAAAGATTTCTGTGAAATGGCTGTAATTGGAAGGAAATGCATTGGCTTGGGCACAGCCAGACCTTCGGCGTAACTACCACCCTAAAAATTCCACCCCCCCTCTTTTTTTTATTTATTAGAATTTCCAGGGATTTTTGTTTTCAAGCCAGCACTAAAAGACACATGGTTGTGCTTTCCCTGTCACAAAGCAGTCACAGATCTCCTGCTGTAGACAGGGGCTGAGTTGTCCTGGGGGGCTGCAGACCTGCTCTGCCCCCCAGTTTCATCCCTCTCTGCCAGGGCTCTGTCTGGGACCCACTTTGTCCCCAGCACGTGGCCCAAAGGGCTGTGGCAGACACTGGTTTTGGAGCCAGCCTGGCTCTGCCTGCTCTGGGCATCCCCTGGGGAGAGCCAGGGCTTGCTGGTGCTCAGGGAGGGCAGGGCTGGGGTCCCAGCAGCTCCCAGCTCTGCTCCAGGGGCTGGAGGAGATGCTCCCCTCATTCAAGGCACTGAGTCACCCCCGAACAGCCACCAGCTCCAGGCTAAGGCAGCTCTGGGCTCCAAGGCCCAGATGGCTGCAGCAGGAAGAGCTTTCCAGAGCAAGAGGAGCTGGGTGTAAAGAGCAGACTGTGCAATTAACTCCCCCCACACCAGATTTCTGTCCCAGCAGAAGGAACAGCCCGAGTGCTCCGTCCATCCTGCTGCCTCCAGGTGCCTGGGAGGTGCTGTGGGGCCACATGTGCAGGGCATGGACCCAGCTCCTTTCCTGAAAGCCCTGCTGGGATCCCACCTCCACAGCCTGGACACCCTGAGCAGGAGCACCTGGACACCCGAAATTCCTGCAGTGATGATTTCCCACTGGATGGAGCATCCCAAGGCATGGGTCATCCTGGGCTGGCCACCCAAAATTCCTACAGTGGTGATTTCCCACTGGATGGAGCACAGGACATCCCAAGGCATGGGTCACCCACAGGGTGCCCCAGCAGCTGGACACACTGGAGGCAGCTCTGGAGCTGAGCAGGGAGGAGCAGCTCCAGGGGAGGGAGAGGTGCTAGGAAGGAATTAACGTCTGGATCTATAAAACACTTGGTCCCAATTATTATAATGCACTGATTAGGGGAACTCAATAGTTCTGCTGGTGGTTAATGGCAGTAATTACCCAGATATGACTACAGTGGCAATATTAATAACTCTGGGCCATTAGTATTTGTGAGCAATGAGCAGAATACACATCCCTGAGCCTTGGGCTGGGCCTCTCTCCCCTCCAGCTGCAGCCTGGAGCGGGGCTGGCAGACACAAGAGTTCAGATCAGAGGAAGCAGATCCAGGACCTGGCTGATATTTGCCAGGCCCAGAACAATCACAGTGTTGTCAGGGCTGGGAAAGACCTCCAAGGTCACCAAGTCCAACCTTCAGCTGAATCCCACTACAGCCACTAAACCATATCACCAGTGCCTTGTCTACTCATTTTTTATTTCACCATTGTCCTGGGCAGCTGTGCCAGGGCTTGACCACCCTTTCAGTGAAGAAACTTCCATGATATCCAACCTGAACCTTGTCTGACACAAATTGAAGCCATTCCCTCTGCTCCTGTCCCTGTTACTGGAGCAGAGCCCGACCCCCCCGGCTGTCCCCTCCTGTCAGGGAGTTGTGCAGAGCCACAAGGGCCCCTGAGCCTCCTTTTC
>JAODHX010001137.1:1884401-1898196 GCA_027576295.1 Cossypha polioptera | reverse complement strand
GAAGATCTGTGTGTCCGTGTGTCTGTGTGTCTGTGTGTCTGTCTGTGTGTCTGTCTGTGTGTCCGTGTGTCCGTGTGTCTGTGTGTCTGCGTGTCTGTGTGTCTGTGTCTTTGTGTCTCTGTGTGTCTGTGTGTCTGTGTGTGAGTGTGTCTGCGTGTCTGTGTGTCTGTGTGTCCGTGTGTCTGTGTGTCTGTTTGTGTGTCCGTGTGTCCGTGTGTCTGTTTGTGTGTCTGCGTGTCTGCATGTCCATGTGTCTGTGTGTCTGTGTGTCTGTGTGTCTGTGTGTCTGTGTGTCTGTCTGTGTGTCCGTGTGTCCGTGTGTGTGTGTCTGTCTGTCTGTGTGTCCGTGTGTCCGTGTCTCTGTGTGTCCGTGTGTCTGTGTGTCTGTTTGTGTGTCCGTGTGTCCGTGTGTCTGCGTGTCTGTGTCTCTGTGTCTCTGTGTGTCTGTGTGTCTGTGTGTCTGTCCGTGTGTCCGTGTGTCTGTTTGTGTGTCTGTCTGCGTGTCTGTGTGCCTGTGTGTCTGTGTCTGTGTGTGTGTGTCTGTGTGTCTGTTTGTGTCTGTGTGTCTGTGTGTCTGTTTGTGTGTCTGCGTGTCTGTGTGTCTGTGTCTTTGTGTCTCTGTGTGTCTGTGTGCCTGTGTGCCTGTGTGTCTGTGTGTCTGTGTGTGAGTGTGTCTGTGTGTCTGTGTGTCTGTCCGTGTGTCCGTGTGTCCGTGTGCCTGTGTTCCCTGGCCACCCCCGGGCTGCAGCAGCTCACCTGGCGGCTGCTGGCCCTGTGCAGGTGATGGTCAGTCCTCGCCAGAGCCTGGCACACCCACAGAGGAGGGCATGAGGAGCCCCTCCCTCCGTCAGGCGGGGTGAGCAGGGCTGTGCATCCCAAACTCATCCCAAACTCATCCCAAACCCATCCCAAACCCATCCCAGACTCCCAGACCTCTCTGCCATCTCCTGCTGCTTGCTCCAGGCAGAGCAGGCTGCAGAACCCAATTCATGCAAAATCCAATTGCATCTCATTGCACAATTTAGCTTTGCTCTGCCCTTTTATGTTTTAGGGTTGAATTGCCAGAACTTTGCTGTCTCTGCCACGATCTTCAGTGTTAGAGTAGATTTGATAGAGATAGAAGTGATCCATTTGTTTACTTTTATGATGAGCCTTACAGTAGCAAATGAGTTTGCAATGCAGAACTCTGCAGCAGCTGTGTGAAAACAGACTCTGAGCTCCCTGCATAGTCAGGGCTGATTTTCAAGCCTGCAGTGTTAAACCAGACTTAGTGCCTTTAAAAGGTGCTGTTCCCACTAGAGACCAGAAAGTGAAAATGCCTTTGGCACAACACTTTGTACCGGTACAAAAGAAACATTCCGGGGCCCAGAAACACCTTGTTGCAGCCGGAGTGAGGCGGTGGTGGCTGCTGGAGCTGCCTCCACAAGGCAGGGTGCTCCTTCTGCTCTCTGGATTTACAGAAGGACGAGGTTGTGCATGCAGTGAGATGGGCCAGAATGGCAGCTGCAGGTGCCCTAGCCCCAGTTCATCCCAGTTTTCTGGCTCCTGTTCCTGGCTCTTCCTTTGCCCCTTTGCTTTGCCTGGCACTTGCCCTCCTCGTGCCTTGAAGCTGCAGGTTTTCGGTGGGAGAGGATAACCCGCAGTGCTGTTTGTGAGCAGCACACTGAGAATAATCTCTGTGCTCCTGCGTGCTCCTGCTGGGCTGTTGGGATGATAAATACACATGTAAATGTAGAAAATGCCAGAGATAAAATGGATGACAAATGGGCTGTGCTCCCTCTGCTCCACAGAGGGAAGGAGATGCTCCCACATCTGCGCCGAGGCCAGGGATGATTTTAAGCTCTGCTTTTATGATCCTGAGATAATAA
Organism: Cossypha polioptera; assembly: GCA_027576295.1. Classification (NCBI taxonomy): domain Eukaryota; kingdom Metazoa; phylum Chordata; class Aves; order Passeriformes; family Muscicapidae; genus Cossypha; species Cossypha polioptera. Next base: position 1,896,328 of record JAODHX010001137.1, on the reverse strand, counting down.
GGTTGCATAAGGAGCTGTGTGGTTTTGAGTTATGCCAAACATAAGGAATTTCTTCACCTTGGCTTTCACGAGCCCAAACAAATGTGCCAAGAAAGGTGAGAGGTGTTTTACAACAGGCTGAAGCTTTGCTGCCTTTAGCGCTGGCACCTGGGCAGGTTTATGGTCCAGCTGAGAATGGTAAAAACGATTCCTGTTTCCATGTCTGCAGCTCACACACAGCCAGGAGCCCCTGCCAGGCGCTGTGCCCCTGCAGGAGCGCTGTGGCTGTGTGTGGGCTCTGTGACGTGTGGATGGGGGACTGAGGGAAGAGCTCGTGACTGCGGGAGGCTGAGTGCTCTCTGTGAGGCTCCTGTGCTCCAGAGCTCTCAGGCACCAGCTCTGAGCTCCTGCTGCCTCGGGTTACCTTAAACAAGCAAAGCAGCTAATAGTCAAAAAGGTTATTTATTACAGAGCGGATCTTAATGCAAAGCACATCAGTCTCAACAGGCAATAGCAAATTCAGTGGCAATAAGCGAATGGCTGGAAGCCCTGGCAAAGGCCAATGGCTGAAAGCACCAACTCTTCCCAATACAAACTCTTATATAGGATTTTTCCAACAAGCTCAGACACAAACTCAGACCACCACTCCTTAGCCTATTAGAATTCCAGTTTCTTAGCATGCCAGGTTACATATAAACTACTCATACAACCTGTCTTGTTCTATCTAAAAATGTAAGGAGTATTCTTACTACAGCTCTATTATGTCTGACTCCTGTCTACCACTGTGGTCCTGGAGCCTCCACTGAAGATATCAGTGTGTTTCAGCCTTCACTAGAACTCACTCTGCTACTCTGGCATTTGAAACCTTTCACTTACTAAAAGCATTAGAGCTCCTACTAAAACTTACTAACTTACTTCTACTTAAATATCTACTTTATATGTGAGTGGCTTAATACACTTCAGTCCATCCAAAGGCTTTAATTCAATCCCTGCACTCTGATTTCTCCCTGAAGAATTCAGAGAGACCCCTGACTCACTGACTCCAACACTCTGGCACAAGTGGTTGGGGCAGGGATGGTGCTCAGGCCAGGCTGAGAGGTTTTCAGAGTGTTGATAAGAATAATGATCTGCCCAAACACCATCCATAGGGACATTTGTGACTCTCCCTGACAAAGTCACTGCTCCCAGGCTGTTTCCTGGGCTCCAGTCAGGAATCTCGTGTGCCAGGCAGCACATAACCTTCATGAGACATCAATCCAGCCAGCCAGCAAGCTCTCAGCTGTTAGGAGGGCAAAACTCCATCAATATCTGCTGTATTTTATTAAAATAGTGCTGGAGAACAGAGAATGAGAGAGGATTTTGTCATTTTTGGGGTGGCAGAGCTGATGGGAAGGGGGATGTCCAGGAGTGGCAGAATGAGGTGTGGGCAGAACATGAACTGCTCCAACCCCACCTGGCCTGTGAGCAGCAGTGGGAGTGCTTGGGACAGTGACAGGGACAGGGGTGGCAGGGCAGGGACAGCACCTGGCAGTGCAGGAGAGCTGCAGCTGCCTCAGCTCCAGCTGCTCTGAAATTAAAAAAGGGAAACAGCTCTTCATGAGAGAAATTTTAACGATTCTCTGGAAATGAAGACTCAGATGGGAGGAGAGGACACTTTGAGTAGTGCCTAAATGAATCAGTTTGTTTGACTGCAGGCTCAGCACTCGTGGCCAGTGCATAACCATGACAGGAATGTCCTGGATCCGCCTCGCTCTGTGCTCTGCATGAGACAGGCAGAGCCTCGTGACCCGTGAGGTGCTTTCCATCCCTCATTTCTGTGCCTCTGTGATGGGATGAGACAGGAGGCATTCAAAAGGCATCTGAGGGGGAAAAGTTTTCCTATTACATCAATGAAAACTCTGACCTCAGTGGGAGAGGGGCCCAAGAGCCTGGAATCCATCCTGTCCTCAGAGCAGCTGAAATTCCTCTCCAGAACCAGCACAGCTGGGAGCTGACAGCCCTTGGAGCCCTTGTCTGGGAGAGCTTTGCTGTCAGCTCCAAGACTTTCCAGACCTTCTTGAACAGTTCCCATTAAAAGAAAAACTCCTGACCAGCCCTGGGTAAAAGTTTTTCATTTCTCCCCTTTCTTCTGCCAGGTCTCTCTCTCCTGCCTTAGCAAGAGGAAGGAGCCTGCACAAAGTGAATTATTCATGAACTAGAACCTGCAAACCAAATTCTTTCACTCACTGTTCCTGCTGCTCTTGCTGTCCCTCAAGTGTCCAAGTGTTCACCTGGCCCCTGTCCTTGCTCCCAGCAGAGCCTCAAAATTCCCCAAACATCAGAAAATAGTTTCTTCCCCCAGTAAATTGTCACACCACCAGCTCTGTGAGGCCACCACAGCTGGTTCCAGTGCAGGGACTGTGGGCACAGTTCATGGGAATGGGGAAATTCGGGTGGGAAGAGACCTTAGGGTGTCTCCAGCCCCATGTCCTGCTCAGGTGTTACATCCCATCCTCTCCCCTCTGTCTCTGCCACCTCTGTGCTTAGGGATCTCCTGGCACAGGAGTGTTTCTCTTGGAAAAGGGGAGCCAACATGTTTGCAGTTCCCAGGAACTTCCACTTGGCAAATTATCAACCCCTCTGGTAGCCTCCCCCTGTGTTTTCCAGGACATGGCCCTTCCTTCTCAAATTTTTCCATCTTTCAGGTGATTCTCATCTGGTATCAGCCCTTGGCATGTCCCTTGGACTGTCCCACCCCTGTCCTGGGCTCCTGGTGGAATTATGGCAGAGGCAGGGACCCGCAGCTGCTGGGGCCACCTCCTTTGGTGGCATCTGGCCAAGGACCCTGCACTTCCCAAAGCACCTCCAGAGCCAGCAGAGGGTGAATCCCCCATGCCTCTGCCCTGTCAGACAGGAATCCGGGCACGGCAGAGCTGTGCTGCTCCATGAGAGGGCAGTGTGGGATGAGAGCAAAGAGTCCCTGGAGCCTGCAGGGATGCTGGGCTGGAGGGGGAAAGGCCCAGAAATTCAGATAAGGATGGGTTCAGTCCTGATCATGGAGACATCCAGAATTCACAGGAGATATCCTCTCTCTTATTTATTTTGTTTTTTAAAGTCTGGAATGGAGCTAGAAATCGTTTTGGCACACTGGGGAAGAAAGGAAGGTAAAGAAAGGAGGCGACTATCCATGAAATTCCACGAGTGCTTTTGTTCTGAAGGACTCCAGGCTCTCTTTGGAAATTCTCCCTCTCTCCAGGATGCCTGAGCTTTGTGCTACCAGAGCTGGATTAGGGGGGACCTTCTGCTCACTCTGTTTTTCCCAAATCTCACAGAGGTTCCTGGGACATCATCCCACCTCCAGGAGACACCTGGATCCACTAACTGTGGGGAGCTGGAGCTGCCAAGGAAAACCTGGGGAGTCTTTTGCTTCTGAGACAGAACAGAGCACCCCAGCTGGCACCCCACCTTCCCTCTAGAGCACCCCAACTGGCCACTTTCTCCCTCTGTGGAGCTCCAAGGAGGGTTCCCACAGCATCTCTCCCACCAACCTTTTCCACTCTATACACGAGCCACAGCTCCAGAAGCTGCTCCTCAAGAAGGTCACATCTCAAGTAGCAGTTTCCCCCCAGCACAGCTGGGGCTCATCTCAGGTTTCTCTGCTTTGTCTCCTCCACCAAGAGGCCACGGGACCTGTTCCTTGTGGCTGAAGATGCCCTGGGACATGTTCCTTGTGGCTAAAGAAAGCCCCAGGACCTGTTCCTTGCGGCTAAAGAAAGCCCAGGACCGCTTCTTGTGGCTAAAGAAGCCACAGGACCAGTTCCTTGTAGCTAATGAAGCCCTGGGAGCAGTTCCTTATGCCTAAAGATGCCCCAGGACCAGTTCCTTATGGCTAAAGATGCCCCAAAACAAGTTCCTTATGGCTAAAGAAAGCCCAGGACCTGTTCCTTATGCCTAAAGATGCCCCAGGACCAGTTCCTTATGGCTAAAGAAGCCCCAGGACCAGCTCCTTGTGGCTAAAGGAAACCCCAGGACCAGCTCCTTATGGCTAAAGAAGCCCCAGGACCAGCTCCTTGTGGCTAAAGGAAACCCCAGGACCAGTTCCTTGTGGCTAAAGGAAACCCCAGGACCAGCTCCTTGTGGCTAAAGTAGCCCAGGACCAATTCCACACACTGTCCAACTTTGGTGAGAGAAGATCCCAGTTGGAGGAGAGAAAGGGATCCTCTCTCTCTCTCCTGACTTCATCTTTGCTCTGAATGTGCAAAAAAAGGGGATTTTCCCCTATCCTGCCCTTTTTCTCTGGAAAGGGGAGATCCATCTCCTGTGGGAGGAGGGACCTTCCCCTCCCTCCCCACTCATGGCAGAGCCAAGAGGGAACCACAAACACTCCCCTGAGCCACCAACAGCCCCAGGAGAGGCACGGGGACATCTCTGCTGCTCCTGCTGTGGCCCCACGAGTTTGGAGGCTCTCCCTGCCTCACCTGTGTCCCAGGTGACTTCAGCTGATGCCTCAAGCTCCCTGCCTGACAAATAACACTTTTATCATCTCACACCTCAAAAAGAGCCCTGAATCCTGGAGGGAAGTGGCCCAGGAGGGGCAGGTGCCATCCCTGTGCCCGCAGAGTTTCCCATTTCATCACCCAGCCTGGGATGGAATCCCACACGCCTGGTTTGCCTTTGGAGCTGTCCCTGGAAGCCTCAGCTGACCACGCCGTGGTTATGGAACTTTATTGGCCTCTCTGGCCCCGGGGGCACTGTGCTGATGGAAAATCCTCCCCAGCAGCAGGGCAGGGAGGGGCAGCACAGGGTCACCCCAGCTGGGAGGTTTGGATTTGTCCCACAGCCCCGAGATCACTCCAGGAAAAGTAAAATCAACAAAACCAATGACAGCCCCCAGATTCTGCATTGCCTGCTTTCCATGGGTGCTCCCCTCCTTTTTATTTTTCATGTTGCTTCTCTAAAGATGTTTTTTCACCTATTGCACACACTCTGCTCCACAATTTCCCTCGTCCTCCAGGTCTTTGGAGAGTTTTTCCCGCAGGATCTTTCCCCTGCCCCAGAGAATTGGGAATTGCCTCTGCCAAGGCTGAGCGTGGCCAGGGGTTGGGTTCTCGTTCCAAGCTTCTCCCACATCACCAAACACAATTTATTTTATGATTCTGCTGAACCAGTTGCCCAACAATGCTGGAGGGATCCCAAGGCTGTTAAGATCTTATGTCGTGGGTCTCTGGAACTGCAACCAGCATCAGTTGTTTCAAATCAACACTGCTGGGGCAGAGCTTTGAAAGATTTATTTTTCGAGTAACTCTGAGGCACTTTCCAGTGCCATCTCCCATCTGAGGAGGCTCAGCTGCCAGCAACCCCCAAACTTTGGTCTTTTTAAAGTTGATTGGGCTGATTGGTGATGCATTAGAGCAGACGAGTGTGTAACTCAAATTTCTAGTGGCTGGAGTTCAAACCCAAGTTAGGAAACACTGGAAAGGAGGAACAGTGAGGCTGATCAACCACTGCCAGAAGTCCCTCACTTTGACACTCACACCCAAAGGACCATGGACTGTCCCAGGTGATCCCATCTCCTTTGGCTGAGCAGGGCTGTTTTGTGGAAACACCTCCTAATCTTGGTTTCACGTTAAATAATCATTTCCCTCGTGCTGCCCACAGGATTCTCCACTGTGACACCTTACCACAGGGTGATGAGCACACTGAATTTACCAGCACCCAAACTCCAGACTGGCACCAAATCCCAAACACAGCCAGGCCCACAGCACGTTACTTGCCCCATATTGCAAGCTGTGGGCCAGAGGAGCTGAGATTTTTGCAGGAAAGGATGGAAAGTGTCCAAACCTGGCTGGATGATGGTTATAGCAGGGTCAGTGTGGCAGCAGCAGAGCTCGTGGGGCACTGGGATTTCCCTCCAGGACAGGGAACAAGGACAGCCTGGGGCATGGGGTCATTGTGGAGCAATCCTTGACAGCTGTAATTGAGGGACTCTGAAACACTTCTCATTTTCCACGTGTTTGCTAAAGCAGGGAGCCAGCAGTGAGTCTGGAGTTCCTGTGGGCATTGGTGCTGAGCTCAGAGGTTTCCTCAAAGCTTTTGATCACTTGCAGCTGAGCTTTCCCTTGGGATCTGAGCTTAGGGTCTTGGAGCCACAGAACACCCTGAGCTCAAGGGATCGACAGGGCTGATCAATCCCGAATCCAAACCCTGCCCAGACCCCCAGCAATCCCCCTGCCCATCCCTGCAGCTCTGGCAGCCTCGGGGCCGTGCCCATTCCCTGGGGAGCCTGGGCAGTGCCAGCACCCTCTGGGGGAGGGAAGAACCTTTCCCTGAGCTCCAGCCTGAGCTGCCCTGGCCCAGCTCCAGCCCTTCCCTGGGTCTGTCCCTGTCCCAGGGAGCAGAGATCAGAGCTGCAGACCCCTGGGCTCTGTGCTCTGCTCCAGCTGCACACACCGACTGCCCTCAGCTGCTCCTCCAGACCCTTCACCATCCTCGTGTCCCTCCAGCTCGGTTTCCCTTTCTCCTGGGCAGTTCTGTGCAGAAATTGGAGGTCCAGGGCCGTGCCTGGGTCTCTCCCTCCTCTCAGGTGCTTTTCCAGCTGTGACTCAGAGCTCAGGGCCCTGCTCATCTCTCATAAAGCCGGGTGACTTCATCATACCTTCCCTGTGAACTCATGCTGCTGCACCTTCCCTCCTGGCTACCCCAGCCAGCATTCCTGGGCACAAACGCCCATCCAGCAGCTCCTGGCACAGCCACCCCTCTCAGGGTGCTGAGAGGAGCCCTGGGTGCTCCTGCAGGAGCAAGTGTGTGCCCAGAGCTGCCTCTGTGCAGGGAGGTGCCTCTGCCTGCTCTCTGCAGGAGTTTTCCCCTCTAAGAGATCCCAAACCTGCTCTCCTCTGCTTGCAGGCGAGGCTCCCTCCTGGACTCAGCTGCCTCTGTCTCACCAAACCTTTCCTTGGAAGAGGTGCCTGAATTCCTGCCCCCAAACCCCGGGAATTCTGACCCCAAAAATCTGGGAATTCCAGCCCCAAAATCCTGGGAATTTCAGCCCCAAAATCTAGGGAATTTTCTGACTCAAATCCCAGGAATTCTGGCCCCAAAAACCTGGGGATACTAAGCTTAGAACTCTCAGAATTTCAGCCTGAAAATCCTGGGAATTTTAGCCCCAAACCTTGGGAATTTCTGCCCCAAAAATGTGGGAATTTCAGCCCCAAACTTTGGGAATTTCAGCCCCAAAACTCTGGGAATTTCAGCCTCCAAACCCTTGGCATTTTAAGGCCGGCCCAAACCATGGGAATTCCTGCCCCCAAACCCCAGGAATTCTGGCCCCAAAAATCTGGAAATTTTGGCCTCAAAAACCTGGAAATTTTGGCCTCAAAAACCTGGAATACCAAGCCCTAAACCCTGGGAATTTCTGCCCCAAAAATGTGGGAATTTCAGCCCCAAAATCCTGGGAATTACAGCCCCAAAATTCTGGGAATTTCAGCCCCAAAACCCTGGGAATTTCAGCCCCAAAACTCTGGGAATTTCAGCCTCCAAATCCTTGGCATTTTAAGGCCCAAACCACGGGAATTCCTGCCCCAAAACCCCAGGAATTCTGGCCCCAACAATCTGGAAATTTTGGCCTCAAAATCCTGGAATACCAAGCCCTAAACCCCCGGAAATTCTGCCCCAAAAATGTGGGAATTTCAGCCCAAAAATCTGGTGATTCCAGCCCCAAAATCCTGGGAATTTCAGCCCCAAAATCTTGGGAATTTTATGACTCAAACCCTTGCAATTCTGGCCCCAAAAAACCTGGGGATTCCAAGCTTAGATCTCTCAGAATTTCAGCCTGAAAATCCTGGGAATTTCAGCCCCAAAATCAGTCAGCCCCCACATCAGTCCAGCCCAGCAGAGCCCAGCCTGCCCAGGCTGCAGCCCCGAGTGCCCCTCAGCTGTGGCAGTGCCCGGGTCCATCCTGCTGCAGCTGCAGGAGGGGAGGCTGGAACCAGGCTCTGCCACATCCCTGCTTGTCCAGGAGAGGAGAGGAATCCTCCAGCATGAGAGTCTGCTCTGCAAATAGGATCAAGGAAGCTTTAACAGGAGGAGTGTTTAATAATTTTAATTATTATTAGTTAATTTCAATAGAAGGAGTCTTTAATAATTGAAAAAATCCGTGCTCAGGAAAGCAAGAAAGAGAACATTCTCGTTTACTGGGTGTGTTGGCCTCCTTTGGACACAGCAGGAGAGGGTCAGGTTGGATATTAGGGAAAATTGATTCACTGAAAAAGTGGTCAAGAGCTGGAACAAGCAGTGGTGGGGTCACCAGCCCTGGAAATGTTCAAATCATGAACAGATGTGGCACTTGAGTTAGTGACACTGGGCTGTTTGGTCAAAGGTTGGACTTGATGATCTTGGAGGTCTTTTCCAACTTCAATAATTCTGAGACTCTTAGTCTGCCTCTCCTAAATCCACACCTGCACTCATCCCCACCTCAGCCTGCTTACATTTTCAATGTACACAACAAAAAACACAATGTGAAAACACACATTCTTCACTGCAAATACGGCTGGGGAATAATGGCAGCGTGCAGGCAGAAGGAATTGTGCTGATAACAAATCATTGTCTCTTTCTGTGCACTGCTGGGCTGGGCTCACTCCCTGACCACAACATCATTTGCCTGGACAGTGATGATGGACACGGGCAGGGTTTGCCCAAATCTCTCCCAGTTCTCCCAGTGAGCCACTGGGAAATGGGGAATGTGAGCCAGGGGCTCCCTTGGCTGAGTGGGCCCACAGGGACTCACTCAGGAGCAGATTTTCCCTGATTTTTATTGAATAGTGGGGACACAAGGGATAAAATAATGCAGCTGATTAAAAAATGTAGCTGGTGTTTCCAAAATCCAAATTCCAAAATCCAGTGCTGCCTTGGTTTGGCTTTTTGGGGTTTGGTTGGTTGGTGTGGTTCAGCTTTTTTTGTTTGTTTCCATTTAGTTTTTCTTTGTTTGGTTCAGATCAGTGCAGAGTGAAAATGGGAGTGTGAACACTGAAGGACCCTTTTCCTCAAAGTTCTGCCTGTAAATATTCCTGTAATGGCACAAATAAACACTGCTCCTTCCTGGACATAAATCTATATCCCCATCCACCTCCCCAAGTAAGAAAGCTCCTATTATCAGACTGAGTTTTCCTCCCTGTATGAATCACACAGAAGCCCCCACACCCTCCCAACAATTATTAGATAAAGAGCAGAACTTTGCAAGGCCAGGTTGGACACTGGGGCACTGGGACAGGGGGAGGTGTCCCTGCCATGGCAGGGGTGGGATGGGCTTTGGGGTCCCTTCCAACCCAACCCAACCCGACCCATTCCATGATTCTGTGAAAGATTCCATGGGAATTAAATGGCTAAATTAAATGCAATGAGAGCAGGTGAGGCTGATCCACCCCACAGGATCCACCTTCCCTGCCCTGCCTTCAGAGTTTGCTGATGGAGCTCACACAACCTGGGGAGGGGTCCCCAGTAAAGACCCTGCCCAGCTGCCCCCAGGATTTGCTTTTCCCAGTCCTCCCTGTCCCCCACCCCACCACATTCTTTTCTCCTGGACTGGAGTGTCTTTGTGCCCACATTACCTTTATTTGCACTTCGTGTTTCCTGGGAAAAGAACTTACCCAGAGCATCTCTTGTCTTGTTAGACCAAGAATTGCACCTGAAAACTTCAATGTATTATCAGGATGAAAAAAATAGGATGTGATTCCAATTGTTTTGTTGTTTTATTTTGTTTTGTTTTCCTACAAAATGTGTCAATGATGTAAATCTTTTCCTTTCTTTGGTTCTGGAGATGCTTTCAAAGCCTGAACACATTTCTGGCTTTTGACTCAAGTATTGCTTTTTCTCCTACTGTTTTTACCTTCCTTTGACAATTTTTTTTAAAGTACATCATGGCATAGACATTCATTGTTATTTCTCCTTTACTCGTCATTAATATATAATTTACATCTGATTGCAGACTTCTCCAATGATTAAATGAGTGTTTCTGCAAAAACCATTTTCCTTGGTTGAGAAGTTTTGAAGTTCAGTGGTTTCAGGGAAGTTCTCTTGCAGAACTGCCAGATTTCATTCCCAGCTTCCTGTATCCATTTATCCTTTCCAATAATTTATCATCCTGGGCTGCATCAATAGAATTGTGATGAGCAGGTGAGGGGGAATTGTGCCCCTCTGCCCCACTCAGGTGAGACCCCACCTGCAGAGCTGCCCCCAGCCCTGGGAATTCCAACATCAGCAGGGCCTGGAGCTGCTGGAGAGAGCCCAGAGAAATCCAGGGAGCTGCTGCAGGGCTGGAGCCCCTCTGGAGCCAGGCTGGTCCCTTCCAGCCCAAACCTCCCTGTGTTTTTAGGATTTTAGAGGGAGCATTTTTTAGGTCACTGATTTGTTCCTCAGGGTACCCCCACGGCTCTGGGAAGGGTGAGCTCACATACTGGTATGCAGAACTCAAAAAAAAAAAAAATCAAAAGGACCAAAACCAGTGCCCCCAGTGTGAATTTCCAAACTGTCACTGGCCCCTCATCAACAGCTAATTGGTGATTAATCCTTTACCCTCTGATGGCATCCAGGGCTGTGTTACAGATCCTTGGCAATGATCTCTTTTGTATTAGCACATTATCGTACAATATTTTGAAAACTAATGATATTTCACAACCAGTTCCATCAGACCTCCAGCATCAGTCATTCCTCTGGAGTCAGATCTGCTCCGTGCCAGTAGCATCCTACATTTGTGCAGCAAAACCTGGCTCATCCCAAAGGATTGCTTAAAAATATTCCTGTCTCTGCTGAATCCTGCTGGGACCTGCCACCAGCTGATGTGCTGCATGGAAATGTTGAACTCTGGTGTGGGGAAAAGCATGCCCAGGTCAGTAATGTGAGACCAGAAGGATGCACTGCCCACAGCTCTTCAGTGTTCATCAGGAAATCATCCGGACTTGGGTTCAGGGCTTTAAATTCCAAGTGGAGATTGCAAAACCCACCCAGCTCTGGCAGCAGAGAGGCCTGGGCCCTTAGCTCAGGAAATAATGGACAAAGAGAGGCTGGCTGTTAAAAATAGGATGGGGACAAAGCATGCCTGAAGCTGTGATGGCATTATATAATCCATCAATAAATTCAACATGGTGCGTGTGAAGGACGATGAAGGGGAGAGGGGGGTGAGGTTTGCACATCAAAACAGCTCTTCCTGCTGCTGTACAACCAGGAGGGCAGAGCTGAAGCTTGCTGTGCCCCAGCCATTTGGGAGAAAATGTCCTTTTAAGGGTGGATCTGGAGAAAACACCCAGGAGTGTGCGTGAGGGAACTTGTCTGTGCCCTCGGAGCTGCCAGGGCTGGGGCTCATTCCCAGCTCCAGCTCCCAGGGGTGCAGGAGGGCAGGAAGGCTGTGAGCAGACAACGTGCACCACTCTGCAGGGTATCCCTCAATATTCCCTTTTTCCTGAGTGTGAGAAGGCCGAAGCTGCAGCTGGGCTGAGCTGGGAGCTCACCCACCTTCCCCACATGGGACTGAACAGAGGCTGTGCCCTGGCTCGTGCACACCCTGCTCCTCTCTGCATTTCTGCTGGCTGTTACAATCCCGGCCCCAGAAGCAGCAATAATCACATTTAAGAGCTGGTTGGGATAATTCCTGTGGCACAGAAGTTGCTAATATCACCTCTAGAGTCCTGTGCAGGTGCAGTTGGCTGTTTTGGGGTGACACAGAGTTCTCCTGGCCATGGACCCTGCTGGAAAAGGGAATTGCCCAGCTCACAGCCACACTGCACAGGCAGCTCAGCCCCCAGGGACTGCCCTGGGCTGGGGGAGGCAGGAGCTGCTTCAGCCCCATTCAGAGGGAACCCCAATCTACTTCTGACATGAATAAGTTCCTCCCTGTGAGGGTGGGCAGGCCCTGGCACAGGGTGCCCAGAGCAGCTGTGGCTGTCCCTGGATCCCTGGCAGTGCCCAAGGCCAGGCTGGAC
>JAODHX010001137.1:1811316-1830127 GCA_027576295.1 Cossypha polioptera | reverse complement strand
TGGGCACTGCCAGGGATCCAGGGGCAGCCACAGCTGCTCTGGCAATTCCATCCCAGCCCTGCCCACCCTGCCAGGGAGGGATTTATCCCAAACATCTTCATCCTAATTCTTGAACCCATCAGAGGAGTGAGCCAGGGATGCTCAGAGCAGAGGGGCTGAGGGGATTTGGGATGAGCAGCAAAACCCACGAGCCAAAAAACCCCAAACCCTTGAAAGGGGCAGCAGGGGCTCAGCCAGGCTGGATTTGGGCACTGCCAGGGATCCAGGGGCAGCCACAGCTGCTCTGGGAATTCCATCCCAGCCCTGCCCACCCTGCCAGGGAAGGCTTTATTCCAAAATCCCACCTAATCCCACCATACTTCAGCACAGCTCCCACAGGGCTGGGGCAGAGACTCTGTGTCCCCCTGTCCCTGTCCCTGCTGGGGACGATGCTGGCAGCAGGCAGGGACAGGGGGGGCTTTGTCCTGGCTGAGGCTCAGTTTCCAGCCGCCCTCGGTCGCTGTCTGGGGTTGGAGGTTCCAGCACGCTCGTGTTGTGTCAATATTGGTCATAAAGTTCTCCAGGCCTTTTATCCATCTCCTGCAAGGTCTGGCTGTGGCTGATAACAGATTGCAGAGCCTGGCCCTGCACCCAGGGAGCACAAAGAGCCTTTTATGAGTTTTACATTTCCCGGCCGTTAATTTCACGAGGCCGCGGGATGGAGTAAAACTCCAGGAGGCCTCAGGTTTTGTCAGGCTCGTCACAGCCATAAACTCCCCTAACAAGTCCATTGTGCATCTCTTATCTCATTTCCCTACTCCTCTGGGGGTCCCTCCCTGCCTATTCCTTGTCCCCTAAAGGAGAGGATTGAGAATTCCTCTTTGCACTGATGTGCTGGATCTCGCCATCCTCAGTGTAAAAAACATCTTATTTTCACTCTTCTTTTAGTTTAAACCCATCACCCTTTGTCCCTTTGCAACAGGCCCTGCTAAAACTTCCTTGGAGCCCCTTCAGGCCCTGCCAGGGGCTCTGAGCTCTGCCTGGAGCCTTCTCCTCTCCAGGTGTCACCCCCAGCTCTCCCAGCCTGGCTCCAGAGCAGAGGGGCTCCAGTTTCCTGTTTCCCCTTTGGATTCATTACAAGAGGCCAACAGGGAATCACTGCAATAGGTTCTTGGAGGTGGACAAAGGGACTTTTTGGGAAAAGTGCCTGAACACCCCTCAGACAACACCACCTGTGAGACTTTGTGGTAAGAGCACGAGGATCCTTCACAGCCATTGAACACATCAAGTGCACTTTGAACCCTGAAGGAAGAAAGTGGGGTTTGGGGGGGAAAAAAAATTAAAACACTTGTTATCACAGATTCCTGGTGCTGCACATCTCCCAGCTGAAATGCTCCCCACGCTGGGCTGTGCAGGAGCTGATAAGGAGGCAGGGAGAGGAGCTGGATTCCTGCACACAGCAGCCAACGCCTGCGCCTCCCTCCGCCTCTGCTTTTATGTAGTTTGGAAGAGCTCTGCAACTGCTGGGCACAGACACTTCTGAGGCAGCAGCAACTTTGCACGGCGTGGTTGTTTTATGTCTGAACTGTACATACAGCAGTGAATAGAGCTCATAAAAGATGGATGTATTCTTGTTCTTTTTGCTGGTTTTGATTTATTATTTACTTCACTTTTTTCAACTCTTCCGAAGTGCTGTAAATCATCTAAATCATTTTTCTCCTCTGCTTGGCTAGTTTGGGGGAGCTGAAGCGAGATGATAGTGCCTCACCTCCTCGGCAGTGCGGGGCTTGCTGGGGGTTTTTCAGGAAGAGGGAGAAAAAACAGGAAATTTGAGCTCTTAACGTCTCCACAAAGTAGCTTGGAAAGGCTTAAAGGTCTTCTTCCCTTTGCAGGGCTCTGAGGTTCAGCCTTGGCTCAGCTCTGGGAGGGTTCTGGCGCAGCATTCCTGCCCTTCTGGGGGTGATTCATGGATTAAATCAGTGCAGGGAAGGTTTGCACACCCTGCCCGTGTTGCAGGTCAGGAGAAAGGGAACAGGGACAGGACACCAGGATGGGGTGACACTTCTGAACACGCAGCTCTGCCCCAGGGAGCGCTGCCAGGGCTGGCTGTGGGCAGTGCAGAGGGGCTGGCTCAGGGCTGGGCAGTGCCTGCAGATGTTCTCTGGGTCTGACACATCCCAGCACCCAGAGCTCCTCCAGCAAAGTCCCCCTGGCCTCCTTCAGCTGAGCAGGGGCTGCAGCACCCAGAACAGAAAGGGGAGTGTGTGCCCACGGGTGGAGCAGAAAAGCAGAAATCTGCAGAAAAGCAGATTTCCAAGGGCACTGTGTCAGTGCATTGCTGTAGGAGCACCCCTCGTGCACCCAGCCCAGCAGGATGTGAACCCACAAACCCAGGCCAGACACTCCTGGGGACCTGCAGCCTTCCTCCCCCAGCACCCCATTGCTGCTCCCACTGCTTTTCCTGCCAGCTCCCAGCACAGGCACAGGAGGGAGGGGATTGTTCCCAGCATTTTCCCAGGGAAATCCTGAATCCCCACTAAAACTGGACCTGAAGGGGTGGAATCTGTGGTGTCCCCTGGACTCAGGAGACATCCACTGAGCAGGGAATGAACCCAGCAGTTGGATGAATCCAGCAGTGGGATGAACCCAGCATCTCAAGGGCAGCAGGAGCACAGGGGGGCTCTGAAAGACACAGCAGAGCCCTGGAAGCCCCGAGGGGTCCTGGGGAAGCAGGATGGGGCACAGAGGAGGGCAGTGGTCCCTGCATCCCTTTCCAGAGGGGCAGGGCAGGGCCAGGGGGCTCCTCTCACCCCCCAGTCTGAGCCAGACCCAGGCACTACATCCCCACAGCCACCAGCAGCCAGGCTCAGGGCTGCCAGGCAGGGCTCTGTCTCCTCCCTGTCACTTTGTGTCTCTTTTTTTTAGGAGGAATTCAGCTGTAGGGAGAGAAAACGAGCAAGCTGCTAATGAAAGGGCAGCTGCTGCTCCATGTCAGGCATGTGAGACCCCACTGGGAGCTCAGCTGGGCGCAGTGGGTGGCTGGACACCGTTTATTTTTACATTAGAGCTATTTTCCTCTCACCCTGTCTGCTTTGTGCTCTTTATTTCTGAGGCAGTTCAGCCCCTGTCAGATGGACATCGATGCAGGATGCACAAACCTCCCCAGTAAAAGCTAATTTTGGGATAATAACCGATGGGGGAGGGAGGGTCTTGGCTCAGCATCCCTTTGGCAGAGCTGTCCTTGGTGGGGGCACTACCTGCCCTCGCCCACGCTGCAGTCAGCAAAGAGGGAAGTGTGGAACACAGGGCAGAACCTGCAAATCAAATGCCAGAAATTGCCTGAGGGTTCAGGAATCACAGAATCACAAGGTCTGGGTTGGAAAGAACCTTATAGCTCATCTCATTCCAGCCCCTGCCATGGACAGGGACACCTTCCACCATCCCAGGGTGCTCCAAGCTCCATCCAGCCTGGCCTTGGGCACTGCCAGGGATCCAGGGGCAGCCTCAGCTGCTCTGGGCACCCTGTGCCCGGGCTCCACTGCCCTCACAGGGA
Source organism: Cossypha polioptera (assembly GCA_027576295.1). NCBI lineage: Eukaryota > Metazoa > Chordata > Aves > Passeriformes > Muscicapidae > Cossypha > Cossypha polioptera. Next base: position 1,826,595 of record JAODHX010001137.1, on the reverse strand, counting down.
AGAATTTCCTCCTAACATCTAATTGAAACCTGCCTCTGTCTGTTTAAAACCATCCCCCTTGTGCTTTAAGTGTCTGTCTGTATAAAAGCTCCCTTTCCCTCCTGGGGAGGAAGGGACCCCTGGGCTTGGGAGAAGGTTTTGATCAGATGCCAGGGTACCTGTGCCCCTGCAGATGGGCAGGTGGGATGGCACAAGCTGTGCTTGAGGACACGTGGCATCAGCACCAGGTGTGATGGGGACAGGGTGGCTGCAGTCTCCTGTTCTGTGTTTTAAAAGCTGCAGTGTCCTTGTGAGGGAATGGGCCTTCAGCAGACAGACTGGATTCACGGGAAAGGTGAGAGATGTGAGGGCTCTGCAGGGCATCCAGATGTTGAGAATTCCAGAAACAAATCTGTCTCAGCAAAAAATCCCCGAGTCATTTCTTTGTCCAGCATTTTCAATGTCCTGTAGGAATTCCTTAACATTGCCCTCTGAAGCTGTGGCTCCCTCCCTGCTCATTCCCAGTGCTGGGGGTCACAGGGACTGGGAAGCCCAGCCCTCCTCAAGGGCTCTGGGTGAGCAGAGCATCCCTTGGCACAAAGCTGATGGAGGTGACACTCCTGTCCCAGCCCCAGCCCAGCTTGTGGCACCTGGGCTCACCTGTGGGAAGGGGGAAGTTCCTCACTGTCCCTGCCTGTCCTGCCTGGAGCTCCAGGTGTCCTCAGCACAGGTGTGACCCCACAGAGCCAGCCAGGCTGGACACAGCAGCACTTTCACTGCCAGAAAATCGGTGCTGATGAGGAGGCAGGGAGAGCCCAGCTCTGCCCTGTGATTAATCACAGGCACGGGGTGCCAGGGGAGCAGCCTGGACTCAGCTCACCTCATTTCAGACATTTATAAATTTAAGGTCTAAATCTGAGTTAGCCCTTCCCAGTTCCAGGCTGGGCAGGAAGGAATGGTCACTTCCAGAGTGTAAAATCAGAGGCAATTAGTGCTGCAAGGCTAACGAGCTCAGACCTGGGAAATGGCATCCAGGAGGGCTGCACAGGGCACAGGGCAGAGCAGTGATGATGATGATGATGAAGCAGGGGTGCAGCTGGGGACCTTGGGGACAGCATGAAGTGCCCGTGGCTGTGAGCCCACTGTCCCCATCCCCAGGGGTGCAGGATGCTGCCAGGCTGTGACACATCCAGCACGGCCCTGCCCTGGTGCCCACACGGCTCTCACTGAGCCAGCCTGACAGCAGAGCAGTAACAGACTCAGACATCACATTTAAATGCCCATAAATTTGGAAACAGAGCCAGAGCTCTTTAATCTTGGTTCATTTTTTCATTCGTAACGAGATAACAAAGGAAGCCAAGCGCAAGCTCGAGTCATGAATTATTTAGGGAGGGCACATCCATCTCTGGTGGTTTGGGGTTTGCTCTGCCATCCCCAGGGCAGGGTGAGCAGCCCCTGGCCAAGGGGGCCAGCTGGGTGTGAGGTATCCCCAGCAGGGTGTGATGCCCTGCAGGCACTGGGGAGGTTTATTCCAGCAGGGTGCTGGGTTTCCCCAGCAGGGTGTGATGCCCTGTAGGCACTGGGGAGGTTTATTCCAGCTGGGTGTGATGCCCTGCAGGTACTGGGAGGTTTATTCCAGCTGTGCTGGGTATCCCCAGCAGGGTGTGATGCCCTGTAGACACTGGGGAGGTTTATTCCAGCAGGGTGTGATGCCCTGCAGGCACTGGGGAGGTTTATTCCACCTGGGTGTGATGCCCTGCAGACACTAGGGAGGTTAATTCCCGCTGGGAGGGGCACAGGAAGGTCCCAGGCTCTGTGGCCTCCAGGATGGCTCTGAGGGCTTGTGCACAACCCCTCTCATCTTTTCACGGCAGGGATTTTTCCTCCTGGAAAGGGTGGGTTTTATCCCCGCACACACTCCCAAAACAGGATATTTAGCAAACACTTGCCTTAATGCAGAGATCAGAAAGCTCCCTTCAAGCAGGGGAAGGCAGCAAAGCAAGGGCCCACAGCAAGATAATCTCAGCATGAGCCATCCCTCGAGCACTGCTGGGACCTTGAGACACATGGAATGAGGGACCCCAGTGTCCCCTGGCTGGTTTTGGGGCCAGAACCCTCTGTCCTGGCTCCAGGCACAGCACAGCCCTGCAGAGCAGGCTGTGCCAGCACCAGGGCAGAGGAGCTGAAGGGGGGAAGCTTTTCCACCCTGCTCAGAGCCTGGTGAGAAGGATGGAGGCTCCTGAGCAGCCTGGAGCACCAATTTCACGGAAATCCATTTATCTCTCCTTCCTGCAACCCTCACGACATGAATAAATGATGATTGCAGAAGTGATGAACCTGCCCCTGTTTAGGTGTGAAATGAATGTTTACAGGCATAGAATAAATCAAGTATCCCACGGGCGAGCAGTGGGATATTAAACCAAACACCTTTGTGTGCTTAGCCCTGGCTGGGAGAGGCCAAGGGTTTGAAGCCTGGCCAGGTACTGCCATCAGCCCCAGCATGGCAGTGCCAATCTCTGGAGGATTCCAGAGGATGAGCAGCTTTCCTCCCTGTTCCCCACCTTCCCCCTCCATCTGAATCCGCACCTCTCTCCCCGCCCAGCGCCACAATCTGCACAGCCTCGAAGAAGTCAGGAATACAATGCAAATTCGTGAAGGATTGGCAAGAAATTGTGTGTGTGCTGGTTGCCTGTCAGCATGCAGAGTACTTCTAATCTTGTCACATAAATAATACGATTATGTAAAATATCAAACAGTTGGAATAAACTTAAAAGCCGCAATGTTCTAGTCACAGACTTAATAGAGGGGGGGAGAAAGGAAAAACAACAAGAAAATAAGTAAAATCCCTTTTTACTCTGCAGCATGAAGGGGAAATGGCTCCTCTCTGAAATCCTGGAGCCTCCCAGGGGATGAGGAGGTGGGAGCTGCTTGGGGACACAGAGCTGCTCCTGGGGCAGGTGGGCACAGCCCTCACCTGGGCACGACTGATGGGACAGAGGAGGGACAGCAGAGCCGCGCTCGGGAGGAGCCTCTGCCAAGGTCACTGCGGGCTCTGGGGACAGAACTGCTGTCCCCTGCTCACCAACTTGCTTTTCCCCTCTGGCACACTCTGCTGTGCCTGGGGCACCCTCTCCAACCACGGGGATTGTCCAGGTGAGAGAAAAACACCGGTGCAGGCACCTGGTGCGCACCCATCCCCTACACAGCGCCCATCCCGGGCCGGGCCCGGTGCAGGGAGGGATGGAGGGCTGAGCTCTGGAGCACACTGCCCTCCCTGCACTGCTCCCCATCGCTCATGCTGTCCCCTGTTTGTGCCGCCTGCAGGATGAGAGAGCAGCGAGCGGTGCCCAGGGAGCCGCCGCCGGGATTTTGCTACTGGCCCCGAGATCAAGAGCAGCATGAAAAGCCAGAGTGCCTTTGTTAGAGCTCACTAAAGAGCCCAGGCTGACTGAGATGGAAAATAAAATCCTCTCCTTATCTCCCAAACAGGCTCATGGACAGCACAGGCTCCAGCGCCAGGGCAGGGAGGACCATCCCTGTCTTCTGGAACATCCCTGCCCAGCTCAGGTCCAGCTGCCACGCTCTGACCCCACTCCCTGCTCTCCCTTCCCTGCTGCATCTCCCCCATATTCATCACCAACACTGCTTTTTCCAGACCTTGAGAAGTTTTGGAGGCCTTGGGGTGAGCCCCCTCTGTGCTCAGCCCAGCTCTGGAGATCTCTCTGGGGGCACAGCTGGGTCCCAGGCGAGCAGGGACACGTGGCCTGGGCTGGTGTGGGGACAGGGCCATGCCCGTGGAGCAGTGCCAGGCTGCAGCTGTGTGCCCTGCCTGGGGCACTGAGTAGCTCACACTGAGCTGCCCCTTCTGCTCAGCAGAGCAGCTTTGACAAGCCCAGCAGGGCTCCTGCCGCTGACCCGGCTCTGGCAGGGACACGGGCACTCGCCCTGGCACTTCCCTGCCCCTTCCTCCCTCCATTCTGGCTGGGGAGACAGTCAAGGCCACTGCACAGAGCTGCTGATTCAATGAAAGAAGGGGCTCCTCTCATCTGGCCATTTTAAAAGAGGGAAGAGAAATTGCTGTCTGCAGGGCTCCCTGCAAAAATGGGAGCAGACCCGCCCACTCTCATTTAATGGACAAAAAAAAAAAAACTGGGAAAACCTGCACTGCATCTCCTGTCCTGAGCAGACCTTCACACTGGGGCCCTGTATCTTTCTGAGTGTGACCCAGCCTCATTTCAGAGGATTTCTTCCCCTTGGGCATCCCTACAAGGATGGATGGGTTTCTGTGAGGGGTGTATGACCCACTTTTCTGGGCTGGAGCAGGCTGAGACCCTGCAGCAGGGGATTGCAGCTCACATCCCCATGGAGCCCCAGGGCTCTGGGAGTCCTGGCCTTGCTGCTGCACTCATTCCTGCAGGAAAAGCCCTCTCTGCTGCCAGAGAGCTGCACCTGATGCCCACCCCTTGCCACAGTGCCTGGGGCAGCCTGGCTGGGGAGCAGCTGCTGCTCCATGTGTGCTGCCTCCTCCAGCTCCGCACTCCTCCTCCAGCTCCCCGGGCAAGGCACGTGGGGCACTGGAAAATAAAAACCAGAGCCCTGCCAAGGCAGCAGTGGGGGCTCCACCCCTCCTCTCTCTGGGTGTCTCTACCTCCAAACCAGCCTGGCAGCCCCACAGGTGAAAGCAAACTCACTGTGCCACCCTCCCTGTGATCACATCAATGCCAAATATCCCTTTCCTTCAAATTACTTTGAAGGACAAAACTGATTCTGGGGCTCCTCATCCCCTTCTGTCCCATCTGTCTCCCTCCTGCAGGATGTCTGGGACCTTCCAGAACTGGGAAGTTCTGCAGCCTGCCCTTTGGCAAGAGACAGGGGAGCAACTCCTCCTCCTGCCCCAGGGTTTTTGAGGTTTAATCCTGCTGGTCAGCCCCAGGGAGTTGGGATTATTTCCATTTACTTGTAACTCCATTCTCTGCCAGATCTGCAGAGCCACCTGCAACCTCTGTGCCCCAATGGCTGGGACACCTCCCACTGCCCCAGGCTGCTCCCAATGTCCAGCCTGGCCTTGGACACTGCCAGGGATCCAGGGGCAGCCACAGGGCAGCCCCTCGCACCCTCCCAGGGAACAATTCATTCCCAAAATCCCATCCAAATCTCCACTTTTTCAATTTGAAGCCATGCCCTGTGTCCTGTCCCTCCATGCCTTGTCCCCAGTCCCTCTGCAGCTCTCCTGGAGCCCCTTCAGGCCCTGCCAGGGGCTCTGAGCTCTGCCTGGAGCCTTCTCCTCTCCAGGGGAGAGGACACTTGGACACTTCCAGGGATCCAGGGGCAGCCACAACTTCCCTGGGCACCTGTGCCAGGGCCACCCTACCCTCACAGGGAGGAATTCCTTCCTTATATCAAACATAAATCCCCCTCTTTCAGTGTGGAGCCATTCCCACTTCTATCACTGCTGTTCCTGATGAACAATCCCTCTGCAGCTGTCCTGGACCTCCTCAGACCCTGGAGGGGTCTGACCACCATGACCGTGCTCCAAAGGACTCTGAGTGCCCATCCATCCTCAGGCAGGATGTTCAGTCATTATTCACAGCTTTAACAGTTCTTCACAGCTCTCCTCTATTTCCTCTTTCTCCAGACAGCACTGACAGAACCAGAGGACACAGTCTCAAGCTGTGCCAGGGAAGATACAGTTGGATATTAGGAAGAAGTTTTTCACAGGAAGAATAATAAAATATTGGAATGGTCTGCCTGGGGAGGTGGTGAAGTCACTATCCCTGGATGTGTTTAAAAAAAGACTGGATGTGGCACTGGGTGCCATGGGTTAGTTGAGGAGTTGGGATGTGGGTTGGAGTTGATGATCTTGGAGGTCTCTTCCAACATTGTGATCCTGTGACTCTGTGACTCTGTGATTCTGTCATTCCTTACAATGTTGAAATTGGTGAGGTTTACTCATGGAGGAACAGTTTGGAAATCCACAGGGAATGTTTTGCTGGCCTCTGCTCCTGTCCTGCACCTGAACAAGGAGATTTTCCCGATGATTTGTGTGCCAGGACTCCCCATTGCATCATCAGGTGGCCACAACCCCCTGATCTGCCTCTCAGAGATGCAGCCGTGACTTCATCCCTACCTCACAAATTGTTTACACAGGAGTGGGAAGACAGAGGCCTCAAAACATGAACTAAAAAAAGCAATTACTCCAGTTTTAAATTTCTTTTTGCAGTGCAAACAAGTGCATAAATTACAGGGGGAAATCCACTTTAAAATGGGTGACATAACTGGAATTTTATCCATTTCTTTTGCTGAAATGAAACATTTACTTTATTCCAAACTAGCCACTTTCACTTGTTTGAACTCCCAACAAACCAGAGAAGAAGAAAACAATTATTGACCAAGCTTTTCCATTATTTTTTTTTTAATCAAGACTTTCCCTCCTTATAAGGAAAGTCAACAGTCTTTGTTCTGAGGTAATTCAAGTGTCTCCACTGGCAGGAAAGTTTCCAAGTTTTCGGTTTAGATGTTTTCCTTTGTGTGCCTGACCTTTTCTCCAAGCTCCCGCCCTCTCCTTTAATCTCTAACCAGCACTTTGGTGCCGTGGTTGGGTTGAGTTTTTACGTTTTCCTTGAGAGCAATCCTTGCCTCTGGAGTGGAATCAGTGCTCCTGCTTTCTTTCTGACGAGGGAAAAACTCATTCCTGCTCTTCCAGACAGAATTCCAAGGTATTTGGACGTTGCCCAGCATTGGGAAAGCTGAAGTTTGTGCTGTGCTCTGTCATCCATTGAAACCCACCTGCATCCCTGCAATGGTCCAGGTTGGACAGGGAGCAACCTGGGATAGGGGACAGGTCTCTGCCCATGGCACGGGGTGGAACAAGGTGAACTTTAAGGTTTCTTCCAAGCCAAACCATTCCATGATTCCATTATTCTATATTTGAGCTGTTGCATAAATCACCTGTGTCCTATTTTCCTATTTTCAGTGTCCTCTTGTCCAAAAAAACGGTGAGTGATGCCTTGTGCTCCAAGCCTCCACTTTTAACATGGATTTTACTCTTGGTTTGACGTTCCTCTAAGGGAAAATCAAGTCTGGAATCAATAAATTAAAATCTCTGTTGGGGTAGCTCCCTCCTGGAGTGATTCTGTTGCCCTTGAACACAGAGGGGGTTGGAGATTCCACCTGAACAAGAGGAAAACTTCTTTACTGAGAGAGCAGTGGGAAACCTGCCCAGGGAGGGAGGGAGTGGAGATTGCTTCTCTGCCAATCCAGGACAGCCCTGCTGGAGCAGGGAACAGGAGCAGTGACCCTCGGGACCCTTCCAACACCCCGGGATTCTGTGGGATCATGGACTGGAAACACAAAGTGATCCCGGAGCAAAGATCCCTGTAATGTGTTAGACACAGCACAGAGCCACTGGAGGGGAGCAGCTGGGACTGGGATGGGACTGGGACTGGGATGGGACTGGGACTGGGAGTGGGACTGGGAATGGGAATGGGACTGGGACTGGGACTGGGACTGGGATGGGACTGGGAATGGGAGTGGGAATGGGAGTGGGAATGGGAATGGGACTGGGAATGGGACTGGGAATGGGAATGGGAATGGGAATGGGAGTGGGAATGGGAGTGGGAATGGGACTGGGAATGGGAATGGGACTGGGAATGGGAATGGGAATGGGAATGGGAATGGGACTGGGACTGGGATGGGACTGGGACTGGGACTGGGATAGGATTGGGAATGGGAATGGGACTGGGAATGGGAATGGGAATGGGACTGGGAATGGGACTGGGAATGGGACTGGGACTGGGACTGGGGCTGGGACTGGGAATGGGAATGGGAATGGGACTGGGACTGGGAATGGGACTGGGAATGGGAATGGGACTGGGACTGGGACTGGGACTGGGAATGGGAATGGGAATGGGACTGGGATTGGGACTGGGAATGGGACTGGGAATGGGAATGGGAATGGGACTGGGAGTGGGACTGGGAGTGGGACTGGGAGTGGGAATGGGAATGGGAATGGGAATGAGACTCTGGGACTTTGGGACTGAGATTGCAAATGGGACAGGGTTTGGGACTGGAACGGGAACTAAGAATGCAACTGGAACTGGACTGAGAATAGGACTGGGAACGGGATTGAAACTAGGATTGAGATGGGGATTGGAACTGGGATTGGAACTCTGATGGGGACTGGGACTGGGACTGTCATGGGATTGGAACTGACATGGAACAGGTATTGGGACTGGGACCTCCTCATGTCATGGTGCCAGCCACGAGGGCTGACACAGGGAGGGGACAGCTGGCTGTGACACAGGAGGGGACAGCTGACAGTGACCTCTCCAATGTCCAGCTGCTGAGGAGGACCATGGACATTGGCCTGTCCCTGGCCAGCAGGCAGAGTTTGGAGCTCCCTCTGGAGCTGAGGCTTCCCACCTGCAGCACCACAGGAACCTCCAGAGAGCTGATGCACAGAGACTTTTCACCTCCTGGCTCCGTAGGGGCTGAGGGGAGGAGAGATTTCCATTCTGTTGGAATGGGACAGCAACCAAGGGCACTCAGAGGGGAGGCAGCAGCAGAAGGACAAATCCTGCTCCTCAGTTTATTTCTGTTTGTGACAATGACACTGCTGGAACCGTGGGTTATGTCATAGGAGGTCTGAGTCATCACAGAAAGGCTGGAAAAGAATTCCAAGATCTCCAAATCCAACCTTCGACCGAATCCCCCCGTGGCCACTGAGCCACATCTCCAAGTGCCACTTGGGTTTTGAACACTTCCAGGAATGGTGACCTCAGCAGCACTGGGCAGCCTGTGTCAATATTTAAACACTCTTTCAGTGGAGAAATTTTTCCCAATATCCAACCTGAACCTCCCATGGCATCACTTGGGGCTGTTTCTCCTTGTTTATCACCAGGTGTCTGGGGAAAGAGGCTGAGCCCCACCTGGCTACAACCTCCTGTCAAGGAGATGTAGAGTCCAGGTTTGAAAAGCACAGTGGGCTCAAAAATTCAGGGCAAATACAATTATGAGTCTTCATCATTTATGGAAAAATCAGATTCCTTTGGAGACAGTGGGACAAAGCCTCTGAGGTGGCACAAGCCAAATGTACAAATTTGCCTCTTTGGTGGAGATCTCAGGAAAAGACATTCCTGGAAGAAGATCTGAGGTGCTCCCTGAGCCTCCATTGGAGAGGGACACCCCAACATGGATCAGGCAAGGACCAGGTCAGGTTGGGAAGGATGGAAGGAAAAAACACCAAGGTATCCACAAGTGGATATAGCACGAGCTTGTGAAGAAGGAAAATAACCTGGATCCATCCTCCCTTAACTCCAGGGGCTTCTGGACTGAAGTTTTCCTTGGGAAGAGAGCAGGAGAATGGAAAGGCAGAAAAGATAACAAAGGGAGATGGGATGCAGGAGGCCTAGAGATAAGAGGGGCTTGGGATGGGCCCAGGAAAGGCTGCTGGAAGGATCAGAGGAGCTCTGGAGGGGCTCCAACATCACTTGGAGGGCAGGAATAGAGAATGAGAGGAAAGAGAATCCCCTGGAGCAGGAGGGTCTTCAACAGGGGCAGCAGGGAGAGGTCTCCAGGCGCTGCTGTGCCCCCGTGGCTGGGGGAGCTCACTGCTCCATTCCTGTTCCAACAGCTCTGCTCAGACACCCGTGAGTCACCCCGGCATTTTTAGCTCCTTACATAAGCACTGCCAAAAGGGAAGGTGTTCCAGCAGGGCTGCCAACACAAATGCCCAGGGACCAGCTCTGCACCCGCTGCGATGAGTAAGCAGCGGCTGCAGGAGGCAGGGAGCATCTCTCACACCTCACCAGGTGTTTTGCAACAGGGATGAGCTGGAGCTCTGCCTCTGGTGGCAGCTGTTTTACCAAATACAGCGCTGCTGGGGCAAAGCTGGGAAAAACAGCCAGGAAAATATCCAAGTTTTCAGTGCAAACCCTGATCCATGGAGTTATCCCCTGCTCCACGCTCCAGCATCACACGTGAGGGGTTTTCCTGCCACCACCCCTGCAGAGCCCAGAGATCCAGGTTGTTACCAGATTTTACATGCCTTGTTTCCCTGCTAAAAGTCCATAGGCACAGCAGAAATTGAATTAACCCTTTTGGGATCAAGGTGAGCATCACTGCAGATCCCCTACAAGCCAGAGCTGGGTCTGCAGGTCTGATTCAATCCTGAACACCAACAGAACCTTCTTAAATCACTCAAAGTTGTGTCCTGCTGAGTTGGACCCTTAAGTTTTGTGCCACTGAACAAGCGTGAAGTGGCCTTAACAAAAAGCAGCATTCCACTGTGGTTTATACACCAAATTTTGCACCTCACCCAGCTCCCCAGAGCAGCAGCTGCCTCACACCTGCCCACTGCAAGGAGGGAAACTCCCTTTATTAAAGCTTCTGTCCCCAGGAAACAGAATGCCACCCTTGCCTCGCAGATAGACACCACGCCCTGCTCTTACTGCTCAGCAGGCTGGTAACCACTTCAAAGCAGTGCTGCCCCGAGGAGTGATGATTCCTGAGAGGGTTAAATCAACATTTCCTAGGGAGGAACAGCACAGGGTGCTGCTGGGCAGAGCTCTGTGCTCAGCACGTCTGACTGTCTGGCCAGATCTGAATCCTGGAGTCTCTCTGACAGCAGGACATGGCTTGAGTGAGGGACCAACCCAGAACTCCTGTGTCTCTGTGTTTCAGAATGAGTGAAGGAAACCTGCCAAATTCAGTTAGAAAAGTTTTCTTACCCCAAACCTGGTGATAAGGTGGGGTCTTGGGCATGGAAGGAGGCACTGGAGGGTCTCTGTCCCAGCTTGGTACAAAATCCTGTCTCATCTGGGGTGGTCTAGAGGAGGTAGAACTGAATTCACAACCCACAAGCAGCAAAGTCCCAGATCAGCCCTGCAGCACAAGATTAGCTCAGAACAACTGATTTATCAGAGACCAAGGAGGAAACCCCTTTCCTCCAAGAGGAATTCCAAGAGGAATTGAATATTCTGTCTCCTTACCCTTCATAATGAGGCGTCCCCTTTTTCAGAATAAGTGAAGGGGAGCTGTGAACCCAGCTTAGGTGAGGGATGAACCCAGAAACTCTTGTGCCTCTGTATTTCAGAATGAGTGAAGGAAAGCTGCCAAATTCAGCTCAGAAAAGTTTTCTTACCCCAAACCTGGTGATAACCTGGGGCCCTGGGCATGGAAAGAGAAGCTAAAGGGTCTCATTCCCACCTTGGTACAAAATCCTGTCTCATCTGGTCTGTGCTGGAGGAGGTAAAACAGAATGCAGAGCCCACAGGCATCAAAGTCCCAGATCAGCCCTGCAGCACCAATTAGAGCAAAATCACTCTTTTCCCAAAGGAAGAACCCCCCTTTTCCCAGGAGGGATTGAATATCCCACCCTGTCCAATCCCCCAGGACAACACCAGGGCAAAAAGCTGCTCTGTCAAACATCTCCTGGTGCTCAGGGACCCACTCCTGGCACCAAGAAGCTCCTCAGGTCTGGGCTTATCAAAAACAAAACTCATCTTTTCCAAAGCCAGCCTCGTTTCCTTCCTACAGACAAACCTGGCCACTCAAATGGCTCTGCTCTGAAATTCCAGCTCTGTTTTAACCCCAACCCACCCTGCTGGCCTCGGGCAGTGCCCTCAGCACTGCCTGTCCTGCTCCTTGTGTCTCAGAGTTCAGCAGGGCTCAGGTGATTGCCCAGTTAAAATAAAACATTACCAAAATGGTCTCTCCATGTCCCTCCTCCAAATGGATTACCCAGAATCTGGGCATGATTGTCATAACTCCATGACTGACACCTTTTCTTTCTGGCTCTGGAGAGGATTAATGCTCACTCTCCCACATTTCTTGATTTCTCGTGCCCTTGCAGCCTCCCCACCACCCACCTCTGCCTTCCAGGGCAGATCTGATATTTTTGGAGCAAGAGCATGGTTCCCTGTGCACTGGGGAACACCAGGATCCTTTTCTTTGTCCTTCAAGCCAAAGTCTCTGATCAGCTGCTCCCTGTGGAAGTTTCTCCATTTTTACCCATCAGAGGGAACCATCTCTGATGTCTCCCTGCCCAGTGAAGGCACAGGTTTTAAGAGAGTAAAAGAAGCTCATTAAATACACTTGAAACTTTTGAAGTGATGTTGAAGTGCTTTTTCCTTTGGGAAGAAGGGCTGGCTCAGCCCAGGAGCTGTCAGAGTTCTGCTTTGCACCAGTTCTGCTTTTCCTTCGCTGCTGCTTGCAAGCCCTGCTCAGACTGAGAACTTCTGCACCTCCCACGTTTATTTAGTTGAGCTGGGGGGGTCCATCCAGCAGTTACAGGTGGCTCCACTCTGAGAAGCTGGGCCTGGCTTTTGCAGTAACAAATGCAGTTTAAAAAATGCATAAAACTCATTCATGCTCCAGCACATGGAGTTAATCATTCACAGTCCCAGTACAGGACGAGAGTTACAATGACAATAAACCATAACAGATTTCCTTGAAGCACCATCCCTTGATTTCAGAATTGCTTCTTTAAACACCCGATGATTTTCTAGATCAGTGTCACAGGTAGGTCAACAGAAGGATAGATTGTCCTCCATTCCTGCCTGATTGCACCGTAAGCAAAACTCTCTTATCAGCTTCAGGATTGCTTCCAAGACGGTGCCACCAGGCACCTGGGCTGCAGCTCCAGCACCCCTCTTCTCCAGCACAGCATCCCCTCTGCCTCTGGACACACAGGCTGGAGAGGAAGTGGAGCACAAAGCTGAAGGATCGTCTGTGAGGATGAAGAGAGGCTGTCCTGATTCCCTGTGAGCAGCCAGGCTTCTCACACGGAAAGTGAAAGTGAGATTCAGAAATGATGTGGTTGTGGAAGTGCCATACCTAACGGGTGGCAATGGGTGGGAAAATCGAGGTGGGCACTGGGGAGGTTCAGGTTGGGCATTAGGAAAAATTTCTTCTCTGAAAAATTTTCCTGATTTTTCATCAGGAAAAACTTCCGCGGCTGCTCAGGGCAGTGGGGGAGTGACCATGCCTGGAAGTGCTCAAAAACCAAGCAGAGGTGGCACTTCGTGGTCTGGCTGAGTGACATGGTGGGATTCAATCAAAGGTTGGACTTGGTGATCTTGGAGGTCTTTTCCAACCTTAATGGTTCTGAAATGGTGAATGTGATCCAGGAAGGCTTTGCTCTCTCACAGTCCTTGAGTTACCCTGCAGGAAACCCAGGCAGAGAGAATCCAGCCCCTCGTGCTGGTGATCCCCAGCGTTCCCAGGTGTTCCCAGCTCCAGGGGAGCAGCAAACAGGCAGCTGTGTCCCTGGCTCTCCACTCTGTGCAGCTGCAGGGTTTCACCCCTTGCCCTGGGAGCAGCACCTCTCTCTCAGTATCTCATTTCCGCTCCTTTTTTTAGGCACTGCAGTTCTGAACCTCACAATGATGAATTCCACCAAGACCCACAGAGAAACCTTTGCCCCTGTTTGTGCTGCAAAGCCCAGCACCACCCCCTGTGCCACCCCATCCAGCTGTGGAAGGTTTCCCACCTGCTGGGAGCAGGGGTTTGTTCTTTGGTGGGATGATCTGAGCAAATCACTGCTCTGATCCCAGCCACAAGTGGCTTCTTCCACACTCAGGACACCAGGGAACACCAGGACCTGTCTTGTTCTCCTTCCCCATCAGAGGCTTCCTGGGGGCAGCTGAAAACTCACACCAGGGGTGAGGTTCTGTCACCCATTTCAAGGGTGACATTGAAATTTGTGCAGAAACAGAGCTACAAAATTATCTATTCTGGTGATCGAGCAGGACCTCAATGAGGACTGGATATCTCTGATGGGCAGCAAACCTCTCCTGTCCACTGCCAGCACCCTGACCCTGCTGCTCCTTCTCCTGTCTGGATGACAAGTGTTATTCCAAGCCTGCAGGCGAGCTGTAAATACAAAAACATGCACACCCTCTATTAACATTAGCAACAATATTTAAATCACACTCTGGAGGCTAACTGGCGAAAACTCAAAGGTGACACAGAGAGAGCAGCCCTTGAACAAAGCATCAGAGGTGGAGGTGCTGTTCCAGCTTGCCCAGGCTCTCCCGCTCCCCCTGCTCTGAGAGGGCAGATCCAGCACGGCCCAGGCCGTGGGAACTGGGCTCCCAGGGTGCCAAAAACACACAGAGGAGGCTGGAGGGCTTCACGGGGCAGAAGAGTGGGGTTCTGTCCACGAGGTCACAAACAGCTGCCCACAGAACCTCAGCATCATGGAATACAGAATTCACAGAATCACTGGGTTGGAAGAGACCTCCAAGATCATCGAGTCCAACCCTTCCCTAACACCTCAACTAGACCATGGCACTGAGTGCCACATCCAGTCTTTTTTAAACACATCCAGGGATGGTGGGTATTTGGGTTAGGGGACCTCTGGCATCACAGCTCTGCCCTGGCAGGGTCACCTGGAGCAGGTGACACAGGAACACCTAATCCAGGTGGGTTTGGGATGACCCAGAACTCCCCACCCTCCCTGGGCAGCTGCTCCCGTGCTCCATGGAAAGAAGTTCCCTGCCACGTTGAGGTGAAACTTGTTGTGTTTTATTATATGAACACTGCTCCTCATCCTGTCCTGGGCAGCCCTGAACAGAGCCTGGCACCACACCCAGGTGGGCTGAAACTCCAGGCTTTTCACTGGAAAAGGGATCCCTCCCAAAATCAGAGTATAGCAATTGGAGTTACAATCTGTGTTTGACATCTTCCTTAAATCCCAGCTCCTGGATCGATGGTGGGATGTGAGACTCTGCTCTTTCCACAGAGACTCCCTGTTGAAAATCACACTTCAAATGTGACATTTGCTGGCTCAGAATCAGAAAAACCTTTTAAATAGATGCACACTGACATTCTCTACACAGCCAGGTGTTGAAGTCAGTGTTAAACTGGAGTCATTTTCATAGAGATTCATGATCTTTAACATTTCTGAGCTAAGACAGAAAAGTGCTTTACAAAGCCCTCTGGGGATATGACCCAAAGAACAGCAGCTGAACCGTGAGCTCTCAGGAACTGCAGCTTGCACTGTGTCTTTATTGAAGTAGCTGCACTTATTTCCCCCCAATTTTCGTGCCTTTCCCAAAGCCATGAGTCACGGCCCTGAGAACTCTCCATTGCCCCCCATGGCAGCCCTCCAGCCCCTGTCTCAGCAGCAGAGTGAGATGAGTTTGCAGGAGCAGCTTGAGGTGTAGGTGAGGAGAAAGGCAAAAGGAGGAGGGCACAGCGGGGCAGCAGCCTCTCTGTTTTGGGGTGTCCTGGTTTGAAGGACAGGTGTCTGCCAATAAAGGCAGGAGCTTCTCTTTGAAATGGAGAATGTAAACCCCC
>JAODHX010001137.1:1782308-1806050 GCA_027576295.1 Cossypha polioptera | reverse complement strand
TCCATCATCCATCATCCATCCATCCATCATCCATCCATCCATCCATCCATCCATCCATCCATCCATCCATCCATCCTCCATCCATCCCCAGCTCCTCCCAGGAGCTTGGCTCATGGTCCCAGTGTTCAGTAGCCAGCCCAGGCTGCTGGGGCTGATCCCAGCCGTGGTGGAAAGCGCAGCCCCACCCCTCAGACAGGGTTAATGTTTTCCTGAAGCCTCACCGTGGTTGGTTTTTGTTTTGCTGAGCTGTTGCTATGCACCTGAGGCTCCGCCAGGGAAGTCGGCTCTGCAGAGGAAACAACCCTGGCAAAAGTCACCAAATCATTGTTCTGGCACCTTCTGTGTCATGGACAAACACATGAATCTGCACTTGTTTATCTGGAGGCACCGGGGCAGGATTTCACTGGGCTGATTTGTCTGTTGGACCTGCTGCTCTCAGTGGCAGCACTTAGCCCCAAAAAACAAAACCAGGAAGAGACTAAGTGTTCCCACACAACTTCCAGCACAATCAGCAGCCCTCCTCGAAAGCGCCTTTGAAACAAGAAATGCGAGAGGGAAAAAACAATTAACACCAGGGACTTTATTGGGAAAAAAAAAGACAATTCTTCCATTAATCAGAGCCTTATCAGCAGCAAGGTGATATAAAGCCGGGGTTTAATTGGAGCTGAGCAATGTGTTTGTGCTGCTGTGGAGAGCTTGTCTCTGTGAGCAGGAATGTGGCCTGCATCCTGTTTTCCCTGCTGCTGGGGGAGGAATCCGCTCCGTTCCTTGAAAGGCTGCGGCGTGTTTGCCACCAGCTCCACGCTGGGTTCCTGCTCCTCGGTGTCCTTTGTGCTCCAGATCCCAGAGCGCACAGGGATGTTTGGGAGGAAGGCAGCAGCCATCCTTCCAGCGGGAGCAGCAGGTGCTGCTCGCCGTCCCTTTGTGCTCCATCCAGCTCCCCCGGGCACAGCAGGACAATTCCCCTCCTGGGACACTCCGGATTCCAGGGTGGTTTCCTCTGTTATTCACCTGTGCCTTTGCAAAGGGCAGCACAGACAGGACCTGGCTTCTGGAGGGGGTTTTGCTCCATCCTGGGGGTGCTCAGAGCCCCCAGCTCCCAGGAAAACCAAGACAAGGCATCAGGCAGGGAAAGATCCTCCAGCCCCTCTGCTCCTCCACCTGTGAGTGACCTCTGAAGGGTGTTGGGCACTGCCTTCCATGGCAAACACTCGGGGATGGGGTTCAAACTCTGCCAGCCCTCAGATCCACCCCTGTGCCTGGAAGGGTCTCCCTGATTGATCCTGGCTTTCCCCTCTTTTTGCTTCCTGTCACCAATCCCTTTTTAGCACAGGGAGCCTTCACCCTGCTGTCTTTAACACCAGGATAACTAAAATCTGTAAACCCTTTTCCCAGCCCCCACCTCTTACAAAGGGATTGATGCCATTTTGTCAGGATGAACAGCCCCAACCCAAATCCAACACCATTTTCTGCACTAAAACTCCACTTGGTTTGGATAGAGATCTGTCCAAACCCCTCAGGACTGTCCTTGGAGCACAAATTTAAAGTGTGGCTTCCTCAGGCAGGGGTGGCAGTGTCACCCAGGAGCAGGTTGGAAGTGTGGCACCAGCACCCAGCAGAGCAGCCCAGCATAATTAAGCAGCATTCTTATTCACGTCATCTCCTGGCTTTGGCATGGCTTTTATTGCAGTCATTACAAAGACAGATATTACTTTTGGATTGACTCACTTGATGGGTTGATCAGCACTTTATTGTAGCCTCCAGTTATAGCACTTTTTATGGCAGCCAGAAGAACTTAACCATTAGCACACTATTAGGAAGAACACTGGCAACTGATTAAGTTGCTGAAGGTCAAAGACATTTTTCTTAATTGCTCCTTGTGTGCTCCCCCCTCCTCCCCCTGCAACGGAGCTGGAGGGAGAATTATTCCCTTTTAACAACAAAGTCACAGAGCAGCACCTCGGATTGGCCACCAAATCCCTGGGGAGAGGCTCCTTCCCCACCCCAGATCTTCTCTGAACTGTTAAAATCTCACTGCTGGAATGAAGGTGTGGAGATTTCCATGGATGAAAAATAAAAAAAGTCCTCAGGGTGAGTTACTGGGTGCCACACACTGCAGAAAATGGGCAAATGGGGTCAGAATGAAAGGATGTGCCAAGGGGACATCCCTGGCTTTGGAGGGACATGGGAGAGGATTTTCCAGCTTCTATGGGGGCTCTCACAACTCCCAGCTGGATTTTCCAGCTTCTATGGGGGCTCTCACAACTCCCAGCTGAATTTTCCAGCCTGTGTGGGGGCTCTCACAACTCCCAGTTGGATTTTCCAGCCTCTGTGAGGACTCTCACAACTCCCAGCTGGATTTTCCAGCCTCTGTTTGGGCTCTCACAACTCCCAGCTGGATTTCCCATTCTCTTTGGGGACTCTCACAACTTCCAGTTGGATTTTCCAGCCCCTTTAGGGGCTCCCACAAATCCCAGCTGGATTTTCCAACCTCTGTTGGGGGCTCTCTGAATTGTGGCTGCTGCCAGAACAGCCCCACCACAGGCAAGAAGAGATCCCAGGTTCTGCAAAGTCTCTCAGCTCAGCTCTGTCATCCTCCCCCTTGGAACACCCCCTTGAGGTGTTTTTCCTGAATTCCTGGGGAAAGATGCTCAGCAAGGTGTTCATGCCCTGTTCTCCAGGCTGTGCTTCCACGGTGCTCCAGAGGCACTCAGGAATGACAGGAATGACAATTCCTGAGCCAGTGGCACCTCCCTCCCTGTCCCCAGCACAGAGAGTTTCTCCTGTGGGGTCCAGGATGTGCTTACCTGGAGCTCATTAGCCCAGCACAGCTAATTAATGCAATTTGTGACTGTGTGATCCCTTCATCTGACTGGGACCTTTTCAGTTTTCTCCTCCAGCTCCTCCCCCCTCCCTGCCCACCTGAGATGAGAAGCCAAAATCACCAAAAGCCATTTTTGGCCAAAAAAATGCACAAATCTCCCTGGTGCTGGTGGCCTGTCAGTCTCATCCCCAGGTCTGGCTGCTCCTTTCAGCTCCATCCTGTTTTATGGCACCACATCTTCTCCCAAGCAGTTCAACAAACATTAAAAGAGAACAAAGTCCCATCTAAAAAAATGTTGCCCATCCTGCTGAGGACAGAACTGGCCCATGGTGCAGGAGGGAAGTTTGCTCCCTGTGGGGCATTAGGGAAGTGCTTTATTCCAGGAATTCCTGAAAAATGGGAGAGTCGCATGCAGGGCACAAGATGTTCATTTTGATGGGAATTATCAATAGGAAAAAAAACTGGATCTTATTAAAAATACCCATCACTTACACTTAGTATATAGTTACACTGCCTTTGGAAGTTGCCTGATTTCCTGGATTTTCCATTTAAATGAAGTTTCATTATTCTGCTCTTTCCTGCTACCTGTGAGAATTTATAAAATGCACCTCCTTCAGCTAATCTTTATCAGCCAATTCAATAACCTCAAGAATAAGCACAGTCCTCTCTTATCCCTTTTCACCCTAATTAAGATGCTCTTAAGCATCTTCTTCCCTTGGGTGTTGCCTAATTAGGGCTGGTAATTAAAGCCATGCCCAGAGGCTTTGCTCAGAGGCTGGCATCAGTCCAGGCCCCAGCACGGGCTCCTGCCAGGCTCAGCTTGTCCCTCAGTCCTTGGTGGCACTGAGGGACCTTGCAGGACATCCCAGCAAGGAGCTCTGCTGAGCTTTGGGATCAGGAAACTTTTCAGGGTTCCTTTCTCTGCTTCTCACTGCTGAGCCCAAAGTTTCCCCACTTGAATGTGGGGGAACCACTCTGGAATATTTCCCATTATTCCTACAGGAAAATTTCCTCTGTTAATTGATCTTAAGACCCCAAAAACTCTCCCCCCTCCCACAATGATTATTTCAGATTTTCCCCTCTGTGCTTCAAGACCAGACACTGTGGAAGAGTTGGGGAAGCATCTCCTGTGATCCCACCTCCCAAAATGTGGGGTTCCCCTGGTGCCAGGACCCTCTGAGCATCCCAAGCAGGGATATTTTCCCTCTGAGACCAAGGCCTAAACAAGGTTCCTTTGGGACTTCAGGAAGACAAATGAAAACCCAGGGCTGGTTCAGTGGACATTGCACAGAGTGGGGAAATCTTTCCTCAGAAATGCACGAAATCCTCATTTCCCTCATTCCCACCACTGCAATGAGCCCCAGCAGGACAAAACTGGAATTTAACCAATTGGAATTGAATGAAAACAGGCACAATTCCAGGCAGTTCTGGAGTTCTGTTCAGCAGAAGAGGGGAGAATTTCACCATGGATATTGTACATGTTACACAGGAAATTCACAGTGTTTCAAGGTATTTTTCCCCTTTTACCTGTAATGCCAGGTTCTTTTTATGGTACCTTTACCATTGAAGTCCCAGGGACAATGATTTATTGTCATACAAACATCTGACTGATTTTCACACCAAGCCCTGGGGTAGAGACTTGGCCATGGGAGAGGCAGCTCAGCCAGGAAAATCAGGGAATAGGAAAGGCTGGGACCCTTCCTGAGCCTTCAGCATCTTCACATCATCCTTTAAATTATGGCTTTTGAACAATAATAATAATAATAATTAATAATAATAAAATGATCCCTTCCCAGATCTAAAGCTCTGTCCCTGCCCTGCTGACCCCACAGCCACAGGGCTGGGGAGGGATTGGAGTCAACCATGGGCAAACATCACATCCACAACAACCTGGGCATAACTTCCCACCCCTGTTCCCAGAGCAATCCAGGAAGGAAGAAGGTGTTGAAGTTAAGGAATGTTTAAATCAGCCAGATGGATTCTGGATGGGTTCGCTTTGAAGAAATGTGCCCAGGACCATTCCCAGCCTCCCTTTCCCATTTCTTTTGGCCATCTGGATTCTTTTCACTTCATCCACCACCACCCAGCCACCAAATAAGGAGGGAAAGTAGCACTGACTGTTGTCATTATTTATTACAAATTATATCTTGAAAATTACTATCTAAAAAAAAAATCAATAGATTTAAATAAATATACAGATTTCAGGATGCTACATATGGCAGGTGTGCAATGAGTCACTTAAGGATGGGACATTACACACACATGAGATTGACAGAGTACTTTACAGCAGTAGTTTTATTTTAAATTACTCACATTAAACCATGTGCAAAATTTCCTCTGGAACAAACCCTTTCAGGATTTTCTTCTTTTGGTTTTTTAGAATGACTCCAACCTTCAGAAGGTCAAAGATAAAAACAGATTCTCTGCAGCTTTGGGGACCAAATGATTAATCTGCTCTTTCATCCACAATACAATCAATTGGTCTTATTTTTTCCCCTTTCCAGGGCTTAAAGCAAAATCAAGGAATTATTTTTCTTGTCCATCAGGACTATACTTGCAACAGCCACAGATTTTGGTCCACCACCAACTTCAAGCAGCCTTTCCAAAGCTCCTGTGCAATCCTGGCATGGGCAGCAGAGGGACCCAGGAGTGGAGAGCAGCCCGTGCCTGCCCTGCCCAGGGACAGCCCTGGGCTCAGCTCAGCCTGCCCAGCAAACAAAAGTGCATTTGTGACAGCTCTGGAGCCCTTGGCCTCAAGCTTGGGTTCTAGGCCCACCCTGGGCTCGGTGTTTTTCCCAAATTTTTCCCTCTCTCCCCTGGGCCAGCAGATCTGGGTTTAAACCTGCGCCAGACAGGTTGAAAGCTCAGACAGGGCTGTACAGAATCACAGGGGGTTTGGGTTGGAAGGCACCTCAAAGATGATCCAGTTCCACCCCATGTTCTGGCCAGTCCTTCCCTCCACACCATTCCTACCTGGCTGCCCCTCACCTGATGCATTCCCCACCCAGGTTTCCCTTCCCACAGTGACCTGAGTGGTCACTTACTGTCCAGAGCCCGACTCAGAGCTGACCTAAGCCAGGCTTTGTGTGCCCTCTCTGCCCCAGCCCTTCCCTCCAGGCAGAGCTGGGAGGAAGATGGATTATTCAGGAGCTGGAAGTCCTCACTAGGGGTTGGTCCAGGGAGATGAGATGGGGTCACTGGTCCAGAGCAGGGCTCTGCTCACCCTCCCCTGCCCATGGGGGCTCCTGCACAAACCCAGCCCCTCAGCAGCCACAGCTGGGTTTGGTGCCATCCCTGGGGTAACTGATCCTGCACCTCAGCTACAGCCAGGGCCTCAGTGGGAATCCACCCCAGTGACAGCCCCTGCCTGCTCAGCTGGCTCCTGCTGAGATGAAATAAACTTTTCATACAAACTGGGAGCTGTTCCACCACAGGAGCCTCGCTCATAGGCACTGACTGACGAGAGAAAATAGTGCAAAGGCGGATTTGGGCTGGAGGCAGCTCATCCCTGAGCAGTGAGCAGCCAAAGCCTCTGAGTGGGGCCAGGCTGGGCTCAGCCAGCTCGAGGCAGAGCAGCCAGGCCAGCGAGGGGCTCAGTGCTGCCCAGTCCAGCACTGCCCAGAGCCCCTGGCTGTGATTCACCCAGCAGACGTGGGCTGAGCCCTGCCGAGGGCTCCAGGGCAGAGTCCGGCTGCTGCTGCTCCAGCACGGCCCTTGCCTGATCCAAAAAGGCACAATTCAGCTCCAGGATGCTCCTCTGACTGTGTGGAGAGACAGTTTTTCCCTTTACAGCAGTCCCTTGAGTGCTGGTTCATGCAGGAACACGGAGACTTCCACTTCCTCCCCTTCCACTCACGGCCTTCCCTTCAGCTCTAAAACCGACAGCGGAGCTGGTGGCACCCACAGGACTCCAAATGATTCTGGTGAACTTGGCGTGCACCTGTCTCTTATCTCTTCTTCTTCCAGATGTTTCTTTCCCAAGGCAGGGCTGGTGGCTGTGCATCCCTCCGGGAGCGCTGCTGGCGCGGGCTGGACACCCTGAACTCCCTGGGGACACAAGGGACACCGTGCTCACTCTCCAGCCCACAGTATGACATTTATCAGCCCCTCAGCACAACTCCTGGGAGGCAGGAGATGGGGGAAGGAAGAGCAGGAATTTCTGTGCATCAAGCCACAGTCGAGCTCCATCAAGCCCAATGAGGTGCCAGGGGATTCAAGGATGACCCAAAGTGCTGCTTCCCCAAATCTGCCCTTCAGAAAGTGTCCCCATTGCCTCTGATTTAATTGCCACCAGTTCCTTAATTTGCCACTTCCCTTTAGCTCAATTACACTCCTGGAGTTGTTGGAATGTGTGAAAAGTGGGGATTAAAAGGTAGCATGTTGTACTGAAGATTTTCATACAGATTCACCGCCTTCCATTGACAATTTCAGTCTATATTTTTGGGACTCTTTGCCTTTTGAGACTGATGTGCTTTTACAAAAAACAACTTTATAGCACTAATGACTGCTCAGCTCTTTTGAAGGTTTAAACCCACAACAACCCTGACAGCTTCTGCCCAAAATTCCCTTATGTGGGGTTAGAAAAGCTCTGTCCTCTGGTCCAAAGTTGCTGCCCAATAAATTATCTTCCTGACAATGCCATCCCCCCTCCCTCTTCTGTCCATTACTCATCTGCCTGTCCCACATCAGAGCAACTCCCCACTCCAATCAAGAATTATATTTTGTAAACCTTGCTCTGGTTTGGGAAGGGCAAACACAGCCCTGTCTCCCTCTGGTGAGCCTCCAGTGCCACAGAGAGCAGGAACAGCCAAGTCTCCTCATTGAAAGGAGACAGGCAGGTGGCAGAGGGTCACAGCCGAGTGCTCACTGCAGCCTGGGGCCACAAGCACACATTTTCAAGTGCTCATAAGGAATGTTCAGAGTGGGTTTAGTGCCCTGCTCACCTGAGAGCTCTCAGCAGCCCACGGTGGGGAGGCCTCGAGGCACCGCTCTGCAGAGACCTCGCTGATGCTCCAGAGCTCATGGGGAGCTTCAGACTCTGGAGGTACCTGAAGAGCAAGAGGAGAAGCCTGAGCCACCCAGAGCCAGGCTGTGGGGAGCTCGGGGGGAGCCTGGCCGGTGACAGACAGCTGAATGCACGGCTTTGAAGGGTTAATTGCTGCTATTTGGGAGCTATTCACGGCTTACTTCACTGCTATTCCCTCGTGCCAGAGCGCCCCTATTCACAGGCACATTTAATGATTGGGGACTGTAACTATTGCCTGGCTGTGGAATTAATGACAGATATCCACAGCGAATTCACTCCACCTCCCTTCAGCAGCGCTGCTGAAGCTGAACTGAGACCCCACATGCACCAGAAACAGAGGTGGCCACAGCACATTCGGCTGCTGAGCCCGGAGCAGCCCTGCTCTGCTCCCCTCTGAGCCGTGCAGGGGACACTGGGGTCCCAAACTCGACACCTCCACTTGTCCCCACTCCCAGGGTGCTGCCAGCTCTCCCTTCTGAGCAGAGACAATGGTGTCCCAAAGCTCCACACCCCACTTGTCCCCACTCCCAGGGTGCTGCCAGCTCTCCTTTCTGAGCAGGGACACTGGTGTCCCAAAGCTCCACACCCCACTTGTCCCCACTCCCAGGGTGCTGCCAGCTCACCCAGGGCATCCCCAGGCTCCTGGCAGCAGCAGCAGCAGGGATGGAGGTGACATTTCTGCCTCTCAGCTGCCGAAGGGACCCTTGTACACCCAAACCACCCAATGACACTGCTGGGGCTCCCAGGAGGGGAGAAAAAAGCCACCAGACAAATCCCAGCTGCAGGCAAGGAGCCGTCCCCACGGAGCTGTGCAGGCACAGCAGCTCCTGAGCCCCGCCTGTCCCTCACCCTGGCACCCCCAGGACGTGCCCAGCGCTTACCCAGGCCTGCCCTGGCAGAAGGTGGCACAGATGCTGTCCCTGGAGTGCGAGCACTCGCACCTGCCCGCCGACCTCTTGCGCCGCCTTGGCGGGCTGCCCAAGCCGTAGGGAGCGGTGTGCCTGGGAAAAACAAAGGAATTCAGCTATGCCACCAGCTTTTTATTGGCCAACAGGTTTATAACAGGGTGCTGGGAGGCAGCCAAGCCAGTGCCAGCATAATAAAAGACTCATCTATAAGACATAAGGTGAAAAGGTCACTGATAGGTCTGAGCTCCTCTCCCACCTCCTGTTTCCCCACCCCACCCCTCCCTGTCGGGAGGGGTGGCTGGGAAGGGGAGTTTTGTCTCCTTGCCGCGGCCCAGGTGCCCGTGCAAGGGTTGCCACCTGGGCTGGGCGAGCTGGTGGCTCCCAAGGGTGGCCCAGCCGGCAGCCCCAGCACAGCTGAGGTGTCAGCGCTTTCCTTCCCTGCAGCTTTAACACACAGGACAGGGCACAACCCGAGATGTCTCGGGGCCAGAGCAGGTTCTGGTGCTCACAGCCTGCCCCCAGAGCTACGAGCTCCCTCCCGCTCCATCTCTGATGGCAATCTCTCTCTCCTCTCCCAGAGGCTGCAGGATTGGCAGGCAGGGACTGCAACTATTCCCCGAGCAAGCAGCGAGTTGCAAATGCATGTCAGCGAGCGCGATTATAACCACACCTGAGCGCGTGTGCTGCGCTCCAGTGCGATGGCCATTGGTGTGAAAGCGCAGGGAAAGCTGCTCCGGCATTCCTGAGGGCAGGGCTTGGCAGGCGCGGCCGCAGTGCCAGCCCACCACTGCCTCATTAACAACACCGGCAGGCAGCAGCCAGGTTACAGCGTGCGAGCGCGGAGAGGAACTTTCCCGACTTGCAACCACAACATCCCGGCGCTGCTCCGGGCTTGCAAAGGTGCAAACCTCAGGAAAAGCCGAGCCCGGGAGGAAGCAGCAGCCTGTGCTTTCAGCCCGAGCCCCAGGGCTTGGACAAACACCTGAGCAGCAGCCGCAGCACAGTCTGTCCCCTCCTGGGCTGAGCGCGCACCTTGGAGCAGGTGCTGCCAGAGCCGCCGAGCAGCGGGGCCCTTCCCCAGGTACCTGCAGCACAGGTACAGCCCCTGCCCATCAGCAGAGCCCTTTCCCAGGTACCTGCAGCACAGGTACAGCCCCTGCCCATCAGCGGAGAAGCCCGAGCGCCGCGCTCCTGCTCACCCAGGTGTGTTGACCCAGATGATGTCCAGGTGACAGAAGTAGATGCATTCCTTATCCAGCCAGCTGTTGCAGGAACATCGCTTGCTCCTCGGCGGCGCGGCCAGGTGCGACTCGGCCGGGGGCTGGCCCAGACCTGCAGCAGCACAAGGAGGGAGCGGGGGATGAGCGGCCCGTCCGTGTGTCCCCTCCGAGGGTCGCGGGATGTCCCCGATGAGGCTGCGGCCCCTCCGGGGGCTGCCCGGAGCGAGGGTCCCGCACGGCGCCCGCAGCCTCCGCGCACACCCCGGGCACCCCCGGCCCCCTCCCCGCGCCGAGGGGGTGCGGGGGGTCCCCCCATCCCGTGCGGGCACCCTCGGGGCACCGAGCCCCGCTGCAGCCCGGGGCTCACCGGCTTCCAGCAGGGCGCAGAGGGCGAGCGCCAGCAGCACGCCGGGGTGGCTGCCCATGACCGCGGCTCCGCGCTGCCGGCTCTGGGGCTTCTCCGAGGTTTTTCCTCCTTCTCCTCCCGTCCCGGCTCTTCCCCCGGAGCAGCCGCGCTGTGTCTGGAGTCGCCAGGAGCCCGGCAGGTGCTTTATAGCCCCGGCCCGGCGCGTCACCGCTCCGCCCCCGGGGAACGCCGGGCTCGCTGGGGCGGCGCGGACCCCCCGCTCCTCCCCCGGGACTCCGCGGGCTCCTCTGCACGGGGAGCTCCGGGAGAAGGTGCCGCGGAGTGGGGAAAGTGTCCGGGATCGGGGTGCGGAGTGAGCCCCGAGGGGTCCCGCGGGCTGGGATGCGGGTGAAGGCAGCGGGCACGGGGGCTCTGCAGGCAGTATCCCCCTGGGAGCCCCCCGCACCTCCCCCGGCCCCGGGAGATGCTTTAAACCGCACAGACTGAATTCAAGTATGCACAGAATTCAAGATCAAAGTCAAGTTATCACTTGAAATGTCTTAATTTGACTTAGTTAATTTGAATAAAAATGTAAATTGATAAACTCACTTGAAATTGCTGCTCAGCTCGTTCAATGACACTCTCTGCTTTCTCTCTCCCCTCTATTTTTTCCTTTACATCAACTTTAAGACTTTTGCTACGTTGAGCAATTAAAATTTCTTGCCATAAATCTGCCCGAGCACTGTCTAATTTCGCTTCAGCATTCATGTGGTGCGTTTGACATTATCCACACATTTTCAGGATGCGAATCATGTGAAGCACAGTCACCTCCTGGCATGCACGAGGAGCAGTCAAAGCCCTCCACCTTGCCCGTGGTGTGTCAGGCAGGAGCAGGAAATTCCTCCGGGGAAGTGGTGGGTCCTGACCATGCCAGGGATGGATCACAGCTTCCAGACACTCTGAATTCCTTGGGACCACCGATCCAGCTTGGAGTGGCAGCTCCAGGCTTGGCAAATCTTGGGCAAATCCTGCGAGGGGTTTAGAAAAGCGAAATCACCACGTTGGTCTTTTGCAAGAGATTCTCAAAAGCTTCTTGGGAAAGGGAGTGTATTTTATTTGTTTACTATGAGCAGTTCAGCTTTTTATGGCCCTGTTGTCATGGGCAGATGCAAGGTGGTGGCAATTAAAGTCACAGTGAGGTCTCATGCACAGGAACACGTGCGTGCAGGAAAGGAAAGGGAAATAAGGAAAAGTGCAGGGGGGGAAAGTGAGGAAAAACGGCTCCTGAGCCAGGGCTGCTGCTCAGAGAAGCTCATGCAAGTGAAACAGGTGATGACTGCAGTCCTGCAGGCAAAGTCTGGAGGATTTGACATTTCTTTGGTGCAAGCAGCAGTGGGAATTCCTCTCTGTGCTCATGCAAAATGCACACGGGGGGTGTGTGCGGGGAAAAAACAGTGGGAGCAAAGAAACTGCACAGGAGAACACAGATATTTGCAGAGGGCCAGAGCAGATGAAAAATGTATGTACGGGCATGCCATGAACATAACAGAGTAGAGGATGTGTCAGGCAGAGAAAATCAGGAAGAGTGCAAATGATAAATTAATAAGAAAATCAAGCCAGAGCTCATAAAACAAAGCAAACAGAGGATAGTGTTTAACCTCTGTACCAATGCAACAATTATTCTAAAGAAAACAGGGAAACACAAAAGCAGCATTACCTGGTACTGCCCTTGTTCCAGCTGTGCCAAGTTTCAGAGTTATGTCAGAGTTGTGTGTGACATTCCAGATGCCAGCCCAGTGATACAATAAATCTGCCTTGGCTCCCGTTCCTGCGCTCCTCATCCTGGTCACTGCGGGCTGAAAGACGATCCCCTGGACGTGGGGAAGGCAACGCAGCCGTGTTTGCTCACCCCGAGGGAAGGCTGGCGAGCCAATGACATCATTTCACACAAAAAAGGGCGCTCTCTTTCAAGGGGTGCTGCCGGCGAGGCGCTGCCGCTCCGCGGGGTTGGTTTGCTGAAGGGATCAGCCCTGTCACCTCGTGCCCCAGGCAAGGAACAACAATCTCAAGCTAACCCCAGGGTTTGGGCATCTGGGTTCAAGGAATTTCCTCCACCTTTTGTGGCCGGGGCTCTGCCACCCAGCTCACATTTCCAAGGAGCACCCGGAGCTCCACGTACCTGGCTGCAATCTGTGTGTGGATGGAAGTGCCCAGATGTCTGCTGCTCTCTGCCATGCCAGGTGCAAAAACATCTTCACAAACCAGGCCTTTCACCCAAAGATATCTCAATTGATGTCTTCATGTCCCAAAAATCTCCCCAGACTGAAAATGGAGCAAATGTTACACCCTCAGGCTCATCCTGCAGAATGAGAGCCTGAATTCCTTCTATTCTCCAGGAAAATTCTCCTGTGCTGAGCAGCACACCTTGGGATGTTTGGTACCAGAGCTTCAAAGATCCCAAAGGATGTGGGACTAGGGAAGAATGCCACAGTTTCTTGCAGGGATGTTGGAACCCTGCAGAGACAAGGTGGGGTTGGCACTGAGCTGGCTTTGAACTGACCCAGCTCTGAGAGCTCTGTCCAGAGCTAAAGAGTTCCTGTGGAAAAACAATCCATTAAAACGCTGTTTTGCCTTTAGGGCTGGGGAGGGAGAATGCCCAGACAGAAGGTGAAGCAGCTGCTTCAGTACCAAACACATCCCCACAAAGACTCAGTGACACCTTGGAGTTCTTTTCCAGCCTTAGTGATCCCATGGCTCAGTGATTATTCTGGTGGCTGTGGTAGTTCCAGGAGCACCTGCCTGGTTTAGGCTGAACCACAGGATCTCCTGAGCTCAAGGGACCCACCAGGATCATCCAGTCCAACCCCCTTGCAAACCTTCAAGGATGAATTCTGTTTGGAGTCCAAGGGGATAAAACTCAGCCAGTGCTGAGTGGCCCCAGGAGCTGCTGCTGTAGCCCTGCCCCACGAGACAGGGCCCCAGGGGCTGCAGGGTGCCAGGGCAGGGCTGGGCACAGGAGATGGGGCAGCTGAGAGCTCTGGGACAGTGCCACAGCTCGAGGGGTGCAGGGCAGGGAGAGGGGCTGAGCTGGGCTCTGAGCTGGGAGCCAGGCTGCACAGTGAACAGCAGAGCTGTGGGAGCTGGGCTTGAGCACTGCCAGCACAGCAGGGACAGCAGGACAGAGTGACAGAACCACAGGACACCCTGAGCTGGCAGGGACCCACCAGCTTCTTCCCCAACCTGAATGATTTTATGATTCTCTCTTTTCTTCTACATCATAATATTCCCATTTCTTTTCCTTTGGTGGTTCATTTATTTAGGTGTGTCACTGTCCTCTCTGTGGTGAATAACATATGGTAGTGAAAGAAAAATCAGCACTTCCAGCTTTCTATTCTACAGAGCTCTCCCTGTGCTCCTGTTGAATTGATTTTTCCTTGTCATTTTATCACTGAGTGGTCCGAGCTCATGAAGGGTCTGCAGTGGCAACAACACTCCTGCTATGGCCACTGATAGCTTTTTTCACTAAATCTCAGAGATTTTTAAAGCAGGTTGTAGCATTTGGTATC
The DNA here is from genome assembly GCA_027576295.1 of Cossypha polioptera. Classification (NCBI taxonomy): domain Eukaryota; kingdom Metazoa; phylum Chordata; class Aves; order Passeriformes; family Muscicapidae; genus Cossypha; species Cossypha polioptera. The sequence goes on along the minus strand of JAODHX010001137.1, from coordinate 1,792,160 downwards.
AGACTCCCAAACTGGAGTTCCTTGTAGTGTTACTGCCCTGGGGAGAAAGAAAGGAGAAGGGAGAAGATGATGGCAAAGCAGGGGCTGTGTTTGTGTCAGGGCAGAGCAGGGGCTGTGTTTGTGTCACTTTATCCCCAGGACTGATCACTCCCTGCCCAGGTTCCAGTTTGCCTTTCCATGTCAGTGCAGAGGATGATGATAGTGAGGAAATCAGTTGCATCAGAATCACTAACCTAGTGTCTGTCACACTGAAAACATGGACAAAGTTCCATTTTTATTTCCTCTGAGGGCAGCTTTGATCTTTGGGGATGTTCACTGCCTTGAGCCTGCTTTCAGTGCTGCTCCTCCTCTGCTCCTGGCTGCTCCTTTGGAGGAGTCTCAGATCCCCCCTGGATGCTGACTGAGAGCTTTTTGCTTCCCATGGTGTTTGTTGCAGCTGGTTTTTGGCTCAGGGAACCCAGAATGGATTCAGCTTGCCCTGGGGTTTGATTCCTTCCCACCTGTCTCAGCTCTGAGCTCTTTACAACCAAAGCTTGGAGTGGATGGGAAGGGGACATCTGCACACAACTCTGGTGGGCAAGGGGAAAACAACTCAGGAAAAATCACTGAAGAAGGTAGAGGCCCTTGAGAAGGCATCAGATCCACAAACCCTTCCTAAGTCCTGCTGTTCTCCCTCATCCTGTAATGAAAAGATCCTGAATAACTGAAAGCAGCCAGCACCAGGCTTCAAGTGAACACCCAAGAACTGCTCCAAAGAGGATGCTCTGCTCCCTTTGTCCCTGTACCCACATGAAAAATGGAAATATCTGAACCTAGCAGCAGATTGCATGAGCTGGCAGCAGACCTTCCCTCTGCTCCCACCCCAACAGAAGGAATCTGAGTCAAGACAAAAATAATTCTCCTCTGGCAGCAGCTCTGGGGCCCTGGGCCCACAGGCTCTGCCCAGTGGCTGGGAGGTGACACCTGCACGTCCCTTCAGGTGGGGGGAGGCTGCAAAGTCACCCCACCACAGATGTCCCAGCCTGGGGCTTGCCTGCCTTGCAAAGTGTCTCTCTTCTTTCTGCTGACCCCTGCACACCTGAGCTGTGATAAATCCAGCACATTCAGCAGCTCCAGGACAATCCAAATCGCTGTCATGTCCCAGGTGTCCCTCACTGCTGTGTTTGGATGCATTGTCTTGGAACAGGGAATGCTAATCCAGATTGCAGAGCTTCACCTAGACTTGCCTTTAATACCAGACATGCTTAAGGGTGAGAACAAGTTTATTCTGGCAAAACAAGAGGTTAAATTCCTCATTATGATAGTTCGAGAGAAGATTACAAAAGAGAAAATAAAACAGGAATCGTGATCACCCTCAAGAGCAGGATTCCTTCTCAGCCCTGGTATCTCTCACCTGAGATCTCTGGGGTGTGTTTGGGGTTCTTGGCACGAAGGGAAGAGCTGCACACGGCAGAGTGGCTTTTGGACAGGGATGGGGAGAGATGTGGCTCTAGATAGGGCTGCCAGCAACAGCCACAGGAGCTGAGTGAAAGGAGGGGTTGGTGTGCCAGGCTGGCACGTTAATGGGAATTCAGCACTGCAGAGGCAGCAGGAGGGGAAAGTGGGAAACATGAAATCCATGTTTGTGCATGGCACTGCAGAAAGGAGCATAAACAAGAGGGGCTTGAACCCACAACCAGCACAGGGAAGGGTCGGACCCCAAGGACACTGAGGATCCACCAGCAGCCTCAGCTCAAATCTGGGGACAGCTTTGGGTGGCATAATTTAAGAAAGGTCTAAACAGTGTAGGAGGTTATGGGGGCACCTGGTGACAGCTCCATCCTGCAGTGTCACCTGTGAGCTCTCCTGGCATTCAGAGTGCAGAAGGAATGGACACAGCAGCAGCTTGGCCAGACCAACAGCGTCCAGTGATGCTCTGTGTGTTCCTGCTGTGCCAGGAAGGACAAACCCACTTCCCTGGGCTGAGCTGTGCACAAACAGAGGGCACAAAGATGCCCCCCAGAAGCTGTGGAGTGGCTCTGTGGCTTGGCCACATTGTCATGTGAGTGCCACCCGCTGCCATGCTCTGTGCACAGCAGCTCCCGTGGGCACAGCTGGCAGACCCCAGCCCAAGGCTGGAGGAAATGAAGATCCTGTGAGCAAACTCGGGGCCCTTCCAGAGCTGGAGTGACTTCTGTGGAGATGGGTGGGCTCAGGAGCAAGAGCTGCTAGGAGTGATGAAGGGGAATGACTGTCCCAGCTCTCAGGAACTAAAGGGACCCTGACACTTTGGAAAGACTCCTAGAGAGGCTGCTCAGGTCCTGGAGAGTTTAGAACGCTCAGCTCACCCCACTGCCATCCATCACCAAACTGTGCAAGGCCAAAATCCCCTTTGCAAGGCAAGGGGAGGGCAGCAGATGCAGGCACAGACATCGGGTGGTGGCAGAGGAGTTGCCATCCCCTCTGCCCTGTGCAACATCAGTGAAAACCTCCCATGGGAATGGCCTGAGCCAGGCTGGGGCTGGAACACAACCAAAGCACTGCCACTTGTCTCCATTTTCCCCAGAGCAGGGAGCAGACCCCTTAAAGAGGGGTCTTGTATTTTTAAATGTGAGATGGACAGCATCAAGCTGAGCTGTTTGTGCAATAATCCCTGTATGAAACACCCTGACTGAGCCACCTGTCAGGACTGTGCAGGTGCCACCTCTGTCACTGTGCACCCCCAGCTCCCAGCACCCGGCAGTGAGCTGCCCAGCACAGCAGCTCCATTCCCTGTGCTGCAGGCTGGAATCCCTGCTGCAGTGGCAGAGCTGCAGCCCAGGCTGCTCCAGCTGCTCCCAGCAGTGTTTGTTGTGGAGGACACACACCTGGGGCTCTCTCACCCTGGGAGATTTCATTGTCTTGCTGCTTGTTCCTCTCTTTGAAGCAGAGCCCGGAGGTTCTGCCCCAGTCCTGGAGCTGTGTGTGGTGTCTGCACTTTCCTGCTCCACCAGCGAGGGCCAGTGGAACTCGGGACCTCTGGACCTCTCTCCACTTTGCCTTTTATTTTCAGCTTTGTTTTTCTGCCCCAAATGCCATCCTTTGTATTCCACAGCAGGGATGTGCCTGAGCCCAGCCCTACACTGGGCTCACATTAAAGGTCACTTGGTCACCACTCTGTGGCCAAAGCAGTTCCATGGATGGATTCCTGCCTGGATCCACCCACCCTGGCTGTGTGTCTGTGCTGATCAGTGTCCAGCTGTCCCCAGCAGGGTCTGGCACTGGGCTGAGCTGCCTGCTCACACAGACACTGATTTCTCATGATTGTCCTTACCAAGTCTTGGTCCTGGCTGCAGGCAGCACAGGAAGGCTCTTGCAGGAGAAGCTGCTCTGCAGAGCTGCAAGTGTCTCCCTAACCCTGCAAATAAAGCCAAGCTTTTCCTCAAAAGGACCCTGAGAATTCACCTGCCTTCAGTTATCTTCTTTTATATTTATTTTTTTCTGGAAGACTGTGAGGATTAATTATTCTGGGTTCTACTGGAATTGTTACAGGAATCCCAAGGAAAGAGTAGGAAAAGATTTCTGTAATGAAATATTCTTTTTCCATGCCTTTCTAGAACGCCACTGAGAACAATTTCTGGCTTCTTCCTGAATGTGTCTGGAAACTCTACACCCTTACAGAGTGTTTGGCAGGAATGTTTTACAAAAGGCTTTTTAATCCCCATCTTGTTTCTGTGACAGGAGATGTGGGCATGGGCTGAAATCCCACAGCAGGGACTGAGCTGAGCCCCTGAACTCCAGCTTTGGGTGGAAATGGGGTCTCTCTTAAACATCAGCTCAGGCCTAGGGCACAACCAGCCTGATCCCAGTTCCAGCTCATCCCTGCTCTGGGAAGCAGCATCTCCAAGGGAAGATGTTCCATTGCATTTCCAGTCTGGGAGCTGGAGGGATCTCTGAAGAGACAGGAGGCTCCTAAATAAAGGAATCTGCTCTTTTTTTCCCCCCTGAGTTCTTTCAGACCCAACTCAGTCACAGAATCATCAAGGCTGGAAGAGACCTTAAATGTTCTTAAATCCGACCATCAATCCAGCACCACCAAATCCCACCTAAGGCACGTCCCCAGGTGCCACATCCAGACACTGCTGGGACACTTCCAGAGACGGTGACTCCACCATCACTTCCCTGGGCAACTTATTCCAATGCCTGAGCACTTTTTCAGTGATTTTTTATTTTAGATACCTAATGTGAGCCTCCCCTGGTGCAGCTTTAGGCCGTTTCCTCTTGGGACGTGGCAAAGGAACCGACCCCACCTCAGCATAAGAGTTGTGACAGAACTGGGACCTCCTGAGTCCCCTCCCACTGCAGCTGTTCCAGCACAGCTCCTGCACAAACTGCCCTTCCCCTGGGGCAGTGGGGGAAGGCGGAGGGGCTGGACTGGTCAGTGGGACTGGTCAGCTGGATTGGTCAGTGGGACTGGTCAGCTAGATTGGTCAGAGGGACTGGTCAGCGGGACTGGGCAGCCGGACTGGTCAGTGGGACTCATCAGTGGGACTGGTCAGCTAGATTGGTCAGAGGGACTGGTCAGTGGGACTGGGCAGCCAGACTGGTCAGCTGAACTGGTCAGCCAGATTGGTCAGTGGGACTGGTCAGCCAAACTGGTCAGCTGGACTGGTCAGTGGGACTGGTCAGCCAAACTGGTCAGCTGGACTGGTCAGTGGTATTGGTCAGGGGTTCTGGTCAGCGGTACTGGTCAGCTGTGCCGCCTGTCCTGGACGCCCCACTGGACACAGGTGTCCTCCTGTCCTCTCCTCCCTACGTGACATTCCAGCTCCCCTCTGCAGCAGATCCTGTGTACACAGCACATCCTCAGAAACGCCGGCAGCTCCAGCGGTTTCCCTGGCTGGCAGCGAGCACAAAGGATTGTTCCTTGGATCTGCTGGCCACTGCAAAACAGGAAATGTTCTTTCCTCGGCGCTGCTGTCCAGCCGTGCCGGGCTGTGCCTCTCCTGTTCCCCGGCAGGATTTTGGTCACAGCTCTGCCTCATTGGCGTGGGGAGACAGGCAGCACATCCCGAAGGGACGGCTGGAAACAGAAAAAACAGCCTGGAGATGGCTGGGGTGGGTTTATCCCAGCACCTGCAAACATCCGAAATCAAAACAAAATCGAAAAATCAAAAATACAAACATCAATCCCTGCAAATCACAAGCAGCGAGTTGGTTGGTTTTAAAAGTGCCTCAACTTGGGGCTTTAACAGCAGTGAAAAGGCAGAAAAAAGACACTTTGTGGTGTCTTAACTTTCTCTTGCTGGTGGCTTTTGCTCTCCACCTTTGGACAGGTCTGCACGCATGGATTGGTGTTTTCCCTTTGATCCCGTGTGTGTGTCTGCCTTGTAATGCAGCAGATTTGGAAAGAGCCCTGGCAGGGATAGTGCTGGATTGGAAGCCAGACAGGGAGGCATTTCATCAACAGGCAATAGCTTTTCTGGAAGCAGCAGGAGAGCAATCAATGCAGAAGGTTTCTTGTTTTCTTAATCACGCTCCTGTTCTACCTTTCCCGGGAGATTTATGAGCCTCCCAATGTTGGACAAACACCAACAATAGTTGCACATTTTTAGCATCTGAATGCTTTGCTTTGCCTGGCTTCGTGTGGAAAGACAAGTCCAGGCAAGGTGGTCCTGCAGAAAATGGTTTATTGGGACAGAGCCCTGGCCTGCAGCCACGGCCCCTTGGGCAGCGATCTTATCAGACCTCCTGAACAGAGCAGGGTTGGGCCTGTTTGTTCCTTCCCTGGAAGACCTCCGAGGAGAACCTGGGTGTTGCAAGACCCTGGTATCAATTGTTCCCTGGGCGATGCTTTCCCCGGAGAGGAATGAGCAGGGAGTGCAGTCGGTGCTGCCGGGATGGCCCCACTTCAGGGGGTGCAGCACTGGGGATGGAAAGCAGAGAGAACAAACAGAATCTGCTCTGAGCTCTCAGAGAATTCGAAGCCAGGCAGGAGCTGGTTCTTGACTTCCAAGGAGATCTGAATACTGTGGGATCCTTTGGGAGTCCCAATCCCCATCCCTCTCTGCAATGTGCACAGCTAATTTGGCAGAGATATCAGCAAGGTGTCAGTTTGTTTCTTATTCTAGCCAGCTGTGATTTGTGGGCTGAACTTCACCTTCACTCAGAGCCCCCTGGAAGGTCTCTCCATCCATTTTCTGGGAGTGCTGGCTTGCCTGGTCAGCTCTGGGATTTCAGACAACCCTCTGCTGCAAACATCCCCATCCAGAACAAGGACACTCCTGCCCATGGCTGTCCCATTGGACTCGGTGAAGGTGCCTCATCACAGAGCTCTGGGGACCTTTGGGACACCTTGGGGACCTGGGACATCTGCAGAGGGTGCCAGATGTGATGGGTGAGCAGGGGATGCGTTCTCTTCCCACCTGGCAGCTGGTGGGGGTGTGGCTGCCCTTCCCTCCAGTGGGGCTCATCCCTGCACTCAGCTGGCACATCCACGGGCTTTAGAGCCAGGGTGGGCTAACGTGTGCTCAGGGTGAGATTCAGCTCCTGGTTAGGGCAGGTAAATGTGGGTGTGCAGCCCTGAGGTGCTGCAGCTCAGCAGAATCTGATTCCAGGTGATGGGGAGTGAGTCTGAGCCCACCCTGAGCCCCCTGGACCACCTGGTGACAGCTCCATCCTGCAGTGTCACCTGTGAGGTTATGAGCTCTCCTGGCATTCAGAGTGCAGAAGGAATGGACACAGCAGCAGCTTGGCCAGACCAACAGCGTCCAGTGATGCTCTGTGTGTTCCTGCTGTGCCAGGAAGGACAAACCCACTTCCCTGGGCTGAGCTGTGCACAAACAGAGGGCACAAAGATGCCCCCCAGAAGCTGTGGAGTGGCTCTGTGGCTTGGCCACATTGTCATGTGAGTGCCACCCGCTGCCATGCTCTGTGCACAGCAGCTCCCGTGGGCACAGCTGGCAGACCCCAGCCCAAGGCTGGAGGAAATGAAGATCCTGTGAGCAAACTCGGGGCCCTTCCAGAGCTGGAGTGACTTCTGTGGAGATGGGTGGGCTCAGGAGCAAGAGCTGCTAGGAGTGATGAAGGGGAATGACTGTCCCAGCTCTCAGGAACTAAAGGGACCCTGACACTTTGGAAAGACTCCTAGAGAGGCTGCTCAGGTCCTGGAGAGTTTAGAACGCTCAGCTCACCCCACTGCCATCCATCACCAAACTGTGCAAGGCCAAAATCCCCTTTGCAAGGCAAGGGGAGGGCAGCAGATGCAGGCACAGACATGGGGTGGTGGCAGAGGAGCTCCAGTTCTCAGGCTCCACTGACCAAGGGTCCAACCTCAGTCCCACATAAACATCAGGGGACATTTCAAATCACCTCTTTGTCCCATCCAATCTCCAGCTCTCACTGTAGAAAATCAGTTATTCCAGGCTCCTGTGATATATTTATTCCTTGTGGGTATTTGGGATGCCTCAAGGTGTCTCAGATGACAGCTGATGTCTCATAGAGGACAGCACAGCCCACCCCACGTGTCCATCACCTTTAGGGATGCTCTGGATTTCAGGTGTCTCAAATGCAGAGTGCATCCCACCCCCTTCTGGCCTTTGGAATAGTCCAGAACTTTTTCTGGTGAATGCTGCATTAGATTTTCAAATTTTTCAAGAAAGATCTTTTATCATCTTGGTTTTATTCTTCTATTACTACAAGATCTTTTGTCATTAATGCTTCTATACCGACCATTCCTTGGATGGAGCAGAGACAAACAAACCAGAAGGAAATGCAGCTTTTTGGGATGATGTTTACTGCAAACAACCCTGTGAGACAGGGTTGCTGTGACTGATTTTTATTCCACCTTAGCTCCTATTTTGAATGCACAGATTTTAGGGGTTTAAGGGCTTTTCTTGCCTTGTACAAACCCAGGTTTCAGTTGCTTGGCATGGCCTCGGTTGTGGGGTTGTAGAGCTCCCAAATTCTGATTTCAGGGTTTTTTTTCCAGCTCATTACAAAAAAACCCCTAAATTGTTAGTTCTTTCTGCCCCTTCCCTTGAGAAAATGCTGCACATTCCCTTTGCCCTCATTTGATGCCTAATTCTGGCTGATTATTCCTGATGATGTTAGTGGTTAATTCCAGTATCAGAACTTGTTTTCCAGCATTATAACACCTTTTCTACTTGTTTTTTTGCTTGTAATAAAAACCTTTATTGGGCTAAGAAATGATGCTGTCACTGGGGGATGACCAGGCCCAGGTTGGGGTGTCTGTGCAGAGCCAGGAGCTGGACTGGATGATCTTTGATCACTCTGTGGTTCTGTGATTGTACCCAAGGATATTTTTCAGCTCTTCTCTGATGCTTTTTGAGTTTTATCTTTGCATAAAGACAACCAGACAAGTAATTTCCTGACCCCTGCATTTGCCAACAACTTTCACAAATGCTTAAAGCTGCTCTATGTACAGACAATTATCTTGGGTGACTTTCTCTCCTTCTCCTTGGCTTGATCCCCACAAGAGGAGAGGTTGATGAGGCCACTGAGTGGACTTGATTGACACCAGCAGAGTCATCTCCTGGCCCAACAGGGTGTAAATATGAAAATAAATGAGTTAATTTTCTGTGAAATCTGAGCTATGATCACTCCTGCTCAAGCCTCTTCCATCAGACCTCCTGCTCAGAGTCATTGAGGAAACGTTCAACCCTAAAGACAGGTAAGAAAAATCCTCTGCAGGTTCAGGTGCAGAGCTAGCAGGAGGCTCTGGGCTGAGGCAGAATTCTTTATGTCTTTATATCAAGACAGATATGAGCATCTTTTGTGTTGTCCTTAAAATAACCCTTTATCATGAGGATGTAGCTGGAATGATCACTGTGAAAAATGGGGCTGCCCTGGGCAGAAATGTGTGCTGCATCCTGAGGCTGTGCAGGGAAATTCATCTGCTTCATGGCAAGGTCACAGGGGAGCTCAGGACATTCTGGGAAAGCAGAAAAGCTTGGGGAGAGCAGTGGGAGGAATTTCAGCAAAGCCTCAGCAGGTCTTGGGTGGGTGGCTGGAGTGGGCACTGCCCTTTCTTGCAAACTCTTCAGCCCTTTCCTGGTCCAGAGAGTCCTGGCTTGGTGTGGGCATTGTACAAATCCCAAATCCTGAGTCCTGAGCCCTTCATCTTCTGTCTGTAAATGCTTGGGAAGTTCTGCTCACCAAAGTCACCACTGGAGGCTTCCCCTGGCTTTCCTCACCATCATCTCTCTGCTCCTCCTATTGCAGATCTCATCCTTTCTGCTGCCCACAGCAACCTTTCCAGCCTTGCTCAGACATGCCATGAAAAATTAGAGTTTTAGTAGTATTTTAGTGCTAACACCTAATGAACAACAGAGTATGACCAGTGAATGGGTTCATCTTTTTGTTCCCTGAACCATCTTAATAATTTGGCATTTCCCAGAGCTGAGAACACAATTTATAGAAAAGTCCTTTGAGCCATGTCCTTTGACTTGTCCTTGTCTTTCTTTTTTCCTGGAAAAGAAGTCTCTCCCTGTCATCCCAAAGCTGAGGAACCCCCTAGAGCAGACCCAGGGGACAGTGACAGAAGGAATTGTCACACTAAGCTGTGACAGTGCCCCTGGGGTGGACACAATGTCAGGAAAAGGTGGATCAGAAATGTCCAGGGATGCAGCATCTGGGGATAAAGTCATGGATTGTTTGGGCAGGGAGGCAGAGGGAGGTGCTGCAGGGCCCACACAGTGCTGATAGCTGAAAAAGAATGTTTCTTGTCAGGGATGAGGCTCAGGAATTCCCACATGCCCAAGCTAACTTTGCTCTCCCAGCCTGCACCCTGCTCTGCTGGACTCAGGGAATCACAGAGGGCTTTGGGCTGGGGGGTAAAGCCCATCCCATTATCCCCTCCCATTATCCCAACCC
>JAODHX010001137.1:1570895-1581975 GCA_027576295.1 Cossypha polioptera | reverse complement strand
GCCTGGAGAAAAGGAGGCTCAGGGGGAACCTTGTGGCTCTGCACAACTCCCTGACAGGAGGGGACAGCTGGGGGGTCAGGCTCCGCTCCCAGGGAACCGGGACAGGAAGAGGGAACGCCCTCAAGCTGTGCCAGGAGAGGTTTAGGTTGGATATTGGGAAAATTCCTTCCCAGAAGGGGTGGCCAGGCACTGGAAGAGGCTGCTCAGGGCAGTGGTGGAGTCCCCATTCCTGCAGGGATTTAACAGAGGTGTGGATGTGGCACTGGGGACACGGGTTAGTGCTGGACCTGGCAGTGCTGGGGGAACAGCTGGACTCCATGGCCTTAGAGGGCTTTTCCAATCAAAACAATTCCAGTGGGGCAGGACAGCCAGCCCCCAGAGGTGCTCCCCAGAGGCAGATGCAGTGGGTCCTGATTCCCTTTTGACCCACCAGAGTCTTTTCTCTCCCCTTGTGGGGGTCACCAACCCCTCTCACGGGGTGTCCAGCCCCTTCCATGGCACGGGACATCAGGGCAGGGGTGTTTCCCTGCTGGAGGCAGGGCTCAGGCTTGTCAGGCCTCTTCCCTGCTGTGTTTTGCTGCATGGAGACAAATGAGTAGGGAAAAGCTGGAGTCAGTGGCCAGAACAGCTGCTGCTGGAGGGGGATGTTATGACAAAGTGAGCATCACAGCTGCTGCAAGATAAACGGAGCAGGGAGAGGGTCAGGCACTGCCTGAAAAATCAGGTCAGTGGCACTCTGGGCTCCAGGGAGGATGGGAGAGGAGCAGAGGTGTTGGTTTGCTTGAGCTTTTCTCTTGGTAAGGCTGAAACTTCCACGTCCTGCCATAGAATGTGGGGTAAAAGGGCTTGGCTAACTGATGGGGAATAAAGGGTTTCTTCATGCCATGTCCTGCCCCCAGATCTGGCAAATTCGGGGATGGGACAGAAAAAGAAAGCTCTTTTTCCACCCCAAAGCCAGTGATACCCATCCTGGACCAGGGATCAGAAACTGGGAAGCTGGCAGCCAAAACGAGCTCCTTTTATGTCGGCAGTGCTGATTGTCAGGCAGGGTCAGACCCCAGGCTCCTCACCTGGGGGTCGGCAGGGAGCACAGCAGCACCTGGGAGCGGCTTCCCCCGGGTTCCAGGCACCCTCTCGTGGTGAGGTGGGTGGGATGTGGGGCTGGGGGCGGCACTGAGAGGGGCTCTGCCCCTGGCACCGCACACAGGGACCCTCCCAGGGAACCCATCCCCGCAGCTGGGGTTTATTTCTCCAGCCTCAGCACAGCCCGGGGTGGGTCTCGCTGTCTGGCGGGGGGTCCCCCGGCTCTCCCCACCTGCTTTACGCAGGATAATGTGGACAAAACACTTGAAGCTGGTTTCTCCTCCGGCTGGATCAACCTGCCCTTCTCCTTCTGACGCGTTTCCCCCTGAGAGGAGCTTGCAAAATAAATCCGTGCTTTGCATAAACAAAGCCCCGAGAGGTGTTGGTGAAAAAAACAGCGCTCAGGAGCTTCACATATGCAGCTTTTTCTATGAAAACAAACACAGACTTTTTTTTTTCCTTAAAAACCCCTCGGCCCAGGGAAGGATTTCTCCATCTGGCCACCCAATTTCCCCCTCCCACCAGCTGGGAGCCAAATCCCAGCTGCTGCTGAAAGGTGCCTCCCCTTCCTCTCGCCCCTTCAGGGGGGCTTTGAATTACAATCCCAGCTCGTTTTCCCTGCGGGAAGGCTCCGCTGCCGCTTTCCTTGTCCTGCAGCCTGGCACATGAGCACAGCCCCTGTGGGGTGTCCCCAAGGTGGGTAGAGCACTCTCCCCTCACCACAGCCCCCACCCCGAGGTGTCCGACCCTCGCCCCCACCTGCTCCATGCGCGCAGCCTTGGCTCCCTGCGGCTTTAAAGTTCCCTCGGCGCCCAGAGAAAAGAGGGAGGAGAAAGCGTTTCATCATCGCTCCCGGGAGCCGGTTTATAAGAAGTTGACGCTGCCGCTGCCGGGCTCACTCGCGGCTCGGAGGGGTTTGGGCACGGTCCGTGCGGGGAGCGCACGCACAGCCCGCAGATCCCGGGATCCCCTCGCCATGGGAGTCCGCCCCGAAGTTGGCAAATCCCCGGTTGACATCCCCAAGAGCTCCGGCACCTGCTCCAGGAGTGTCTTCTGCAACATCAAGGTGAGGATGGGGCCGGGATGCTGGCGGGGAGGGAGGGGGTTCTGCCCGGAGAGGGACCCCAGCCCCGCGGGTGGAACCAGGGCTGGTGGTGATGCAGCATCTGAGCATCGGCTCTGGGGCAGCGCTGGGGATCCTGCCCTGCCGTGGGGGCTCTGTGGGCTCGGAGCGATGCCCTGCACGGCACATGGGCGCTTCACCCCATGGAGCAGCACCCCACGGCGCCCGGGACACGGTGTGCGGCTGCCTGGGGAATGATTAACCACATCCTGGTGCGAGAAGAGAGCGCTGCCCTAGAATAACACGGGCTTGCTTTAAAACACTTGGGTGAGCGGGGGTTTTGAGTGACAGAAGCGAAAGCTCGGTGGGTTGAGGTGACTTTTCCGGTGCTGGCTGCCCAGCTCCTCATCTGGTGTCACCTGAGAGCCACCCCTGCCCGTGTGACAGCACAGGCTCAGCCCGGCCGCGTGTCACACCCTGCAGCCATCCTGGCTTCACACCGATGTGGGAGTCACTGAGTCAGGGGTCTCTCTGGATTCTTCAGAGTGCAGGGATTGAATTAAAGCCTTTGGATGGATTGAAGTTTATTAAGCCGCTCACACATAAAGTAGGCATTTAAGTAGAAGTAAGTCAGTAATTTTAGGGTGAGCTCTAATGCTTTTAGTAAGTGAAAGGTCTGGATTCCACAGTAGTAGCTCAACTTCTAGTGAAGGTTGAAAACATACTGATATTTTCAGCAAGAGGCTCCAGGCCCACAGTTGTAGACAAGACTTAGATATAATAGAGCTATAGTAAGAATATTGCTTGCATTTTTTAGATAGAACAAGATAGATTGTATGTGTAGTTCTATACATAACCTGGCATGCTAAGAAACTAGAATTCTAATAAGTTTAAGAGTGGTGGTCTGAGTTTGTGTCTTAGCTTGTTGAAAAAATCCTATATAAGAGTTTGTATTGGGGAGAGTTGGTGCTTTTAGCCATTCTGGCTTCTAGCTATTTGCTTATTGCTATTGCTTTGCCATTGCTTTTGCTATTACCTTTTAAAACTGATGTGCTTTGCAATAAGATGTGCTTTGTAATAAATAACCTTTTTAACTATTAGCTGCTTTGCTTATTTAAGATAACCCGACGAAGTAGGAGCCAAGAGCTCCAGAGTTGGTGCCTAGAGCACTGGAGGTCAGAGAACCTCACACCCTGGCCCTGCCCATCCTGCTGGGGAGGAAGAGGAGCAGATCCTCCTGCACAGCTCCTTGCAGTGGGAATTTCTCCCTCAGGAGCTGCCGAGCGAGCCGGGGGCGCTGCCGAGGTTTCTATTCCCAGCCAGAAAACAGCAATTAAACCCTGAAACAGCAATTAAACCCTGACCCCACAGCCTCAATTACAGCCAGGCTGTTTACAGCCACTCAACCCACAATTACCGAGCCTCAAACCCCTTCCAAAATATCCCCTTTTCCCAGGAAAATAACCCAGGCACGTTCTGTTGCTATCCCGGGTTGCTTTTTGCTCAATATTTGGGCCGGGCTCTGTTACGTGACTGCTCTGGTTTATTTTTCCCTTCCCTGGGTATTTTTGGGATTTTGGGGTGTTTTGTTACAGCACTGCCAGCCTGGCCAGGCACGGATCCCGGTGAGGAACCTCCCAGGACAGCCCAAAGGACAGGGAAAAACGATCTGGGAATAAAAGGAACTCTCCAGCATCCCCAGCTTGGGTAAAGTCATTTATTTTGGTGGCTTGAAGTCAAATTCTGCCCCTCCTGTGAGAACCCACAGAGCCCAGAGCAGCTGCTGGGAGGAGGAGGAAAAAAATATTTTTGGCTGAAATTTGCTTTTTTTTTTCCCCCAAAATTCACTCAGAAAAAGAGTGTTTGGGGCGTTGTGGCAGCCATGGGAATTCTGTCCCCTCGAAGTTGCTCACAGGCCCCAAAACGGGTTTAAAAGCTGCATTTTTGAACAAAGCCAAGTGCACAAACACTTGGTCACAATTTCCAACCATCCACTGGGATGGAACTGGGATTTGCAGGAGGATTTGGTGACGCTGGAGGTTTTTTCCAATGTTAATAATTCCATGGTTTTTTCCAGCCTTAATTACTCCACAGTTTTAACGTGACAAACCCAGAGCAGAGAACTCCAAACACTTCTGGCTTTTTCCATCCAGAAATGCTTTTAAAAACTCAGGAAGGTTAACAGGAGTGAGGGAATGATGCAGGGATTTGGGATTTTACACATTTCCCAACACTGACTCGAAATAAAGCAAATTAACATCACTGGGCTGCACAATTGTCACCCAAATTTGCTGATCTTGCCAGGACCAGAAATGCTGCTCCAAAGGCATCATTCCTGCTAAAAAATATTCCAAATTAATCTCATTTGGCTGCAAAGCTGCCATTAAACATCTGAATTTCCCCTCCATGGCAGGCAGGGAGCCAGAAGGATGCAGAGGAAATTTCCAGGTAAAATTCCCATGGAAAACAAGGAGCAGGTGAGGCTGGAAACACTCAGGAGGGAGAGGGTGGAGAGGCACAGGGGGGAAAATCCAAGGACTGGGAAGTTGTGGATTTTTCCCTGAAATAATCTCATTTTTCCCCCAAAAATTACTTCCCATACATTGCCTTCCCATCATCCTGGATCTCTGCTCCTTCCTCACAGAAGTTTATATTTTACACAAATATTTATAATTTTTAAAATAAGAAATCTGTCTTTGCTGCAGGGGGGGGGGAGCATCTCACCTGTGCTCACCTGTCCTTGGAATTACACAAAACTCTCTCATCCTGGAGCTACATAAAATTCCCTCCCTGGATTTCTGCTCCTTCCTCACAAAACTTGATATTTACACAAATATTTGTAATTTTTTAATAAGAAATCTCCATTTGTTGCAGAATTGGGGGGAGAATTGTTGCAGAATTCCACCTGTCTGTGGAATTACACAAAATTCCCTCATCCTGGATTTCTATTCATTAATTAGGAAAGTTGATATTTTACCCAGGTTTTTATGATATTTTAAATAAGAAATCTCTCTTTGCTTCAGAACCAGGGTGGAGCATCTCACCTGTGCTCACCTGTCCTTGGAACGACACAAAATTCCCTCCCTGGATCTGCTCCTTCCCCACAGAAGTTTAAATTCGTGCCCTGCTTGGATGTCAGCAGGTGATCAGCACAATTCCTGAGATTCCCTCAACTAAAGGAAGGACAAACCTCTGGAATTATCGACATTCCTGGGCAAAACTCGGAACCAAACGAGTTCCAGGGGTGCTGGGAGAGGGTTTGGGGTGATTTGCACAGGGCAGGAATTTTATCTCCCTCCTATCCCTGCGTCCTATCAGACACCTCAGAAAACCCAGAGGAATTGGAGTGACAATTCCAGAGGGTGTAAAAAAGATGGATTAGGGGGAATTCCAGTGGTTTCTGAAGAAATTCCTGCTGCCAGGGGCTGTTCCTGCACCCCCTCCCCACGCACACACAAACGCATTCACCCCACTCCCGCGACAAAGCCTCGATGCCGGGGGGAAAGAAAAGCTCCTTTTATTCCCGGAATTCCCATCAATGGCTACTTTATCTGGAAATCGAGGCACATGCTTCCCAAACTTCCAGGGGGAGAGAGAGGGGGGGAAAAAAAAATCTTCCTCCTGTGCCATTAACGCTTTAATGGCCGGGGTGGGGAGCGGGTCCTGCTGGAGCAGAGGGAAGGGAGGGGGAAAGGGAGCTGAAATTCCTTTCCCGACACAATCACCCCAAAAACGGGAAGGAAGGAATTCCTGGCTCTCACTTGGACTCCTCCTTCCTGTGACCACGACACCAAAAATGTCCAAAATGACCCCAAATTCCACTGCCCACCTTTGGAGAAGCACCAGGCACCTCAAAGCTGCCACAGCTCCAGTCACTGACCTCCCACAAGCATTGAAAACTTAATTTAATGAATAAATTTATCATTTTTTAAATTCAGCTGAAGTTCCTCTAAGGAATTTTCAGCAGAGAGTTCATTTTTCCTGGGCATCCCTGCACTATTTGCTGCTGTCTTTCACTATTTTTGTGATGCAAATAAATCCCCCGCAGCACAACTTTCCCCCCACCAGGTTACAGCCTAAAGACACAGGAGGAGGGGGAAATAAAACAGTGGAAAGATAAAAGTAAAAATCTTCAGTTGGACAGGAAAAAATAAACTTTGTGCTCCTGAGGATCCCAGGCAGGTGTCAGAAATACAGAGGGAAGATTTATAGAGAAACCCCCCCCCAAAATGATGATAAAAGCACAAATTGAGGACCCAGTGCTTGAAGGGGGAGTCCCAGCAGTGCTTTGCCCTTTGCAGGGTGACCCAGCCCCACAGACTCAGGATTTGGGGTTATTTTGGGGATTTACCCCCTCCCCATCCCCTGTTTGCAGCGTGCACTCAGCAGGGTTTTCTCACTGGCTTCATTCTTCCCTCCCTAATTATTTTCACACACGTGGCTCATCCCCTTCCCTGATTTAATTTGGATTTAATTCAATTCCTGACCCAAGGAAAAGCTGCTCTGCTTGGCCCTGGACATCCAGCACCAGCCTGGGACAGAACAGAAAAGACCAGAAGGGACCAAAAGGGACCAGAACTGATCAAAAGGGACCTGAACAGACAAAAAGGATCTGAGGAGACCAAAGGGGACCAAAACAGACCAAAAGGATCTGACCAGACCAACAGGGACAAGAAGGAACCAAAATGGACAAGAAGAGACCAAAAAAGACCAGACCAGACCAAAAGGGATCTGAACAGACAAAATGGGACCAGAAGAGACCAAAAAGGATCTGAGGAGACCAAAAAGGACCAGAACAGACCAAAAGGGACCAGAAGAGATCAAAAGGGATTTGAGGAGACCAAAAGAGACCTGAATGGAACAAAAAGGACCTGAACAGACCAAGGAACCTGAGCAGAACACAAGGGACCAGAAGGGACCAAAAGGGATCTGAACAGACCAAAAAGAATCTGAGGAGGCCAAAAGGGGCCAGAAGGGACCAAAAGGGATCTGAGAAGACCAGAAAGAGCCTGAGCAGACAAAAAGAGACAAGAAGGGACCCAAAAGGACCAGAACAGTCCAAAAGGTACCAGAAGAGACCAGAAAGGACCTGACCAGACCAAAAAGGATCAGAAGGGACCAAAAGGGGCCAGAAGAGACCACAAAGGATCTGAGGAGACCAAAGGGGACCAAAACAGACCCAAAGGGACCTGCCAGACCAACAGGACCCTTTGTTTTTGCCTCTGGGGCATTAGACATCCCTGCTGCTCCAGAGCCCTCCTGGGAGCTCAGGGTTCATTGATTTATCCCGTGAGTGATTCCAGGGCTGCAGAATTACTCAGGTGCCAGCCCTGGGAGCTCAGAACTCGCTGGGCAGGATTAAAGCAGGGGATTGGCTTTAAAATTCCGACTCCTCAGCCTGCTGAGAAGAAACTTTTCCAATTTTTAAGAAAAGATTTAAAAATCCACCTTGTTCCACCCCTTCCCTATCCCAGCTTGCTCCAAGCCCCATCCATCCTGCCTTGAAGGAGATTTTTTTTAATCCTTTCTCTTTCATTTTTTGTTGCTTGTTTAATTATTAATATTTAAGCAGAAACTTCCACCCACTTTATCAATGAGGAGAAGTGAGAATCCAGCTGGAAGCAGGACACAATCCCACCACATGCTGCTCTGGGGTTTTATATTTTAAGGTGCTGAAAGAACATTTTTAAACCTCCTCCTCCTCTCACCAAACGGCTCAGACCCTCTTCAATTTGTGTAATAATTGTGCTGCTGAAAGACATTTTAAAAACCAACAAACAGAGCAAATCTTTGCTGAAACAAAGCAAGGAAACCACAAAAATGCTGAATTTCTGAGCTGGACTCTTTGCAGGACATGGTTCATGTCAATTATCAAATAAAGGAAAATCACATTGTGATACAGAATGAGATTAAGGAAAATAAATTTTTTAAAGAAAGAAAACAACTTAATGGCAGCTCAGCATCTTCAGAAGGGCTCAGGACTTGAAAGGGGTTTGGGATCAGTCCTGGAGGGAGGAATAAATTCACGTGTGGAGGGGAAGGCTCTGGGGGCTGGGAGGTTCTGAGGGGCTGGAGAGGAAAATCAAGAGAAATCAGGGAAGAGGAGGGGAAACTCCCAGCCCTGTGAGGGTCTATAAAGGGAATAAAGCAGCCCCAGCTGGTTGCTGTTTTTCCTGAAGATGTGCATGGATAAAAAGTGATTTTTCGATTTTTATGCCCAGAGCAGGGGGATATTCCTTATCCCAAAGGGTGATAATTGTATTTATCCCACCAAAATCACAGCTGCCAGCCCCACCCTGGCAGGAAGGAAATGATCACAGTGCAGAGTCACTCCTGGTCCTGGAATTCAATTAAGGAATTTTAGGTCCTTTCCAACCCAGCCATTCCATGAAATATTTGCTAAAGGAACCTGGAAATTATTTATTCCACAGCCAGGAATCCAAAGAGCTTCACCTTTAGAATATCACAGATTTGAAAGCAGCTTTTTGCAATAAAATCCCTGCAGCTTTTCCAGTCCATGGAGCCGTGGAGGGGATGAGGAGATGTTTAATTAATTTAATTACCCTTGCTAATTGCCTGGGCAGGGCCCAGAGGGGCTGGAGTCTCCTCCCCGGGACGTTCCAGAGCCATTGGACACGACCCTGTGCCCGGAGCTCTGGGAGTGACCCCCGGGGTCCCTCACACCCCGTGCTGGGATTCACATCCCATTTCCATCCTCCACTGCCCCCAAAGGGGTCCCGGGGGAGCTGAGTCCCCTCTGTGCCCCCTCTCCCCCCAGGGGATGGGCAGAGGCCAGAGGCTGCTCCTCAAGAACAATTCCTCTCCCATTTCCAACTGGAATCTCAGCAGATTATTTTAAAAAAGCACTTCAATTAACGAGGTGGCCCTCAAATGATGCTCAAATTGTTGCCATCCCCCGGGCTCAGCTGTCAGGGCATGGCACCTCCATTTCCATCCTAAACCTCCTCTTTTCCCTCTAAAATCTATTGAATAGTGGGAATGTTTTGTCTGGAGTAGCAGAAGCCAAGGCTTACTTCATGCTCTGGCCTTGGGGCTGGGGCGTCTCCAGGGCAGAGACTGGGAAGCATCCAGGAGGTGTTTGAGGTCTGGAAAGAAACAATAAATCAGAAATAAATGAGAATCAGTGCCCCCAGTGCCACCCTGGGCTCTCCCTGAGCCTCCCAGCAGGAGCTGGGAAATGTTCCAGGGGAAATAAAGGGGAAAGGTTGGAAGATCTGAACTTTTAATGAAGATATTTCCAGCAGTAGAATTAAGATTTCAGGTTTCACCACAGTGCTACAAACAGACCTGAAAATAACTCAGTGCCAGCAAATCCACTTGGAAAACCATGATTTTCCAAAAGAAATCAGGAATGAGAAGGAAAAAATCATCTAAAGCTGGATTTGTCCAATCCTTAAGAATCCTGTGATCCCAACCTTGGAGAAATCAGGAATGAGAAGGGAAAAATCGACTAAAGATGGACTTGTCCTCAGCACAGCCTAAATTCTGAGTAGAATTAAAATTAAATTCTAAATTCTGAACTCAACACGGCCACAGCTCCACCAGAGATGCTCTGAACAACACTCAGAGGAGATTTTGATGAAGGGAAAAGGAAGGGAACAGGAAAAGGAAAAGGGAAAGGGAAAAAGGAAAAAGGAAAAGGGGAAAAGGAACTCGATGACCTCAGAGGGTTTTTCCACCCTTCAGGACCTTGTGATCCCAGGCTGGAGTTCAGCAAGGGCAGCTCATTTATAAATAACATTATTTTTAATCACTACCTAAAATTAGCAGCAGCATCAGAAGGTTTGGATCCTCTGACACAGCAATTCCAGGCCTTCCACAGGAAGAGCTCCACGAGAGGCTGGGCAGCTGCTAAAATCCCAATTAATCTAAAATCCCAATTAGTCTAAAATCCCAATTATTGAAATGATACAAATGATTCTAAACTCCCAGTGATTAAAATCCCACCATTTAATCCTGCTGGGATTGCAGGGAGTGGGGACAGCACTGGGGTGACCACACTGGGGAGGGGAAAAAAAGGGGGAAAAGAGGGAAAAGAGGGAAAAAAAGAGGAAAATCAGTGTCCCCTCCCCCCAGTGACAGGTGAGGAGCTGTCACCTCCCCCTGCAGTGACACTGGGTTTATTATTCCCACACACGTTCCTCTGGTGACATTGAATGACTTTTTTCCCTTCTCTTTTATTTAATCTTTTGGATTTCTCACTCTTTGTGCAACGTTTTCCTGGAATTCAGAGTAATCTGTAGGAAGTGCCAGGCAGGCTGGGATAAATTATTCATGGAAGGGGGGATTGACAGGTATGAGATAGAGATGGAAATATAAAAACATAAAAAGACAAAAATATAAAAATATAAAAATATAAAAATATAAAAATATAAAAAATACCAAAAATATAAATATAGATATAATATAGATATAGATATAAATATAGGAACAATTTTCCATCTATCTCTTGCAGAGGTTACTATATAAACACAGAGAAAGCAACAAGAGACATTACACATGAAAAAAAATAAATAAAGCAATTCCTTCATAGAAAAAGAAGGAAAAGGAACCCCTAAAACTCTGCCAATAAAATTCCAGGAATTCAGCACCAATCTGCTCCTGATAATTCCATTTATCCACGTGGATCCTGCACTAATTTCAGTTCCCTTTGGTTGTTCTCAGCCCTGGAACCACTTTTTTTATTTTCAGGGAATCCCAGAACATTCTGAGCTGGACAGGACCCCCAAGGACCCAAAAATCCCCAGGGAGAGCCTCAGGCACCAAATCCAGCTGGGGCCTCTGTCCTGCTGCCCCAGGGATGGATCCCCTGGGAATTCCTGCACAGCCACAGCACAGAGCTCCTTTCCTTTCCTTTCCTTTCCTTTCCTTTCCTTTCCTTTCCTTTCCTTTCCTTTCCTTTCCTTTCCTTTC